>JAJHSJ010000002.1:27828144-28005644 GCA_021015155.1 Magnolia officinalis | reverse complement strand
CAAATATCAAATTCAAATTCATAATTAAAACCAAGTTAAAAACATAACATTAAATCTCCCATCCCACTACAAGCTTCACCTCTTAGCCCTAGCTAAGGGGATTAGCCAGACATGAATGGGCTAATCTCCATAGAATCCATAGAAAAAATAGAAAAAGAAAAGAAAAGAAATTAAAAAAAAAAAGAAAAATAGAAAAACCTCTGTCTGCCTTCACGTCCAAGCCGAGCTCCCAGCTGCTTCCCTCAAAATTCTTTTTTTCCCTCTCTTTCTTCTTTTTCTTTTATAGCAAGGAAGGTGGTGGAGAGGTCGTTGGGGAGAACAGACCTTGTTGGAGTGCATACGTAAGTCGGTGGCTCCGGAAACTTTTTACGCAGCCAACAAAACACATCACTGCGTAAGGCTGTTTTCGCAGCCAAGAAAACAGGACGAAACTTTCCCACTTCCCTCATATTTTTTCCAAAACATTAACGTCCCTTGGAGAATTTCTGGGCAAGCTTCACGATGGACGGTTTGGATCTTCCATTTGATCCAAGATAGTGGCCCACAACCGTCCGAAAATACCGGATTTTTCGGACGCAAAACAGAGAATGCGTAAACTGGTTACGCTGCGACGATGGTGGGGTCCAGGATTGATATCATATGGAAAATCCATTCCGTACACTGTATTACCCTCACAAAACCGGTCAGGTATGGATGCTTGTTGCTCAGTTTCGGTGTGGCCACGGAACTTTGCTCGCTGCCGTCCATCATGCGATTCACGGCTAGGATCTTGCAATCGCGTCCATGGTGTAAAAAAGAAAGCATGGCCAAGGTCATCTCCACCCCTTGAGTCGACTGAACGATTCAGATCATCCAATGGGATGATAGGTGGGGCCCACTAAACATCACAGCGTCCACTTTTGCGGACGCTGTGCGTTGGCGCGTGAAGGGGACGGTCATCGTGGTTTGACCCGTTCTTGGTTACTAATGCGGCCGGTGCACTTGCACTCTGTGTACACTCGATGTACATATGGGGTCCACTCTGATGTATGTGAGAAATCCTCTCCGTCCATCTTCTTTGTCGTCTAATATGAGGGGTTGGGACCAAAATTGAAGTATATCCAGATTTCAGGCGGGTCCCAAATCATGATTTTAGGGGCTGAACTGTCCTTCGGGCCACTTTTACAAGGATCCAATGGATCAAATTTGACGTGTACGGTTAAATTATGGTCCTCAGGCCATGTATGAAGTCTCGAGCCAATCAGATTGTGGAAACCCTATGATCTTGTATCCTGGACGTTTTTCAGGCCACTTGAGCTTCAGTTTCTCAGTTTCCTTAGATTTCCGACGTAGATCTTGGTCCCCTGGAGTCCGTCTCATGCCTTGGCATCATCAGAGCGTTAATTCCATGTTTTTACTATCAGTTTTCAGTCAACGCTCCTGATTGAATCCTGCAACAAAACACAATTAAAACCGGGCGTTAAACAATATTGTGCTCGTAAATCTAGGTAATAGATGGGGTCTGATATGCAATATTTGACCCTCAACACAACCCCCAACCAGCATTTTGCTAGTCCCGAGCAAAGTATGCGAAAATTAAGTTGAGAATTACGAGATAATTCTTGTGAAGCCGAGTGATATTTGAAAAAAAATCCAGATATGAGAAATCTTAAGATTCATGAATGTTGATTATCAATTTCTCCTGGCCTCTCATGCACGGTGAATTTCATAATCAAGTTCACATATTAATCCATAAACTAGAATAATAAACATTGAGTTCCATGGGTGTAGAGTGTAATCCCGACTTTCAACATTAATATTCAATTCTCTATTTCATGATAACGTTGGTAACCACAAGAGCATTCAGGACAACCAAAATCTAAACTAAAAGGTTCCTCATAGATCATTCTTTCTTCTTTCTTTCAGCCTTTGATTTATTTATTTATTATTATTATTATATATTATATATATTTTTAATTAAAGGTAACGCAAAGAAGGGGGAGTCCAATCCTCACCTATAGGGAGCAAACCTATGGTGAAGACCGTACACCTAAACCTTTTTCATATATCATCCATGGGGAATTAAATCCACACCTATAGGGAGCAAACCTATGGTGAAGACCATTCGCCCACCCCTTTCCAAAGGCAATTGTATTTTCTTTTTCTTCAATTGATCATGACAGGCAATTTTTCATGCTGGGTCCTTCCATGCTTAGTGATTACCAAGTTAACCCTTCGATATCAAACTGAAACCTCTCAATGTGTAAGCGAGATGTGACATGTGAAATCATGACTCAATCAATGTTTTAAAACTTCTAATCATGGATTAACAATTCAAACTTAACTGTGGAATCTAACAGACACTGAATCCAGAGTCATAAATTACCAACATCACGTATCTTGAAATTCTACATCCAAGATGATCGTCAAAATCACTTCGAATTCACAAGAGTTTTCCAGAAAAAAAATTTAAAAATTTCACAATTTTTGTTCAACACCAAGAAAACGCTGATTAGGTTTCCTAATCTCCTACCCCCAACCTAAAATCTACATTGTCCTCAATGTAAAAGATATAAGCATGCCATGCACATGGGACAATAAAAGTAAAAGAGAAGTGATGGGAAGATGGTACCTGGATAACGAATCAGGAGAATTTTCCAAAAATATCAGCGAGAGAGTAAGTCAGCGCAAGAGAGAAAACAAAACAAGAATAATAAAATAAAATTCTACCTATACCACTTTCGCAGGTGCTCTCGATTGCATTTAGCATATGCAACAAGCCTTTAAACCCCTAGGTTGCCCCTAGTGGACGAGTTGTAGTCTCGTGAGGGTTTACAGCAATGTTACCCACAAACATTGAACTAACTACTACTCATGCTGCAAGGTTCATCTTCTGGCCAGTATCTTGATAAGTTCCTCAGTAAGTTTCTCAACAAGATCATCCAAAAGCCCTTTTTGCAAAAGGCTTGGGTGCCCTGGAGCATGACTTTCCAGAGAGACTTATGTACCTCATAAGAAAATTTCCATTGCATTGCTTGAGGTAACCAGAGTATATACGATTCACCTGTGACAGAAGAAGTTTCAACGTTAGTATCCCATGGTGAATCATAGACTACAAGTAGATAAAGTTTAGAAAACTTCGCAAAAAGTGATGTAGCCTCAACACATTTCGAAGTGTCGAACTTCAGTTCAATTTTCAGCTCCTCCTCCTTTAATGGTAGACGTTTAGGATCAGGGGAAGAAGGGGCTTCAAAATAAGGGTTCTCTCGGTCAGTGATAACTACCGAGATGTTGTCTTGCAAGGCATCCACTTTGTCTTTCGACATGGGATCGTTTGACTTTACAAAGTGTGCCCAGCAATTATCAAAAGAGTCGAAAATTTCAGCTGAGAGTGACTTATTTTCCTCATTGAAGTCTATAATGAGATGCTCAAGGACTCCCTTGCCCTTAAAAGTATATGAAGATATGCTTTCTTGCTCCAGCCCTGCACAGACATATTGAAGATCAATAGGGGAAGCATCGATGGGATCACTTTGTTCATTGAAACTACTCAATCGAGGCGTTGAACTGTCCAACGTGTACAGCTCAGGTGGTGGTCTCATTGAGTGGTTTCAAATTCCAGAGTCGTAGCGAGCAGCTCGTCCTCTCTCCCGAATCACATTATCATTCAATTCAAGAGAGTGGTCCAAACATGTCTCACAGAAGTTGGAAGGGTCGGTTTTAATGAGCTCATCTTTCACTTTTAAATCAGACATGTTAGGTGAGTGGAGTAGCTCAGTATGACCGATCACTTCGTGTGCTTCTTGAGCATTGACCTGGACCATACTTGAGATTGATTCCAGGGGAATTTGGGTTGTGCTCTCATGAATCTCATCCCAATACTTCTCAGCTTCCAACTCAGTGCAGTACACACTTGAGATGGGATCGTTTTCCTTACATTCTAAATTCGGTTGAGGTTCGAATAAACTAACCTCAACCTCATCATTGAGATCCTGTGTATCATGTAAGGAAAGTGCGTCATCATCACTGTATTTGAAAGACACCCATGTATCTCCATCATTGTTTTGAACAGTCAGTGAGATCGACTCATCGGGGAGTTGAACCGTATGCTCATTAATGGAATCCAACTCCTCATTCCAAATTCCAGATTTCGTCAAAAGCGAGTGAGGATCACTTTCTTTGCATTGTATTTCTGGATTGGATTGTAGTTGGGATGAGCGAGCTTCCTCTATCCTTTCAAGGCGCGAATTGAGTACTTCTAATGATTTCATCATTTTCGCAACATGCTGGTTGAATTGTTCTAGATTAAAACATGAATCCTCTTGGATCGTTTCTGGTTGGTTCTCAATGGTAGGGTATCCAAGAGAATAATCATTACATGTTGTTGCTTCATCTTCCCAACATTGATGGTTCCACTGATTAGAGTCATACGGATCATGTGTGGGAGAATCTGATGGTTGGTAATACATATTATCACTCATAATATAATCACGCATTGTTTTCTTTTTCTCAAATGAGTGATAATAATTCTCACTCTCATAGTTATAATAACCCCAACATTCACGTACTGTCTTGTTAATCCGTGGGGTGTAATTGTTCTCCTGCATATGATCACGTAAGGACTTCTTAATCGGTGGAGCATCATGTTTCAATTGGTTGAAGTAATTTTCAGAAAATATTTGAGGCATAGGCTGTTTTCCATCATTATCTTCATACATCAAAAAATTTTCCCAAGATTCCTTAGCTATCTCAGCACATATACGTTCCAACTCTTGCATAGTAAAACCCTAATTCTGAATCTAATCCTAAGAATAAATAATCCTACAGCAATATGAGATCCAGAAAAAGATAAAGAATTTAGAAAGAAATTACCGAATTAAAAGTGTATGTCAGGATCCTACAAAACAGGAAAACAGGTTAGTTTCTAGAAATCAGAAAAAAAACTAAAAACTAAAGTTAGAAAAGAAATCCTAATCTTAAACTAATCCTAAGACTAATTAATTCAGAAAATCGTAGCCGTCAGTCCCCGGCAACGGCGCCAAAAACTTGTTCACTCCCCAAGTATAGGGTTGTGATGTAGTAATAATCTCGGTAAGACCGAGGTCGAATCCACAGGGACTGAAACCTGTACGTAGTCTGAAACTAACTAGAACTAGAACTAGACTAAGATGAATTCTAAATCAAATAACAATTGAGAAATAATTGTGAAATAATCCTAAAACTTAAGAAAATTCAGAGGAAGGGAACTAGGGATTCAGGGGATCCACTTGTAGAGATCAAGGAGATCTTATGCATGTATCACAAATCATGGAAATTAAATGAATTGATGTTGATATAGTTTTCAAGAGATGAGAGTATATGAATTAGAATGGATTCCATCACCAAACCATGCCCAGGAGACAAAGCAAACAACAGAATTAAACTAATTACCAACCAGTCAACATGTTTAAATTAGGAAGGGTACCGTCATCCAACCATGCCCAGGAGACGATGGTGAACAACAGGCTTCCTGACATCATAAACATTAAAAGGCAAGGAAAATACTCAAAGCCATTGCAGACCCATTGTAATTTCAGTCACAACAGACCATTAAAGACTAAAATATTCCCTTAATAAACAAATATCAAATTCAAATTCATAATTAAAACCAAGTTAAAAACATAACATTAAATCTCCCATCCCACTACAAGCTTCACCTCTTAGCCCTCTAGGGGATTAGCCAGACATGAATGGGCTAATCTCCATAGAATCCATAGAAAAAATAGAAAAGAAAAGAAAAGAAATAAAAAAAAAAAAAAAACAGAAAAAAGAAAACCTCTGTCTGCCTTCACGTCCAAGCCGAGCTCCCAGCTGCTTCCCTCAAATTCTTTTTTTCCCTCTCTTTCTTCTTTTTCTTTTCTTTTATAGCAAGGAAGGTGGTGGAGAGGTCGTTGGGGAGAACAGACCTTGTTGGAGTGCATACGTAAGTCGGTGGCTCCGGAAACTTTTTACGCAGCCAACAAAACACATCACTGCGTAAGGCTGTTTTCGCAGCCAAGAAAACAGGACGAAACTTTCCCACTTCCCTCATATTTTTTCCAAAACATTAACGTCCCTTGGAGAATTTCTGGGCAGCTTCACGATGGACGGTTTGGATCTTCCATTTGATCCAAGATAGTGGCCCACAACCGTCCGAAAATACCAGATTTTTCGGACGCAAAACAGAGAATGCGTAAACTGTTACGCTGCGACGATGGTGGGGTCCAGGATTGATATCATATGGAAAATCCATTCCGTACACTGTATTACCCTCACAAAACCGGTCAGGTATGGATGCTTGTTGCTCAGTTTCGGTGTGGCCCACGGAACTTTGCTCGCTGTCGTCCATCATGCGATTCACGGCTAGGATCTTGCAATCGCGTCCATGGTGTAAAAAAGAAAGCATGGCCAAGGTCATCTCCACCCCTTGAGTCGACTGAACGATTCAGATCATCCAATGGGATGATAGGTGGGGCCCACTAAACATCACAGCGTCCACTTTTGCGGACGCTGTGCGTTGGCGCGTGAAGGGGACGGGTCATCGTGGTTTGACCCGTTCTTGGTTACTAATGCACGGCCGGTGCACTTGCACTCTGTGTACACTCGATGTACATATGGGGTCCACTCTGATGTATGTGAGAAATCCTCTCCGTCCATCTTCTTTGTCGTCTAATATGAGGGGTTGGGACCAAAATTGAAGTATATCCAGATTTCAGGCGGGTCCCAAATCATGATTTTAGGGGCTGAACTGTCCTTCGGGCCACTTTTACAAGGATCCAATGGATCAAATTTGACGTGTACGGTTAAATTATGGTCCTCAGGCCATGTATGAAGTCTCGAGCCAATCAGATTGTGGAAACCCTATGATCTTGTATCCTGGACGTTTTTCAGGCCACTTGAGCTTCAGTTTCTCAGTTTCCTTAGATTTCCGACGTAGATCTTGGTCCCCTGGAGTCCGTCTCATGCCTTGGCATCATCAGAGCGTTAATTCCATGTTTTTACTATCAGTTTTCAGTCAACGCTCCTGATTAAATCCTGCAACAAAACACAATTAAAACCGGCGTTAAACAATATTGTGCTCGTAAATCTAGGTAATAGATGGGGTCTGATATGCAATATTTGACCCTCAACATGCCTACAAGCATGGATTTGATGCTCAAGAATCACCAAGGCAAGGGATGGATCTTAGAGGGCTAAGATTGAAGAATTCACATGCTAAAGATCCAAGAAAATCAAGTGAGGAATGAAAAGTATTGAAGACTTGAAGTGAAGAAAAAGAATCCTAAAATTGTCCTGAAAACAAACATATTCCTTAAAGTGTCTTAAAGAAGCATATTCTGAACACTGGGGCATTCTGTGAACTTGTGCAAAGTGAAGCCTATCTTGGAAAACTGTGTAAATTTGAGGCGATTTTTACAGTTGTCCAACTAGGTGCGAAAGTTGGAGTTCCACAATTATAAATATGACTCCCTACGATGTTTCTAGGCATCTTCTAGGGTTTATGGAGTGGAGCAAAAGTGTGGAGAAGCCGTCCCTAAGAGTTTTTCTTCTCTTTCTTTAGTTGTTTTTATGCTTTTCTTAAGAGATTCTAGTTCAATCATGTCTATGGTTGACTAAACTGCTTAGCTAGGGCTAAGGGGTGAAGCTTATAGCATGATGGGATGTTTTCTATTTTCTTAATTCTTGTTTAAGTTAACTATCTTTGATTCTAGTTTGTTTACAAGGAATACTTTCAATTTTTAATGGTTTGTTGTAACTCAAATTACAATGGATCTGTGATAGCTTTGAGTATGTTCTTTTCATGTACTGAGATTGTGAAATTAGGGAATCCCGTTGTTCACCATCGTCCCATAGGCATGGTTGGGTGATTGAATCCTTTTAATTTTCATGATTCTCTTATGATTGGTTGGGGGATTGGTAAATCCTATTGTGAGTCATTGTCTCATGGGCATAGTTTTGTGATGGAATCACTTCTAGTTCTCACACCGCTCTTCCATTGAGAATTAGGTCAAAGGAAGTTCAGATTTGGTTTTACTGAGATATCTTCCAATTAGATAAGATGGGACTCTGATTCCAATTGCATCATTGAATCAAGCATAGATCTCCCTGATCTCTATAAGTGGATGCTTGGAAACCCTAGTTTCTCACCTTTGAATTTCTTAAGTTTTTCATTAAATCTCTCACAATTACTCCCTATACTTCCAGACTTAGGTTTTCATCTTCTTCTAGTTCTAGTTCTAGTTGTTTTCAGAAAACACACGAGATTAGTCCATGTGGATTCGACCTCGGTCTCACCGAGATTATTACTACATCGCAGCCCTACACTTAGGGTTGTGAACAGTCCTATGGGGCCTACTGTGATGTATGTATGTTATCCACGTTGTCCATCCATTTTGAAATATCATTTTAGCGTATGAGCCCAAAAATGAGGCATATCAAAGGCTCAAGTGGACCACACCACATAAAGTACTGAGATTAAAAATCTTCCATTGAAAACTTCTTGGGGGCCATAAAATTTTTAGATATAACTCATTCTTTGGCATGTGGCGTTAACTTAAATTCTGAATCTAATGGATAAAGTGGATTCGATACATATTTCATGGTGGGCCTCACAACCCTTAACACATGACAACCTCGTCCCTTAACACATACAATGTCGACCCAGACCTTGACAACCTCAACCCTTAACACATGACAACCATGACCCAGACCCTTAATACATGACAACCTTGACCCTTAACAAATGTTATATGTTCCTTATCTTTCAAGGCAATACATTATAAAATCCAAATTCTACATTTTTCATTGTCGTTCATATGAACAACTATAACCATCCATCTCCACTTCAAATTCCTTCCCATAATCGTTTCTCCCAACGACAACAACCATGGCCATTCCTCTCAATTCGCAACCAAAAGTTTGTTCTAGCTCTAAGAAAAGGCTATTTTATAATAAAATAAAATCATTCAAAATGCCTTCCACTTATCAGTAGCTTTCATCTACAAGAAATGTGGTTATCGGAGCAAAAACAACACTCATTTTTAGGGCCGGAGAAGTTTATGACAGTATGACGTATGCTGGAAAATACAATCGAAAAGAGTGGTGGTGGGTCCCTGAAAGATATGTTTGAAAATGAAGAAGAAGAGTCTTAAGAAAACAACTAAGGAAGAAAAAGTCTATACATACAGGTACTACCTTCCAAACAAAGATAATTTTGCCCCAAAATTTTTTAAACATTTCTTTAAACCATTTGATTTTTAGGGCGTTTGGTAATACCACAAAATTACTTTCATCAAAATCTCAATTATAAATTGCTTATCTTCTATAACATCTAATGCAAAAAATAATAATAAATAAATAAATAAAAAAGTAGTAATTTTGCAATTTATTCAATGATGTCATGAAATAGTACAATGATTACAAATTCAAATAAAGGCGTATAAAGTTAGCAATGCTAGGGTAATTGTCCAAACAAACATGCACCATTAGCGTACGTCTATCGTATCTATGCCGCTGCGATTTTTCTGTAACCTTGACAGAGTACCTTATTGTTTGTAATTGTAACAGTTGTCATAGAGAGTTCCTGCAACCAAAAGCTCTTTGGGCCCACCACATTGTCTGTGTCAAATCCACTCCCTCCGTTACGTCAGTTTACCAACTCACATTACAAATCCAACTTAAATGGGCCACATTTTATTGAAGATTGGATGCCCAACATTGAAACCTTCGGGTCCCTGGGAAGTTTTCGTTAGGCTCATATTCGGTTTTTATTATCCTTCATCCTTACGTGGTCGATTGCCTTATGGAGATTGAAAGCCAACCGTTGGAATTTCTTAGGTCTTTCAAAAGTTTTGGATCAGGCTCACTGTCGCTTTTCCCTCCATTGCTCCATCAATTGCCTTATGAAGGGGTTGGATAGCCTATGAAGAACATTACGGCCACAAAAAGGTTTCAAAGGTTGGGATTTCTATTTTGAAATATTTTTTATGTAAGAATTTTTTAAGGTGGGTTTTATTGATCAACAGTCTAGATTATCCTAAGAGTTTGATAATGTGATCAAGTATACCAGTAGACCCCACTAAATTGTAATGCATCCAGAAATTCATGTAAAGGTAGTGTGCTACTACTGTGATATGCACACGTTGTTGTAAAGAAACTAGGATTGCCAATTCGTGTGGAGCTGGAATGTAAGAGAATAAAGATCGCAATAGTTTCAATGAACAATTTTTTCACACTTTATTGATGTAATATGTGTTGACTTATATACACAGTTAGGAAAAACTATTTACGGCAATGTACATAAATTTAGCTAAAAATATGCAGCAGTTACAAAAATATACAAAATTGATTTTGAATAAACTTGTGTGATTGTAGGCTAGATGTGCTCCGTTCAATCTTGGCCTTGATTCTTACAATCTGTCTTTACATGAGAGAGGAGTTTTGATGGGTTTCAATCTCTTCTGCCTAATCTAAATCTCAGTCCAACACCAAGAGAAGTTATAAGCCCATCACCTCTTCTCAAAAGGGTCTAAGGAAAAGAAGATCCCATAATTCCGATTTAATAGCAACCGATTTCACAGCAATGGCAACACCATCAGGTAAGCCATCTTAGCCATCTTCTTTGTAGGTCCTGTCATGGTACAGTAGATCCTACTGTTATTCCGCATCTAAAACTTACATTTTATTCATGGTGCGGCCTACTTAAGTTTTGAATTTATTTTAATTTTGGGCTTTTATTCTAACATAATCAGTTGGAGAAACTGATTTCACAGAGCTTTGTATTATGGGAAACCCATTTGCTACTTAGGCATGCATGATCTTTGCGCGTGGCATACATGCAGTAATCACCACCATTGAAGTTCTGTTTCCACTGCAGTTGCGCATACATGGAAAATACTAATAGGATGATCCTAACCATTCAAGCAGTGGCCATTGAATGGAAGGCAAGGCACAAATGATCAATGCTCTAAAGCCAGCACACATACCATCCATTCATCATGAAGCTACGATCCACCTACATTAAATGTAGGGGGCCCACAATTCGGACATCCAGGATCGAATGCAATCAACCATGGAAATATAAAATTGTAGGGCCCTTGATTTTTTATCACTCATAAAGTAATTGAGAGGACTACGGAATGATAAGTTATTGCATGTCTTTTCATTGTAACGAATATCTCATGTGGCCCACCATGACTTTAGTGGGCCATGTTCCAGCCATTACTCGGTTATAATTTAATGACTTTAATTCAAAACGAGGGTGTACCATTGTACGGTGTACCCAAAGGCAGATGATTTATGGTAGGAGAAGCATTGAATCGAGTGATAAACCAGAAGATGAGAGGGTACCGTCCTTAAATAAAGAATCAAAGAAAAGAGAGATAAATAAGAAAGTGTAGTTATATGTTACTCAGGAAGTGTGCTACACTTGATACTCAGGCACTAAGAAATTTTACATCTGTTATACATTAACTCAAATTAAATCGACTAAGTTGTGGAAAACAAGGTTGGTAAGTCACAACACCAAAATCATAGTGTTTGAAGTATCCTAGCCTCTGATTTGTGGACACTTATTTGTTCAAACAGGACCGTTGGATATTTTTCATTTTACCCCTCCAATAAATGTCAACCAAATTAATAGTGAAATAATCAAATAAGCTTGATTTTTAGATCATAATACATCTAAACTGGGGCACCTAAATTGGACAATTTAATTAGACCTAAACTGCGTATTGTCCATCATACTGCGCCAGAGTACTTATTTTCCACCAGAAATAACCACATACCATTCGTCTTTCCATCCAACCCATCACATTGATGGGATATCTGATCCGTGCAAAACGTGGTCCTAACCATGAAGATGGCAATGTGAGTGAATCTAGCAGGTCCAACATGCCCAACTGTCGAAATCAAAGGATGGCCGTCCATCAGGCTGGCCGTGTATGAAAGTTTACGTGCAGGCTTTGTACGTGATCATTTCTCTAATATATATTTTTTAAGCAAAAGGGCAAAAAATAATTAATTCACGTGGACTTTTATACCATCTTTAGCGATTTTATAATTAATTAGCCATGGGCCCGGGGATTCTATTGCGTTTGTCATTGAGAGTGAGGCCCACCTTTTAGCGGTTTTAATTTATAAGCCATGGGCCCCACATGTATAAGTTGCAAACACGGACCTACAGTATAAATTAAAGCCCAGCACGGGTGAGATAGTGAATGGTGAGCAAGTGCCATTACAGTACACATCGAAGAGATCCAAGCCATTCATTAGGTGCAGATCACAATCTTGTTTTGAACCGGAAAAAAAAAAGTATAATCTACTCATTAGGTGGGCCACAATAGTGTCAGGAGATGCATTGTTAGTAAAAAGCAGCATCTTATGATGCATCCAATCCATCAAAGCAGGGTACAATATTTCAATGATTCAAGCCATTGATCTGATGACTGACGTTGTGGGCCCTCAAAATTTTCCAGGTTAAAATACAACAACAGTTAGGAGAAAAGAGAAAAGACTAGATGACTAAGATCTAACCGTGTAAAAGATTTTCAAGACATCCTGACGGACTTGATCCACCGTTAGAGCTGTCAACTGTCCAACCAAGCCTGACCCACAAAGTAAAATTTAGGCCTGGAACCAGCACAAGCTCATGAATGGGCCAAAACCAATGGGCCTGAGCTCGGCCCATAATGATTGTTGACGACTATGGTCGTGGTCTCCCCTCCATATGACTAAACTATTTTAAGTTTACTTGTTCTCATCTTCTTGTCCATTAATGATACTCTAAAAATTTCCTTGAATACATTTATTTTTTATTCTATTCTTCCCTGTCTTACTACTTATTTATCTCAATATCTTCATTTTAGCTGCACTCACCCCATGGGCATGGGCATGTCATTCCTTAACTGCCAGACCTTTTGTTTGATAAAGCATAGGTGGTCTCATAGTTATTCTATATATATATATATATATATATAATATATATATATATATATATATATATATTATATATATATATATATATATATATATAAATTCTCAATTTGAGTGAGACATGACAAGTACATAAAACTCTAAATGGGTATCTCCATTTCTTACACTCTGCTTGAATTCTATGAGCTCATGAATTATTGATTCAAAATATCAAAAGTGGTCATCTTGAAAAGCTTTTTAGTTAGCAATCTTTACTAATTACTCGTATACTTTGCTTTAGTACAATTAATGTTAAATTCTTAAGATTATGAAGTGTCTCTCTATAAATCTAGCTTTATATTTACGTCCTTTCTCATCTTGTCAATCAAAATTATGTCATATGCAGACAACATACACCATGGAATCACTATATGTGTCATTTGGTGGAAAACAAAATCAATTAATTAATAGTCAAATTAGTAGCATGACAAAACATAGAAAAAGTAATGGATAGGATTGTCTCATGGGTTTCATTTCAAAAATGTAAGCCATCCATATTGATGCCAATATATGGGTGGACCTAATTGATGCATCATATTGCCATGTGTCCTATGGAGAGATGGATCTACCATATTCCGCTTCGTCGGGATAAAAAAAAAATAATAAAGACTATCTTTATAATGTTAGGATATCCTATACTCAATAAACTAACGTTATTGTGAGGACCCTCCTTGAAATTATCCTAATAAGATTAATGTTGATGCAGAAATCTGGTTAGCTTTCCGTAGACCTTCATGTACATACACAAGGAATGGACAAAGGAGACCATGGCTACAACAGGGGACCCTCTGATGCCTAAGTCAGGTAGGAAATCTGGGTCTGGTCCTAAACAGGGTTTTAGGTTAAAGATTGTGTGCACTTTTCACCATTGGAGGTGTTCATATTTATTGGTGAGAAGAGGCGGTATCGTAGAGGATATCCCTATTTAGTAGACACGTGTTGTAGTCGGATTCGAATCTCAAACATATCGTGAGGATCTCTCGAAATCCTCGGCTGAGATCTCGGGTAGATCGTGTTGTGATTGACTTCCTAATCCTCGACTGGGATCTTAGCCAGACATCATCGGGGGCAGGTCGGGACAGCAAAGGTGTGAGGTGAGGGCACAAGATAGTCTGACCTTATCAATAAGGATCGGATCGATAAGATAAGATCAAATCGGACACCCATGCGCATCACGAGGTCGGCCTCCTCTGACCATGAGCAGGAAGCTCCTTAGTGGGCAGAAAGCAATAACACACTACTAAAGAAACTGTCTAATCCCATCGAGCTCGACCACTAAGAGACAAACTATCTCTGTTTCCATCCAACCTTGTCCACGGTCCCATCCACTTCTAAGGTAATGGTCGGAACGTCCCGAGGCGACAGCCCCCAGATTACAATCTCTAACCGAACCAGGTCGGCATAACCTCTAGTCGGAATAATCGTCTATCTCGGACCCTCACCTCACACCTCTACTAGTCCCAACCTGCCCCCCGTTGATGTCTGGTTGAGATCCCGGTCGAGGATCTAGGAAGTCAACCGCAACACGATCTACACGAGATCTCAGTCGAGGATTTCGGGAGATCCTCACGATATGTTCGGGATCCGAATCCGACTACAACACGTCTCTACTAAATAAGGAGATCTCCTTTACGCCACCGCCTCTTCTCACCAATAAATACGAACGCCTCTAATGGTGAAAGGTACGTATAATCTTTAACCTAAAACCTCGTTTATGACCAGACCTAAATTCCCTACCTGACTTAGGCATTGGAGGGTCCCCTGTTGCAGCCAAGGTCTTCTTTGTCCATTCCTCATGCAGATACACAAAGGTCTAGGGAAGGCTAACTAGATTTGAAACGCCCTGAAAATCGGCACCCAAGTACATAGACTCCAATCCTGAATTCTCATGTGTTAACTTAACAAAATGCACATAAGTCCTCATTCAAATTCACATTCATTTCACACGTAAATAATCAGAGTAACGCATTTCAACTTAGCATAACCAAAGCAAGATAAAGCTAGCAAGATCCAAAAATATAGGGCTAACACCTAGACGTTACAATTCCAAAAGTGGTGATCACTCATGTGAGAATTATACTGTGAACACTGAAAATTGGCGCCCATGCTGATTTAAATGTTTTTGGTGAAAAAGGTGGGAGTTAGCAGGTCGATTTGTGAATGTTAGAGTCGTCACTAGCTAATTAATCTCAGAATCTCGCAGTCAGCTAGAACCCACGAAATATGTAAGGTTGGAGAAATCCGAAGACTCTCCTACCTTAGATTGACTCTTGGCTACGATCCGGGATTCTGGGTAAGGGACCTTGGTTACAAAGAGAGAAGGTGTTAGACACCCTCTCTGCCCATACAAATGTACAGTTTCTACTTGGTGTAGTACGAAAATCTCAAGGGATGAATGATGTGGTCGAGGTAGGACTAGGCACACGTGGGTTTCTGATGCACAAGATTCGAGATTTCGGCAAGCCACAGAGCATACGTCCAACAACGTGTCTAGAAGACGGATGTGATGATGCTCATGCAAAAAGGTAAAGAAAAGTAGACTAGATCACTAGGAATTTCTGATGTGGCAGGATCCGATGTACGGCAAGTCACAGAGCATATGTTCACTAGAGATCTAGAGAAGCAAGGGGGTTGAGAAGAGAATAGATGTCATGATGAATGCTTGTATATAAAATGAAAAGATCTTTGACTTGAACTTGAGTGGGCTAAGACATGGGTTGCACCATGATCAATCCGAGCTAGACTTGGGATTGAGAAGTTAGGAGGAGGCTAAGAGATGGCTAGAAAAGTCTGATCTTGGAGGCTTGGGAGCTCTCTCTCACCCTCACTCTCACTCTCTTCTTCTTCTCTCTCTCTCTCTCTCTCTCTCTCTCTCTCTCTCTCTCTCTCTCACTTGAAAAGTGAAAGTTGTTGTTAAAATGAGAAGACGAGAGGGCTATTTATAGCCTTCTCCAATGGTTTTATGGTAATTGTAAGGTTTATGAGGGGTAAAAACCAATGTGGTAACTTGTGAATAGTTGAGGAGAAAGAAAGGCCATGTGGCGCATTCCCATTGGCTCTTGGGGTTGGTAAAAGGGTAAATAGGGTCGGCTGGAGGGGTAGTTCTAAAAGAAAGTTGATTTCGGACACTATGACCGCTGTTGCTCGGAGAACACACGCGCCCCGCGAGCGACAGTAGTCGGAGTACCGCCGGTGGTAGTCAGACTACCGCCCGGGCTGGGCTCGGGCCACGCTCAAGCGTGTGAGCCTCGTTTGGTGCACTGGTTTGTCCGATGGTCTTCTTTTCAGGTTTTTTGGCTCAACTGGGTGTATTTCATGTTGATCTGGCTCTAATGGGTTTTAAGTTAGGTTTTGGGGTTTTGGGTTCGGGTTAGGATTTGGATTAGGGTTTTGGGTTCGTATTAGGGTTTTGATTAGGGTTTGGGGTTTGGGTTATTAATCATGGTCCAGATTGTCCTTGCCCTTTTAAGATGTTAGCCTGGGTGGGGTGTCTAAAGATGCCCCTCTTTGGTCGAGGTTGCGAGTAACCGAAGGTCAAAGCGAGTGGACACCCCACCCTTCTGGTCAGAAAGGATAGTGATTCGAATATGTTGCCTACCATTGCATCATTGTCAGCTGACTATTTGGAAAAGAGATGACTTACGCAGATCATGAGGGCTGAGGAAAACATTGTGATTGTCCGTGCCGTTGGTGCGGCATTACGGGTCACTAATTACAACCCTTTCACGTCAGATTGTTAATAGCATTGGAGGGTAAGTCTAAAAGTAGGGCCTCTGCGCGTTCGTTGCGGGTTTACCAGGATTCCCGTACTGTTTGATTTGTCGTTTCCTTTTCTACGTAATCAGCCTGGGAGTATTTGTTCTGTTTGATCGTCAAAGTGGTTAGCTGCCCTGCGCGTTCGTGCGGTCTTACGGGGAATTCACTACGCCGACTTGGATTCGATCAAATTTTTCAAACATCTCAGACTAGGTATGTGCAGGTAATCTTTTATCATGCAATCTGCAGATTCTGATACTTTGGTTACAATGGATTGTTGTCACTTCGAGTTTGATTATTCTTTCCAGAGATAGATCCAATCATTTTTACTAGCATTCGTATGACTGTCCAGATATAGAGATCGGGCAAATCATACATGTTCATGTACGGATTCGGTCATCCTCTGGGGAAACCGGAAGAGATCGATCTTATTTAGCTGTTTGCACTGACCGCAACTGGAGAATACGGAAGATTTCTCAGTGTACTGCGCGTCATGTGCATTTTTTGAAATCTATTTTGTTTAAAAATTATCTTCTTTGAAACTAGACTCCTTGGGGATTGTATTTGAAAATATTTTTGAATTTTTTAGAAAATATCGGTTCGATCTTGCGGTGGGCGTCGTCGTTCGGTTTTTATTGTACGGTTTAGATCAAACAGTCAGATGGTCTCCACTAAAATAATGGGGCATTTTATTGTATTATATTTGTATTTTTGATATTTTTCCTTTTTTTTCTTTGGCTTTTTTTCAGCAATTTTTTTTTACATTATCAAGATTCCCAATTTCTCGCGAGATTTTGAATTTCCCGTGAGATTTTGAGATGAGAAACAACTTTTATGGGAGAATCTTTTCTTTCTTCCTTTCTTTTATCTTTTCTTAGGCTATTGTCCAATGGACCAAGGGGAGATCCGAGCATCCTATCTTATCAAAGGAGACAGGCTCGTTGTCCCATACAATTTTGGTCAGGGGCGGCAGTCGGCTTACCGCTTGTCACTGGCTTTGTCCGCTGGTTCGGGGTGGACGCTGGTCCGACCGATGTAGCCTCCTCCCTTATTTGATTTTGTTCCAGAGGCATCCAGGGGCACCATTGTAGCTCCCTGGAGGATCCTTGATCGTTGATTTCTGTAGTTTTCCATCGCCCTTCTTCCTTCTTCAATTTCAGGTGAGATAATCATGAATCGTTGCTTATGTCTGCTTGGAGTTCGGCCAGATCTTCTTTGTGAAATGTTTGGAGGAGCCACTTGTAGCCTTGGATCTCCCTTTTGGGCTTGGGGAGGCCATGATTGGGACCATTGACCATATTGGTCTGATCTCAACCATTGGATCTCGCTGATTTTTTTTTATTATGGGCCAAAGCGTTAGCTGGATTTTTTTATGTTTTGTTTGTTTATTATTTGTTATATATTTTTTTGTTTTATTAGAGTGGAGTGTGATAAGAAAGGGGGCCCCACTCTTTTATTTGGTTTTTATCTTTCTTTTTTCTTTTTTTTTTTATGTTTTCTTTTTGGATAATCTGGACTGTAGGATGGGTGATTCGTGACCCACTTGAGCACTTTGATGGTATGGATCTTGACGGTGGCCAACACTTGTGGAGTGGATCACACACCTTAGCTAGATTGTATGGATGGGTTTTCCCAAGTGGTCCTCAAATCATGGTCCTGTTTTGGTCAAGTTGAATGGACTTTGATTTGGATATGTGAGCCTAGAGATGGACCTTTGAAAATATGGGTTCATAAAAAAAGGGCTTAACTTGAACTTGGGAGATGGGCTTTGGAATTTGGACTTTGGATCGTGGGCTTTTGGGCCTTGGATCTTTGGGCTTTGATGGGCTTTGAACATTCGGGCCTTGATGGGCTTTTAACATTTGGGCCTTGATGGGCTTTGAACATTCGGGCCTTGATGGGCTTTTAACATTTGGGCCTTGGTGGGCTTTGAACATTTGGGCATTGGTGGGCTTTGAACATTTGGGCTTTTGTCATGGGCTTGGGATCTTGACTTTGACTTGGGACCTTGACTTTGACTTGGACCTTTGACTTTGTGGTGAGAAGGATACTTACCTGTGGATCTTGTTTGTGCAGAATGCCTCGCCATGATAGAAATGATGCTAGTCCTTCTAGTCAGTCTGTCGATCCTTATTTCATCCCTCGTGAGGATCGACATCTGTTCGACGTGGCTCGGGAAGGTGGTGCTCCTGCGATCTTGAGGGGGCGTGGAGTTAGGACCCACTGGCTAGATTGGTTTCATGATCCTCAGCTTCTTTTCTTTGATGTACTGGAATGTACTCCATTTGCTAGCATATTCTAGGTTCGTTTGAGCAAGACGAACATGTCTCTTTTATCTGCTTTGATAGAGCGGTGGCACGCCAAGACTCATACTTTCCATTTGCACTATATGCAACTGGGCCTTAGATATGAATGGGGATCTGTTCCATTTGAGGAGGATCTTCCGGTGCCTTCTAATGATGATTGGATGAGTCTGCTAGGGATGATGCCGGATCCTTCGGACTTCTCTAGCCATCGGTTCAGGCTGCTTTGGTGGTTGCTTTCAAACTTTACCCGACGTATTCCAAAGACCGAGGCTGCGGCCATTATGAAGGCTCGCGCCTTGATATTGTATACTACGGGGCAATGATTTTCTAAGGCCTCAACCTAACCTACACCTAGCCACCCTAGTCCCATGCTTGCTTGTAATCATGCTTTTCTCTTCCCCAAACTCATAATTACCTTCCAAGTAATCATTTCTCTCTCTTTTCTCCCTCTCTCCCTCCCTCTTTCTTCTTTATTCTCCATTGCTAGAGCTTGAGACTCCAAGCAACTCCAAAGAAAAAAAAAATAAAAAAATTCAGCAACTCTTTCTCTCTAATCCCCCATATCCAACCATCAAAACTTAATCTCAACCATTGAACCTTGTCCCCTTGGAGCATTGGAAGCATTGGTGGAAGGAGTCTAAGAAGATTAGGTGGGTGTCTTTTATGGTTAGATCTCTCTCTCTCTCTCTCTCTCTCTCTTCTCTCTCTTCTCTCTCTCTCTCTCTCTCTCTCTCTCTCTACATCTCCTGTTTTATTTTTTCTGATGATCATGGACCATCTAAATGGTCCAATCTTCATGTGCATGGTGATTTTTTATCAATTTCTAGCAAGCTTTTGGCCTGGAATTTGGTCAGCAATATGTTGTTGTCCAAATTTTTCTCCAGGCCCATTTGATGTTGTGGAGGGGTTTTTGTTTGGATTTTTCTTGGGATTTTGTGTTGGGATGGTGCATGTGGACCCCACCTTGATGATCATCAGCACCAGGCCCCCTGGACTTATGTATTTGTGCATCCATGTCATCCATACATTGGAACCCACCTTGCTGGACTACCCAGCGATAGGCCCGCTGGCCTAACCATCTGGACAGGCCCAGATACAGAGAAACACAAATATCATCTTATTCCATAGCTGGTGGGTCCCACACGTGTGGACCCACCTTGATGATGTGGTGTACCCACACCGTCCATCTGCCAGGGACGTGGGTCCTACTGCTAATTAACGTCAGCAAGCTCCGTCGCTACCATGATGTATGTGTTTTATACAAACCGTCCATCTGTTTGGGCGTGGGCCCACCCCTCACGTGTGGGCGTGGGACCCACCTTGATGTACATATTCTATGTCCCTGTTGTTCGTCTGATGGGAGACATTAGCAAGTTCTGTGGTCCCACCGTGAGGTACGGTTATATCCAGACCGTCCGTCCATATTCCATGGACGTGGGCCCACCCCACATGTGTGGCACATGTGGGGGTGGGACCCACCATAATGTATTTATTTTGTATCCACACTGTCCATCTGGACGATGCTTGTGAAGCCGACCGTGATGTATTCATTTTTTATTCAAGCCGTCCATCTGTACACATGTGGGACCCACTCTACACGTGTTGCACGTGTGGAGGTAGGGCCCACCTTGATGCTGTGTTGTGGAGCCTACCTTGGATGTATGTATTATATCCAAGCCGTACGCCCAGATCATGGGTTCCCACGTGGGACTTCATGATATATGTGTTTCATCCATGCTGACCGTTCCATTTTGTTGGGGTAGGGCCCACTTTGAGGATGTGTTGTATATTCACACCGTCCATCACGTGATTGACATGGCCCACCATGATGAATGTATTGTATATCCGCACCATCCAGCCCGTTGGATGGTGGGACTCACCTCGATGTATGTATTTCATATCCGTGTTGTCTACCCGTTTTGATGGCGCAGAGCCCACCTGCTACATGTGTTGGGCCCGCCTGCACTGTACAGGCCCACCATGCTGTGCATGTTTCATCTGTACTGTCCACTTGTGCGGCCCACCTAGATGTATGTATTTTGTATCCACACCGTCCATCCTTGGGGCCCGCTGTGATATGCACGTTCTATCAGCGCCATCCAACCCATGGACTCCACATTTGATGTATTTATGGTCCATTGATGAGGCCCAATGTGATGTATTTAAGGCCCATTTTGCAAGCCCACCTTGAGGTATATGTTGTACATGTGGCCCATTTATTTTGTTGGATTATGGGTCGTCCCATGAGGCCCGTTGTGATGTATATGCTGCCCATTTGAATGAGGCCCAATGTGATGTGTTTGAGGCCCATATGATGGGGCCCAAGGTGATGTATATGAGGCCCAATGTGATGTATATATGACCCATATGATGAGGCCCATTGTGATATATTTGTGGCCCATTTGGTGAGGCCCATTGTGATATATTTGTGGCCCATTTGGTGAGGCCCATTGTGATGTGTTTGTGGCCATTGATGAGGCCCAAAGTGATGTATGTGAGGCCCATGAGTGAGGCCCAATCTGATGTGTATGAGGCCCATATGTGAGGCCCAATCTTATGTGTATGAGGCCCTTGTGTAAGGCCATGGGCCCACTATATGTTTGGCTCTATGTGGGCCATTCCTAGGGAGCAATGTTGGTTAAATGTCTACATTTATGAGCAATGATGGTTAAATGTTCACATTGTGACCTTCCCTTAGGCCTTGTTAGGCTCATTCTCATCATTCTCTAAGTGGGTTGACCCTAACTATCGGGCCCCATTGATTGCATGATCCATCTATTCTTCTTAAGCTAACCCAAAATGTTGGGCCCCATTGATTGCCATAGGATTGTTTTGATTTTGGAGTCCATCTAGGACTCATTTGGGCCCCCTAAGGCATCTAGCGGGCCACATGATAGTATGGTGAAGGAAGTCGTTACAGATCCATAGTCTTATAAGTAGGCCACCTAAGCCCAACCTTGATATGAGGAGAGTTCATTGTTGCCGTAGATTGAGGGATCCGTGCTATCGGATTCGGTATATCCACCATTGAGGGCCAATCTTTATGATTATGGTTTAGATCAGCTGTCCATCTATGGACCCCGCCTTATATATAGGCCGATTATGAATGCCGATTATGAGTATGTGATAGCATAGCATCATGATACATGCCCATACGCATCATCTACATGCTTAATATGAGATATGGTTAACCATTGCATATGTCATTGGGCAGGTTCTTTATGGGACTCCCTGATAGGCGGAGTTGCTCCACATGAGCACACAGTATGTGTAGGATTGATGCATGATTGGACTGCGTGACTCATGTATCTTGCATTGTGTGATTATGATTACTGTTCGCCCTTGCGACATCAGGGCCATAGCCTCCACATGCATATCGTGGATAGCAGGATTGGACACCAGAAATCTTCTCTTTACATGGAGAGCGAAGGATGTCCCTGGGTGAAAATCCTTAAAGTTGACGGTACCGAAAGATACTCCAATGCCTAGACCGAGTGGATGCATGAGCGCACGAGGGCCGAATACCAGGAGGTGCGTCTCCCACTGTGTAGTGGTCAGTTGGAAGGGGGTGTGGCCTTACTCGCCCAGGGGGAGGGGGCAATTGTTAGGCTGAGTATGACCAGCTCGTAAATAGGTCCGTTATCAACGTTCGGATAGATATTGGCTGACTATTGGCCAGGTGGATAGTGAGGTCTCTTTCGCTTGCACGGTTGTGCGTCCAGTGTAGGCCGGCAATGTGGTGTATAGTGTATTAGACCCCGGTGATTATCCAGAGAGAACTGTATTGATATATGATGCTCAAGAGATGAGCTGGATTGATATGTGGATTGGTATGCTTGAGCTGCATCTTGCACGTGACATTGACTGTGTAGGCCTTACATCGTATGGCCTTGGTATGGCCGATAGCATTCATGCCTTGCATCGCATAGCCTTGGTACAGCTGATTGCATTCATGGACTTACCAGTATATTCTGCATTATTCTGATATTTCATTTTGAGCACACTTATATTGCGCATACACTTTCACCACCCTTTAAGCTTTCTATAAGCTTATACACGATTGATGCATGCAGATGACGCCTAGACGCAGCCGTAGTTTGGTAGGAGTAGGAGTGTGCAGTTAAGCAGATAGAGATTTGTTATTATTATCATTTTCTTTATGTGCATTGTCCTTTAAAGTTTTTTATCATAGTGGATTTTGTGATGGAGTTTTGGTTATTGTTCGTGGGTTATGCCCTTGGTTATGCTTATTACGAGGCAAATGTACGTTGAAAATCCTCCTTGTAGGATCCCAAGATCGAAACTTGGTATATGGGTGCCGAGAGCCGAGAATGGGGTACTACGGAGGTTGTCGGTGGCAGATTCGGCGATCGTGAATTTTGTGAGCCCAGTTTTCAAGTTTGGGGCGTGACATTTTATCACATCTATTAGTGCTCAATGGTCACTATAGGGAGGCTTGTCACATCAGCATAGGCCAACAACTCGAACACGGTGTCCCATACCACCATGCTTGGCTCATAAGTCTTTGGGGATCATAATACACTAATGGTTATGAGTAGACTAAATTAATGGTAATATAGTGGTATCTCATATTCTATTGAATGTTATGCAATCACCAAGCACAAGAATAATCGAGCTTGCATTAGACTAATGTGATTGACTACGAAGGACCCCGGGTAAAACGACATTGGGTGCAAAGCATCCCGTGTAGCTCCAACTACTGTCGATCGTTCGTGTTCAACTTCGGTCGGCCGTATAAGCTTGGGATAACCTCCTTAAAATGGGTTATCCGCATGTTTAAATAATTTGTGAGGCTCGATCCACCACAACAACACAATTCAATCATATTAGCATTTTTAAGAATTCAACCTCAAAAAATTTTAATATTAAGAGTTTCATGTCATTTAAGCATTTCATCGAACATGTTATCAATTAAATAACAAATTAACAACATATTTAGTTATTCTAAAATGGCAAGTAAAAGCTTGAGGGTAAATCTTCACCTTAAAATCAAAATCCTCGACTTAAATGTAGCCCTAGCATCGAAAGTTTAGGAAAAACACTCCAAACCTAAATTAAAGTACAAGACTATCATTAATTATATGGATTTAGTTCTAAGTAAATGTTTAAACAATGAATTATGGCTTAACTAACTCGATTGGAATGATCCATCAACTCGGTTCGACGAATCGGGACCCGGAATCGGCGCAAACCGTAAATTACGGTCCCTCAAGAGTATGGACCGCTTTGATCAATAATTGTGACTCAAAATCTTACATACTCAACCCTAACATTAGAGTTTACGAGAATCGGTGGAATGAAAGGGGGTTTTATAACCCTAATAGCTCAAAAAATGTAAGAAACAAAAGAAAGATGTAGAAAGACAACTAGGGAGCATCTTACCTAATAAGGGGTGAAGAATCCGACGTAAAATCATTGGGTTTCGACCGTGGAAGATGTGAAATCGAGCGTAAATGAGAGATTTTACAAAATTCGGTGAGTATGGGGATTGGACGGCGTGATCTGACACCAGGCTCCACCATTTCTCCCTTTCCTCTCTTCCTTTTTTCCTCTTTCTCTCCTTAGCTTAGGGAAAATTCATATGGGGAGAGGGGGAGTGAAAATGAGGCTCTTTTATATAGCCAAAAATGGTAAAAATGGCCCCAATGGCCCTTTATTCATTATATTAACCCCGAAGAGGGTTGTTTTCAACCAATGGGACCCACCAAAAGGTGTACGGGTCAATCTAATTCATGGGATAAGTGCCCCACTAGGCGATCTATATTTGGACACAACCATATGATGATCGGACATGCCGATCAACCGAAAAAAGCCCTAACCCAAATCGACAGTCATCAATGATCAATCGGGGCCGTGGCTATCGGATATGTGTAGGGAAATGTCTTTAATCGGTACCCCAACTTTGGTCATGAATCGACAGTTTAAAAGTTACAATTTTGTGAAAGAACAAAGGACCTAGTTTCACTTAAGTTCTAGGTTTTCACCTAAGGCATTACACATCTCGTGTACTTATTCAGTGGGTCAAAAGTTGAGCAATTCGAGACGCGACCTTAGCTCGATGTCTTGCGATGGATGTCAAGCCCACTAAGAAGTGCGTCTTTCTATAGCATCAGGTTTAGTGGCCTACTAACAAATGAACGATCTAGAGCTTGTTTAGATAATTAAAGCATTTTTGGAATGAATTGGTTAGTGAGATTTCTTGTACACGACGATTAGGGTGTGGATTAACCAAGTTTATAGTATTGCCTATTCACAATCAACGAAAAAGGTGACTCGGTCATAATCACTCTAAATCGTTAGTTTTTAGGCTAGAGGAGTAATTGTGTTGATTTAGTTTGTTAATTAAGATCTGACCCCTAGTTGTCTCGACTTTAGATATGTCTTTATTTAGTTATGGTTGTCTTGATTAGTTAGTGATAGGTCGGCTAGATTTGGGCTCTGTGTGGGTAAATCACGTAACTAAACTCGACGTTTAAGTGATCGGTTGGATTCGTTGGCTTCCTACGGTTGATTAATCAGATTTGTGCGATTCTTTATTAGTACCACCCACATATAGGCTAACATCGAGTGTTAATGGTCAGTAAGTGACAACATAAGTTAATTGTAATGAAAAATTTTAAGGGTTTTTGGAAATCCAAAATATCAAAAATCTGGAACGTTACAAGACTTCTGCATCAACAATTAACAAAACTCATATCTCAATTGGGTTAAGTTTTACTTATCATGTTATTTTGTAATTTAAGTGGGATAAGTTAACGATGGATAAACTGTACACAATCGATGTAACAAAAGCAAAACCACAAAAGAAAATAGCCAAATCAAAACCTAAAAGGTAAATTGAAAATAAATAGACAAAAGGCTTAGATATTTATGTGGTGCAGCAATATAACTACGTTCATGGTGCAGTTACACGGAGCTTTCTTCTTTACTTAAACAAAAATAAATCAAGAGTACAAAACTTATATCTCTCCCACTCTTCCACTATACAAGGAATATCTCACCAAGGAATTCCTAGAAAGTCACCTCTCTCTAAAAAATTTTCCCTTATATAGACAATATCATAAGAGAACACTGACCAAAGACTCCTAAAACTAGGCTTCAAATGTTGTCCACACTTTACGTGTTAAAAATGTAAATACTCACACTACCTTAATATTCTCCCACTTGAAGACTATTTTTTTAATAGCGTAAAAAATATTCTTGATAACAGATGCCCAAATGTCATCAGTCATTGCATAATGATAAGCCTAAAGAGAAATCTTACACTAAATAAACTTCTTCCTTGTAATAAGCTTCGTTAGCATATCTGTTATATTGTCGTTAATTTGAGTCTTTTGCAAAGAAATTTGTTCATCTTCCACTACGTCGTAAATAAAATGATATTGTACATCAATTGTTTAATTCCAATATGAAATAACCGGATTCATAGACACGTGTAATGTGCTTTTACTATTACAATGTATTGCCCCCATTTTCTACTTAAATTTAAACTCTTTTACCAATTTCTTTAACCAAATACCTTCCTTACATAGTTATGTAGTTAACATGTACTCTTCTTCTGTAGTAAATAAGTCCACTACTGACTATAATCTCGACATCTATAACTGTAC
Organism: Magnolia officinalis; assembly: GCA_021015155.1. Classification (NCBI taxonomy): domain Eukaryota; kingdom Viridiplantae; phylum Streptophyta; class Magnoliopsida; order Magnoliales; family Magnoliaceae; genus Magnolia; species Magnolia officinalis. Next base: position 27,978,982 of record JAJHSJ010000002.1, on the reverse strand, counting down.
TATCGATCGGCCAAAGAGAAAACACAACATATGGTTAGATGTTCTTTTATAATGATCTTCTACATAATATGTGTCCATGAACCCAACCAACACTAGTTTTTAGCCACTATAATAAATAACCGCCTCATTAGTAACCTTCATGTAATACTCTTAACAAATTTTAGTGGTATAATTTTTTTTAAAAAAAATATTGACCAAAATGACCATTAGGTGGGTCATGTAACCATTTTGACCTTGATCCATAACAATTTGTTTGTTAAAATACCAATCTGTACCATGGATCATCCATTCATACCATTTAAACTAATGCTTGACATTCGGATTGGCATTTAAACCATTGAAAGTCACCAAAAGAATAGGCAAATCATTTAAATCACTGAAATTAATTATTTTAGCTTATAACCCATTTAATGTTAACCATTCATTTTATTCTCCTTATAATTAGCTTCAAAATGATATGATTTCCATAATTTTATCCTAAGTATAACTCTTAATCTTAGGTCACAAGTATGGACAACCATCCATGCCTCATCAAGTTGGGTGAGGTTAATGTTTTGGTTAATGGCTTATGCAAGGCTAATGCTTGGTTAATGGTTTAAGCTTGGCTAAGGCTAAAGGAATGCCTTATGGCTTAGGGATTTAGGTAATGGGTACTTAAAGTTCATCCGTGCCTCATCAAGTTACTAACATGGGTGAGATATCGACAGATGCTCCTCTTTGTTAGAAGTTGTGTGCAATCAAATGTTAAAATGAGTGGACACTGTTAGACAAGCCACATGTTTTACCTTGTATAGCTACTTCTATAGATAGAAAATGTATAAATAGGAGATTTTGTATTTATCATTTTACCTTGTATAGTCATTGTAGAACTCTATAAGTTCAACTCTTCAGGGTTGTCTTAAATACAGAAAAGCAAAGGAGAATCATTTTCCTCAAAGCCTTCGTTGTTTTGCCTTGTTTACATGGTATCAGAGCAATACCGATCCTAATCCGGCATCTTCTTCATCACCGGCACCACCATCTGTCCGATCCAGCACTCCCCTGTTAGATCCGGCTCCTCCTCTGTCAGATTCGGCCCTCACGAAGCTCGTCTGTCCGATCGTCCGCAAGCTACGGACGCCCTGCCACTGTCCAGCCCTGCTATGCTGCGTCCGGCCCTGCATCTGTCCCTGCACACTGTCCGTCCGATCGTCCTCAAGCTACGCACGCCCTACCACTGTCCGTCCGATCGTCCTCAACCTACGCACAATCTTTGTCCTCAAGCTACGCACAACTCTATCCGACCATTCCCAGGCCGTCCGATCACACACCCTGCTATCTGATCACGTCTGCGTGCGTCCTATCATGTCCGATCACACCCTGTTGTCCCTTTCGATCACGTCCTCTGCCTCATCCGATCATCCCTACTGCGCATGTAACGCCCTGAAAATCGGGGGTCGAGCATAAGCTCCACTCCCGATTCCAACACACATCATTATGCAACCAGAAAATGATGATTAATGTTTGTCCGTGTTAGTGCAATAAACATGAGTGGGATTACACCAAAACAACATGTCATACTCCAGAGATGGTTAAATTATGCAAGCGGAAGACTGTGATAGATATATAAAATATATAAACTATTATAAGTCTCCAGAGTGTGAACATGTTACCAGGTTATATATATACATGTATACTCCAAAATGAACAAAAAGAATATACATGGGTGCTCCGAAAGTATAAAATAACAAGTGTAATGGCGTCTAATCAACATCCTTGTAACCCCGTCGATCCTTGTCAACCCCGTCGATCTAGAACATAGACACCGCCTGAAAACTGCATGTATGAGCATCCTCCGTCGTCCTCAAGCCGGTCCGCCTCAGGAGTCGCGTCTCATCGTGTCATATCAATGACAGAGTCGGGTTGGTGTTTATAAAACATCGTCCCGTAACGTGGGAGTGAGTCATCAACTCAGTGGAACTATACAGCAAAGGTTAACATGTTATCAATTCAATCAAGCAGTAATGATAAAGCAGGAAAAATCAAACATCCCTGAATCCTCTTATTAATGCAAGAATGATATGAATAATGATGCATGCCCTCGCCTACACTCCCTCGTGCGGTACCATCTTACGGTCGTCGCGCATGCTTTCTTCTTCTCCCTCTGCTCTTCAACCCCGGGGCACATGCAGTGCGATGTTATGAGTGTGATACCAAGTTTTTTATTAGTCCTTTTCATACAGCAGGATTGGGAAACAAAGGTACCTCCCTTATATCAATTCCCAAACAATGATCCATCTGGGACGTCAATCCTAGTTTACTCACATACGATAGGCAAGTTCAGGTCACTACCACCAACACCCTACCAACTGCCAGTCTATTTTCGAAGGCTCGTCGTCAACCCGACTGGGGACCACAGCCAGGCTGTGCCGGGGTAGGCCTATTTTATACTCGAGGTCACTCCACCAACGCCCTACCAACTGGCAGTCTATTTTCGAAGGCTCGTCGCCAACCCGACTAGGGACCACAGCCAGACTGCACCAATGGAGGCCGACAGCTCAAATACAGTGTCTCATACCACCGTATTCAACTCATGAGTTTAGGTTACTCATTGGTCACTACGGGGAGGCTCGTCGCCCCAGCGTAGGCCGACAGCTCGACCACAGTGTCCCATACCACCATGTCCAGCTCATGAGTCTTACCGGATCGAGGTACCAAGGTTAACGGGGTTTTCACTGATGAGTTTGGTACCTTAGGTTCAAGCGGTAGCGTCCAAACATGGTGAACATACATCGAGTCAACCAGGTTACTTGACGTGCTCGACTAGCACGAGCGCACATCGAGTTTATCGACATGAAGCGCGTAAGTACTCCATGTGGCCTAACCACTATCATCGACCGAAGTACGACTCGGATTCATCAGACACGTCCTTTGTGCAAAACAACCTCAGCCACTAAAACGAATCTTTACCGATTGCCTGGACTACTTCATAGTCCCACCACCACACCATACCAACAGAATTCATGTTATATAATCAAGCAGTAAGTAAGTCAAGTCCTACGACCGTTCGTTCGAGCATTTTATGAAATATAATATAAACATGCATTCACCATATGCATTTCATAAGTAATCAGACAATCTAATATAAGAATACATAGAAGGATATATACGCGTAGTTAAGGTAGTTGAGAACCTTATCTCAATGCCATAGACAGTACAAGTCACCAAATACTTACTCATACAGACATTTTATCAAACACTTATACTACACATATTAACATTCATGACATATGTTGATTTGTGTCATATACTTGGACAAATCCTTCCAACAAGGAGTTTCCTGTACACACAACCATCATGTACATGCATTCCATAGCCACAGTAGGCACAAATCATGATTTCATCTTCATTAAGTCATTTCAACAAACACTTAGACTACACTTAATAACATACACAACGTATGTGCTATAACATGTATTAGGGCTAATCCTTTCGCTAAGGAGTTTTACACGCAAAACAAGCGCATAACTAGTATATACACACGGCAATTATCATGGCAAATACAATTTCAAATTTCATACGTATACGGGACTTTCTACAAATACAAAGATACGCTAAACTCCACATAGTTCGTATATAACTGAAACGCAAAACAGACATCGCATTTTGCATATGAAATAGCATCCACGTCAGGAATCTATCATTAACCGACATTGAAATCTTTGAAAACCATAACCTATACGTCTATAGTCTGCACCTTATGCCGGTAAACACGTAACGGATTCATTTTAAACACGTAGTCTTTTATCACCGGCAGGATGGCAACCTATAGCATGAACTAGGTTAGCTATTTCATCATTTCAACTATTTGAAACCCTAGAACAGATTAGGGTTGAATTTATTACCTAAGAACGGAATCGATAACGCCGGTAGAACGGTACGGAAGTGGTGGTAAGGCATGTGGAGTGATGGGATTGAATCTCAGGGATGAACTCCAACTCTCTCTCTCTCTCTCTCTCTCTTCTTCTCTCTCTCTTTCCTCTCTTCTCTCTCCTAGGGTTTCCCAAATTCGTATGGGATGAGAGAGTGAGGGCTTAAGGCCCTTATATAGGACCAGAACTGATGAAAATGGCCCCAGGGCCAAGGTATACTTAGGTTATATCCAAAACCCATCTGTTTCGGCTCAACGGAGCACTTTCGGAGCCCCCCTTGAGCCTAAGGTCAGACTTAAGCTCCTTTATGTTGGATCTAGGTCAAGCTGAGTTTTTGATCCGATCAAGTTTACAAATTGCCTGTGGCGGACCAGTTTCAGTTCAACGGTCCACGATCACCGATCAGGGCCACAAGTACACTGACCTGTGTATGAAATTTCTCTGATCCGAGGGTGTATTTGGGTTAGATTCTGACGGTCTGAATCCTTATATTTAGCCTGCAAGCGACACGATTCAAATTACTTAAATTCGGATTTCATTTATAAATATTCATGTTTCTCACACACTTCGCTCTGGGCTCAAGTTGTCCGTTTCTGGATACTATCTGGATTTGATTTCCGAGATGGTTGTCAAGCCCAACAGGCGATCATATTCGTCTAGTTTCGCGGAAATCAGACTTTCGACGTGCGGTTCAGGTCTGATACGGAGTTTCGGTGTGCTCCCGAGAGCAACTGGGTAATGAGATTGATCCTAGATTTCAGGGTAATGTAGAGTCGATGATTCTGCAAGTTTTGGGTCTTGCAGTTCGTATTTAAAGTGGTTCAAGCGAATTTCACAGCTAATCTAGTTTAACACTTAGTAATTTCTAAAAGATTTGGTCCCGAGTGATTTCTGCCTGAGGTGGTACTCGGGTCTTTGTACGGATTTTTTTGGGACGTTACAATCTACCCCCCTTAAAGAAAAATTTTGTCCCCAAAATTGTCTAAGGGTAATAAGTAAAGATTTTTAGGTTAGTTTTGTCCGTTTCAGGTTTATATACGTGTTAGGGAATATAACAACTACACTAGCCTAGCTCATATCGGTCTACCCCCCTTAAAAGTTTCTACCTTTGAGGTTTGAAGATAAACGTCCAAGTCATTATTATCGTGTTAAGTGTCTGATGTTAAAGTTTACCTAAGGGTGGTATGTTCTACCATTTATGATTGGGCTAATACGAAAAGTCAATTGTGGTAGGCTCGAACCCAATACGTCGATTGCCCGCCTGACCAGTGCAGATAACACATTATATCCCTTCCTAATCCTAATGGATCCTGGTCTTCTGCTCGGTCAAGCAGTGAGTCCTTTGGTAATCACCCAAGATTGAGAATTGAGTTAAGCCGCGAATGCCTTGTACGGATATGGTTCTGAAATTCTGAAATCAAATCATCCTAAGTATTTAAGGAGTATTATAATTCGCTAGGAGGTTCAAGCCTCATGTCTATAAGGTTGTCCTTTGGATCTCGTTCAACGAGAGTTCTTGTTTAACCTATGTTTAACTTGGTGGATAATAAGTTCTTTCCTAGTGCTCATAGTCAAAGACTATACTAGAAGGGTTTTCAATCTCTTCATATTATAATTGTAGGTCACCATTTCAATCATACGGCTAGGGGGTTATGAGCAGATTTGCACTTTGGTTTCATTAACTTCGAGAGGTAGGGAAGAGTTGAGAGTCCTAAAATATTGCAGAAGTTTGGAATGCTAGCAACATAAGGCCGCGGGAAAGGAAAGAAAAGGAACATCTCCTCGACGCGGTACGAACCTTGAATTTACAAGGGAAATAAGAAACTTATAACCTTACTGTGGTCCGCCTCTAACATGATCTCTTACGGAGTATTAAACTATGAAACTCAATCTTACTCGAGGGTTCTAATTTAATTGTACAAAACAACACACACACACACACACAGATATATATATATATATATATATATATATATATATATATATATATATATATATATATATATATATATAATATATCTTTACGTATAATCAAATTTAATCACAGGATAATTCCTAGTATGAATATAAGAATTCCTAAAAGATATGACCAATCTATTAGCAACTTGAAGTTGTAGAAATTTTCCGTTTCGACCTTCTTATTATTTACAACATATTTGTCCTCTCTAGTTACCATATTATTTTTTTATAATGAGGATAGTAATCCATTGTTAGGCCTATTTCTTTCATATGAATTGGTTTAATAGACCCAGTGTCTGTCAATAGGAATACAGGTGTACCTTGAATGTGAGCAGTGACCTCAAATGTCAAAGGCACTGCAATTGTTGACTCAGGTGCTTCAACTGCAAGTGCATGCCCCACGGGCTTGTTGAGGATGGTTTGGTTTGTGTTGTCATAAGTCCTGAGGCGGCCTATTCTGAGGTACAAGTGGTCGGTAAAATGGCTGCGCTGGTGATGCAGATCGTAGAGGTGGAGTCGCTATATCACGTGATGGCCGACGGTCGATCTTCTGAGGTGGTACGACACCGTTGTCTTTCATCTTGGTGAAACAGAAGGGGTCAGTGTGTCCGCCTTTATCGCAATATGTACACCAACGTTTTGCTCACCTTTGCTGGGTCGGTAGAGCCATGGGCCTGGGAGGCAAGCCTACATGTGACTTCTTACCTAGGACTGGCCGGTCCTGTGATTCAGGCTGAGGCCTCGGGCCCATTGGTATACATGTTTGAGAAACTCTGTCTCCATCTTGCTCAACTCTTAGAGACATGTTGACTAGCTCGGCATAATTGGAAATGCTAGCGCAACACGTCTGAGTGCGGATGTCAGGACACAACCCATCTGAAAAATGCCGCATTTTCATCGGTTCATCAGTTAGTATCAAAGGAGCGTATCTGGCTAGCTCTATGAACCTATTCTCGTACTCTGCCACTGTCATGCCCCCCTGTCGGAGGCGAAGGAACTCTCCCTCCTCATGGCGGTACGTGAGGGGAAAATATTTCTCGTGGAAGTATGTCTCAAATGCACCCCAAGTCCACACGTGTCCTGTGGTTACCGTTTGTAAGACGTTGTCCCACCATAAACTAGCCTCCTTCTCGAACATATAGGTGCTAGCTCAACTTATTCTACCTCAGTGCAGTGCAGCGGCTTCAACATCTTATAGATGAAATCTATCCAGTACTCAGCCTCCTCGGGTCTATGAGTACCCGCAAAAGTGGGAGGACGGAAACGCTGAAAGTGCTCAAAAGTTTCGCTAGTATTCATGTTCCCAGTAGGGTGCGTAGGTGATGTAGGCGGAACAACACTCATCTTCTAGGCAAGGGCCCCTGCTATGGTGGCGAAAAACTATTACTACTTACTTCTGTTGTTGTTGTGCCTGCTGCTGCAGTTACTATGCCTGCTCCTGCTACATCAACAACATCATCTGCTCCATCCTATCAGTAGGGGAAGCAGACTGAGGCACATGCTGCATCAAAGAAGACGCACGGTTTTGCTCACGAACGGGGTTCTAACCAGGGTCGATACGACCATCACTCCGGGGAGGTGTCTGGTCCATCGAATCAATAAATGTGAGGCGTACCGTGCCCTGCGTGACCATAGGTGGCACACCCTATATTCAACATAGGGTGCAACCCAGGTCAGATTCAGCATACTCACAAACTTATTTACGCAGCATTCATGCACAGGTTAAAGCAACTTCATGCATTTCATTTACCAAAATTATCATAATATATGAGACACAATGTTACATGAATCATGACAGAAGATGCATGTGAGCTAATACAACCAAGACTTCAGACAACATTTAAAACATTCTACCAACTACTACACTACTAGGCCTATCAACATGAAAACACAAAGATCCTATCACACCAACAAAACAAGCCACAGGACGACGCCATGGATGACTAGAAATCCTAGTCTGGCGGCGGAGGAGGGGCACCCTTATCCTACAAGCAGCACAGGATAGACTTCAAATTGTGAGTCACTTTCTTAAACTTGTGTTTCACGAGGGCTCGAAGATCGATCATATCCTGTCGTAGGACAGCCTGACCCTCCTCAAGTCGAGCTAAACGGGCATCCCTAGCAGCCTGATCAGTGTCCTGCTCTGGTTCTGTAGGAGGAGAACTCTCATCCGTATCTTGGGCCTCCTCTTTTTCTTCCTGTTCCTCCTCTATCTTTTCCTTGCTTTTCTCCTCGCTTTCATACTCCTCACTAGCAGTCTCATCCTCACTCTCATCAAGTCGGGCTTGCCGCTGCCATGGCCCGATTTTCATCTGATTGAGAGTAGTTTCGTCGATGAAATGTTGCGGCACTGGAAGTTCTGCGCCAAGTCCGTAGCCGAACTCACGTGCAATCTTGTATATGAGTCAGCCGAAGGGGAGCGAATCAGTCCTTCTATTGGAGCGTGTAGTAAGAACTATCTGTCGCAACACGAACGTAGGCACGCACTTCTCCCTCTGCCCCACTTGATAAAGGAAATCTACCGTCAGGCGCGTACACTCGCTGCGATTGCTCCACCTAGGGTAGACATTAAACGCATAGATATGGTGGAGTAGGCGGAAATCATCCGTCATGTTTGATGCTAGGAGGCTATTGTTTGGCTGTCATTGAACCAGTCGACCACAAATGAAACACGTACGGCGATCCCTTTCACGTGCACTCTTCAGATTCTTCTCGCTCGCGTGGACTTGGCCAAGCAGTATTCTCATGAGTCGAGCTATCAGGCCAGCGTCAATTGTGGCCTCCCGACCTCTTCCCGTGGAAATCTTGAACTGCAAGGGCTCTAGCGTAGGCTCTTGAATATGGGCATAGAATGCTCGGACAGTGCCCACATTTACATGATATTTTCCCTCAAACACAGGGCCCCAACCGGCCTCACCCAAGCGCTCCAATAACAGATACTCCCCAAAGAACTGTCCATCCACATGCGCTTCAAAAAAGGACCCTACGGCCCTCATAAACACCATATGATAGCTCTGCCAATAGAGCCCTTCCAACAGGAGCCTGGGGATCGAGATCCCGCTTAGTCCGTATCTCACGTTCAACGTCTGTGCTTGCGATGGCGCCACTCGGTCTCCTTGAACGAGTGGGGCGACTAGGCCCGGCTTCATCCACGCACCCTTTCTCTTTCCCATGAGAGAGAGAAAGGTGGAAATCGAAAATACGGCCGTAATAAGCTCGAATAGAGCCATGGAAAAAACAAAGAAAATGGAGGAAGGGCTAGGGTCTTTAGGTCTCCACGGATTTGAGCCTCCAAATGGTGTGTCAAGGCTCAAATGACAGGGTTAAGAAGGAAAATGAAGAGATGGGATGGGTTAGTGGGTTTACATGAATTTGAGACTCAAATGTGGGGTTTAAGAGCTCAAATGAGAGAGAATTGAGAGGGTAGGCAGCAATGGAGAAGGGTTTACAGCAGGGTAGTGGAGAGGGTGCACGAAAATGGCAAAGAGAACTCTTAGTGGGGCGATTTGAGTGAGAGATGTGGGGTTTTTGAAGAAAAGGAGAGCTTGGAGTGGTAGTTTATGAAGGAGAGGCATCATAGGGGGGTTTTAAATGAAAAACCCTGGATCAGTGGGCCACACAATCCCAAAAAATGCGTCGGCCCGCCCGGCCAGGCCTGTTTGGCGGTGAGGCCTCGCCAAACCTGCAAGGTCCTCGCAGACGTCTGGAGGTTCCGACAAGGGCTCGCCATTTGGGCGAGGTCCTCCCCCCCCCCCCCCCCTAGGTCCAAAAACATGTGGGGTCCACCTTGGGTCCCCCCGGACTTGTTCAGTTTGGCCCTCGACTCTGATTCGAGTCGTTTCGGGTCCTTTCGGGTATGTTTCTAATGCACAGTTGCACATGGAGATTTTTGAAGGCTGGGATGGGGTCAACCATGGTCTAAACCCGTCGCTTGACGGCCTAGGGGTGATCTGGGATCGTCTCATGCGAATCACGGATGGGTACAGACCCGAACAAGGCGATCGATTTCGGTGAACTTCGCCAATTAGCGAAATCGGGGAAACCTAAGCTTGTTTCTACATTCCGTCGCTCCCTCCTAAGTCCAAATATGTCAGTGTGCGTCGTGGGACCATAACCCAGGTCCGGTTTAATCCAAATCATGTTCTGATACCATCTTGTAACGCCCTGAAAATTAGGGGTTGAGCATAAGCTCCACTCCCGAGTTCCAACGCATCACTTATGCAACATAGATAATGATGATTAAATGTTGTCTGTGTTAGTGCATTAAATATAAGTGGGATTACACCGAAACAGCATATCATACTCCAGAGACGATTAAATTATGCAAGCGGAAAACTGTGATAGATATATAAAATATAAAACTATTATAAGTCTCCAGAGTGTGAACATGTTACCAGGTTATATATATACATGTATACTCCAAAAATGAACAAAAAGAATATACATGGGTGCTCCAAAAGTGTAAAATAACAGTGTAATGGCGTCTAATCAACATCCCTGTAACCCCGTCGATCAGAACATGGTCTACATAGACCCGCCTGAAAACTGCATGTAGGAGAATGTCTCCTCGTCGTCCTCAAAGTCCGGCTCCGCCTCAGGAGTCGCGTCGTCATCTGCAAATCAAGACAGACTCTAGTTGGTGTTTAAAAACACCGTCCGTAACGTGGGAGTGAGTGATCAACTCAGTGGAACTATACAGCAAAGGTTAACATGTTATCAATCAAGCAGAATGAAAAGCAGTAAGTAATAAATCAAACATCCCTGAATCCACTTATTAATGCAAGAATGATATGAATAATGATGCATGCCCTCGCCTACACTCCCTCGTGCGACACCCATCTTACGGTCGAGGCATGCTTTCTTCCCTCTGTGCTCTTCAACCCGGGGCACATGCAGTGCGATGTTATGAGTGTGATTACCAAGTTTTTATTAGTCCTTTTCATACAGCAGGATTGAGAAACTAAGGTACCTCCCTTATATACATTCTCAAACAATGATCCATCTAGGGTCTTCAATCCTAGTTAATCACATACGATAGGCAAGTTCAGGTCACTACCACCAATACCCTACCAACTGCCAGTCTATTTTCGAAGGCTCGTCCCCAACCCGACTGAGGACCACAGCCAGGCTGTGCCGGGGTATGCCTATTTTGTACTCGAGGTCACTCTACCAATGCCTTATCAACTGGCCGTCTATTTTCGAAGGCTCGTCTCCAACCCGACTAGGGACCACAGCCAGGCTGCACCAATGGAGGCCGACAGCTAGAATACAGTGTCCCATACCACCGTATTCTGCTCACAAGTTTGGGTTACTCATTGGTCACTACGGGGAGGCTCGTCACCCCAGCGTAGGCCGACAGCTCGACCACGGTGTCCCATACCACCATGTCCGGCTCATGAGTCTTACCGGATCGAGGTACCAAGGTTAACGGGGTTTTCACTAGTGAGTTTGGTACCTTAGGTTCAAGCGGTAGCGTCCAAACATGGTGATCATACATCGGGTCAATCGGGTTACTTGACGAGCTCGACTAGCACGAGCGCACATCGAGTCGATCGACATGAAGCGCGTAAGCACTCCGTGTGGCCTAACCACTGTCATCGACCGAAGTACGACTCAGATTCATCAAATACGTCCTTTGTGGCAAAACAACCTCAGGCACTAAAATTGAATCTATTACTGATTGCCTGCACTACTTCATAGTCCCAACCACACTCAATCCAACAAGAATTCATGTCAGATAATCAAGCAGTAAGTCAAATCCTACAACCGTTCGAGCATTTTATGAAATATAATATAAACATGCATTCACTCATATGCATTTCATAAGTAATCAGACAATATAATATAAGATACATAGAAGGATTTATATGGTTAGGTAAGGTAGTTGAGAACCTTATCTCAACGCCCATAGATAGTACAAGTAACCAAATACTTACTCATACAGACATTTTATCAAACACTTATACTACACATATTAACATTCATGACATATGTTGATTTGTGTCATATACTTGGATGAATCCTTCCAACAAGGAGTTGTCACGTACACAACCATCATGTACATGCATTCCATAGCCACAGTAGGCACAAATCATGATTTCATCTTCATTCAGTCATTTCAACAAACACTTAGACTAAACTTAATAACATACACAACGTATGTTGATATAACATGTATTAGGGCTAATCATTTCGCTAAGGAGTGTTACACGCAAAATAACTAGTATATACACATGGCAATTAATCATGGCAATACAATTTCAAATTTCATACGTATCGGGACTTTCTAACAATACAAAGAATACGCTAAACTCCCATAGTTCGTATATAACTGAAACGCAAAACAGACATCGCATTTTTGCATATGAAATAGCATCCACGTCAGGAATCTATCATTAACCGACATTGAAATCTTTGAAAGCCATAACCTATACGTCTATAGTCTGCACCTTATGCCGGTAAACGCGTAACGGATTCATTTTAAACACGTAGTCTTTGTCACCGGCAGGATGGCAACCTATAGCATGAACTAGGTTAGCTATTTCATCATTTTAACTATTTAAAACCCTAGAACAGATTAGGAGTTAAATTTCTTACCTAAGAATGGGATCGGTATCGCCGGTAGAGCGGTACGGAAGTGGTGGTAAGGCACGTGGAGTGATGGGATTGAATCCCAGGGATGAACTTCAACTCTCTCTCTTTCTCTCTCTTTCCTCTCTTCTCTCTCCTAGGGTTTTCCAAATTCATATGGGATGAGAGAGTGAGGGCTTAAGGCCCTTATATAGGCCCAGAACTGATGGAAATGGCCCAAGGCCAAGGTATACTTAGGTTATAGCCAAAACCCATCTGTTTCAGCTCAACGGAGCACTTCCGGAGCCCCCCCTTGATCCTAAGGTCGGACTTAAGCTCCTTTATGTTGGATCTAGGTCAAGCTGAGTTTTCGATCCGATCAAGTTTACAGATCGCCTATGGCGGACCAGTTTCAGTTCAACGGTCCACGATCACCGATCAGGGCCACAAGTACACTGACCTTGATGAAATTTTTCCTGATCCGAGGGTGTATTTGGGTCAGATTCTGACGGTCTGAATCCTTATATTTGGCCCGCAAGCGACACGACTCAGATTACTTAAATTCAGATTTCATTTATAAATATATTCACGTTTCTCACACACTTCGCTCTAGGCTCAAGTTGTCCGTTTTCGGATACTATCTGGATTTGATTTCCGAGATAGTTGCCAAGTCCAGCAAGGCAATCATATTCGTTTAGTTTCATGGTAATCGGACTTTCGACGTGTAGTTCAGGTCCGATACGGAGTTTCGGTGTGCTCCCAAGAGCAACTGGGTAATGAGATTGATCCTAGATTTCAGGGTAATGTAGCGTCGATGATTCTGCAAGTTTTGGATCTGGCAATTCGTATTTAAAGTGGTTCAATCGAATCACAACTAATCTAGTTTAACACTTAGTTAATTTCGTCTAATTTCTAAAGGATTTGGTCCTGAGTGATTTCTGCCTGAGGTGGTACTCGGGTCTTTATACGGATTTTTTTGGGGACGTTACAGCGTACGACCTACTGCACAAGTCCCTGCCTCATCCGATCACCCTCTGTGCACGCTCCTGCCTCTGTACTGCGCACAATCCCTGCCTCTGGTACTGTTGTTGTTCTGTCCCTACAACCGGCTCTCCTGCTGCAAGGTAACCTCTTCCTTGGCGTGGTTTATCTCACTTCCAACCTATGAAAAAAGACTCCCGTACAGAGGCCCCACGATGTATTTTTGATGGCACCAATTATAATCTATGGGCCATCCACTTTCAGAGTTTTCTCAAGGGCCATGCTTTGTGGGGATTAATTGATGGATCTGTTACTATCCCCACTTCCACCGATGCCGACAAAATGGCTAATTGGGAAATAAAAAATGGACGAATTCTTACCTGAATTTTTGGTTCGATCGATCGAACAATAGCTGTGGACCTCACGCCACATCGCACTGCTAAGGCTATATGGGATCATCTCCAGACAATATATCAACAGAGTAATGCGGCTCGGTTATACCACCTAGAACAAGATCTGGTTCACCTTACTCAGGGTGACAAAAGTATTCAAAATTTCTACTCTAGAATCGTTACAATTTGGACAGAGATGGTTATGATGGATCCAGAATTCCCAAATGACTTTAAAATATTCCACACAATGTGCGAGAGTGCGCAAGTTAGACAGTTTCTTATGAAACTGCGTCCGGAATTTGAGCATTGCAGGGCTGCTCTTCTGAACCGTAGCCCCACTCCTTCAATGAATTCGATTATTAATGATTTATTAGCCAAGGAACAATGACTGCAGATCCTCTCTCAGGGGACATCTTAGGGACCATCTGACCTGACACTTACCGTATCCACCTCTGTACCAAACCGTGGTTCCACTACTTTGATTTGTCGTGGCTGTAACAAAGTAGGACATGTCATCGCTCAGTGCAAAGATTGGTGCACGTATTGTCGAAGGACTGGTCATGGTATTCAGGACTGTCGTTCACGTGCCTACGCATCCTCATTCGGCTCTTTCTACTACTTCTGTCGTGGTGGTTGAGGTCGTGGTCGTGGTCGAGATCGTGGTCGTGCTCTTTCTACTACTTCTGTGACTACTTCTTCCGAGCCTTCTGCTAGTGATATTGCATCCACTGGTTCTGTTGAAGGTCTTTCCTCACCTTTGACCCCTGCGATGCTCCAGCAGATCGTGCAGGCCCTTTCTGCGGCCGGTATGTCAGGTATCACCTCATCTTCTCCATGGTTCTTCGATTCCGGTGCTTCAAATCATATGACTGGTGATGTATCACATCTCTACAATACTCGTCCTTACACTGACAATCAGGCTATTTCTACTGTAGATGGCACTAAACTACCCATACAGTCCGTTGGTTCCTTAACTTTCTCTCCTTTTGACCATCGCCAGTTTATCCTTCGTGATGTTTTCATGTCCCTAAACTCTCTCTCTCAAAATTTTCTCTATTGATCAACTTACATCCAATAACTGTTTGGTCATTTTTCTTCCAAATTGTTGTTTTGTGCAGGATCTAGCAACGGGGAATGTACTTGGAAAGGGTAGGCGGCATGGATGTTTGTACGTGCTGGACTTTCACCCATCCATTACTCCAGCTCGTTGTTTCTTCTCCTCTTCTTCCTCAGATAGTTGTTCAGCAAATAAAATGTGGAAACTCTAGCACTTTCGACCGGGTCATCCACATTCTAATAGTTTGATTCAGCTCTTTTCTTCTGGCATGTTAGGGAATATTTATCTTAATAAAAGTGATTTGGATTATTCTTGTTTTTTCCTGTTGCCTTTCAAAAAGTAGGTGTATTCCCTTTCCTCTAAGTACTACAAAATCATCATCTATGTTTGAACTGGTGCATACAGATGTCTGGGTCCTTCACCCAATTATGTCTCTCTCTCTGGACTACGATATTATGTTATATTCATTGATGATTTCACCCGTTACACCCTGGATTTACTTTTGCACTCTAAGTCACAGGTGTTTGAAAAATTCAAAATATTTCATTCTATAGTAGACACTCAATTTCGAGTAAAAATTCAAACTCTCCGCTCTGACTCAGGGGGAGAGTATCTCTCCACCACTTTCCATACATATCTTCAGGGTCATGAGATTACTCATCAGACCACTTGTTCTGATACTCCACAAAAGAATGGGATGGCTGAACGTAAAAATTGTCATATTGTTGAAACTGCCGATACCTTAATGACAGCCATGAGTGTTCCTCGTTCCTTCTGGGCAGAAGCTATGATGGATTAGTCTACTTGATTAATCAGTTGTCAACCACAGTTCTGAATAGTAAATCTCCCTACTTTGTTCTCACTGGTTCTCTTCCTACATATTCCACATTTCGTATTTTTGGTTGTGTATGTTATGTTCATCTGGCATCACGTGAACGTAACAAGCTTTCCCCAAAATTAGTAAAATGTATGTATTTGGGATTTGGTGAAACTCAAAAGGGTTTTCGTTGCTATGACCCGGTCTCTCGTCGTGTACAGGTATCACGACATGTTATTTTTCTTGAGCATATTGTCTTCCATTCATCTGGTCCTCCTTCGCCCACACCAGTCTCTCCTGGTCTTACTATTTTTCCTGACATTTTGATTGCATCGAGTCCACCTTCTTGTCCATTGCAGGTTTATTCACGACGACCACATATAGATCCATCACCTACTACTCTCCCTACTGTACCTGTAGCCGATCCAGATCCTATCTTGGTACGTCGTTCCACTCGTGAACATCGATAGCCTGACCATTTGATATACTCTATGTCTGCCATGAATACTACCCTAGATACTGTATCTATTCCTACTTCATACCATCAGGCAGCTAGTCATGATTGTCGGAAGAAGGCTATGCAGAAGAACTTGCAGCATTGGATGATACCATACGTGGGACATTGTTACTCGACCTCCTGATCACCATTAATTGGTAGTAAATGGATTTATTCTGTGAAGCTTAAGTCTGACGGATCATTGGATCGATACAAAGCTCGGCTTGTCGCTCAGGGATATAAACAGGAACATGGAATTGATTATGATGAGACATTCGCTCATGTGGCCAAGATGAAAGTTGTTCACACTCTTCTGGCAGTTTCATCAGTTCGCTCTTGGCCTCTCACTCAGATAGACGTGAAAAATGCTTTTCTTCATGGAGACCTCCAAGAAACAGTATATTTAAAACCTCCTCCTGGATCTTTAATCCCTGCCGATAAAATCTGTCGCCTGAAGAAAGCTCTATACGGTCTCAAACAGACCCCTCAGGCGTGGTTCCAACGTTTTCATGATGTTGTTATAGGAGCTGGCTTTACTCAAAGTGGTCATGATCCATCTTTATTCTTATGCACCTCTGAGCATGGAATCGTCATCATTCTCGTTTATGTTGATGACCTACTTCCGACTAGCAGCGATGATACTGGCATCTCGGCATTAAAGGACGTTCTGAAATCATCCTTCAAGATGAAGGACCTGGGTCATCTAACATACTTTCTTGGACTTGAATTTTCGCGTTCTATACGTGGAATCCTGGTCAGCCAGCATAAATATGCTAAGGATCTTCTCGCTTTGGCCTCCTTAACGGATCAGAAGATAGTTCAAACTCCTTTGGAACTTAACGTTCAATATGGCCGTGACGATGGTGAACTCCTTGCAGAACCCACATTATACCGCCATTTGGTTGGAGTCTGGTTTACTTAGCATGACTCGTCCTGATATTACCTACGCGGTCCACGTTGTAAGCCAATTTGTTTCTGCTCCTCGAACTCTTCATATGACTGCAGTATTGCGCATCTTATGGTACATACGTGGAACTCTGGATCGATCTCTGTTCTTCTCCTCCACGGCCTCTCTGGATCTTCGTGCTTATTCAGATGTTGACTGGGCCGGTTGTACTCTCACCCGCAGATCTACCACTGGCTACTGTGTTTTTCTTAGCACTTCTCTCATCTCTTGAAAGTGTAAGAAGCAGGCCACTGTTTCCAAATCAAGCACGGAGGATGAGTATAGAGCAATGTCAGCAGCTTGTAGTGAGATTATCTGGTTACGTGGACTTCTTTCTGACTTGGGCGTTCATCTACAAGATCCTACTCCACTCCATGTAGATAATCTGAGTGCCATTCAGATTGCCTCTAATCCAGTTTTCCATGAATGGACAAAGCATATTGAAGTTGACTGTCACTTCATCCGCGAGAAGTTTCAGTCTCGGCTCATTTCGCTACCACATGTCGCTTCCCATGATCAAATTGTCAACATTCTCACGAAGTCCCTCACTTCTGCACCGCCACTCATTTTTAGTTAGCAAACTATTACTTGTCGATGAGCCACATTAGTTTGAGGGGGGATGTTAGACAAACCACATGTCTTACCTGTATAGCTATAGATAGACAATGTATAAATAAGAAATTTTGTATTTATCATTTTACCTTGTTTAGTCATTGTAGAACTCTATAAATTCAACTCTTCAGGGTTGTCTCAAATACAGAAAAGCAAAGGAGAATCATTTTCTTCAAAGCCTTCATTATTTTACCTTGTTTACAGACACCCCACCCCTCTGGTTAAGAAAATTGCGGTTAGAACCTATTGCTTGTCGTAGTGTCATCATCAACTTATTCTTTAGAAAAGAGGTAACTCGCACGTATCACGAGGGTTTGAGGAAAAGGTGGTGATTGTCCTCGTGCTTTCTGTGGCATTACGAGAAACCATTCACAACCGTTTGCATCAGATTGATAATAGCATCGGGAGTAAATATGAAAAGTAGTGCCCTAACACTTCGCGGTCTTATGGGGATCCCCCTATTGTTTGGATATGTGATGACCTTTGTTATGCGATCACCCTAGGAGTACTTTTTCATTTAATCATCAAAGTGGTTAGTTGTCTTGCACTTTCTGCGGCCTTAGGGGGAACTCACTACACCAACTTGGACTCAATCAACTCTACAGGTATCCTAGACTAGGTATGTGCGGGTGACCTTTTTCCATGCAGTCTTCTTATCTTGATATAGTGGTTAGGACCGATCTTTCCATTCTTTTAAAACAGTTACTCTGACCAAGGTTGGATCATTCTCACCATCCTTTACATTGCATCGCATTTTGCATGATTGTCCTGACAATGGGAGTTCAAGCCGACTATGCTTATTTCATATATGGATTCGGTAACTTCGAAAAAACCATGAGAAGTTGAATCTTATTTTGCTATTTCGTTGGTTGTCATCGAGAGGTATGGAAGACCTCTTAGTGTCTTGGATACCGAGCGCTATTTTTTGGAAAAAAAAAAAAAAGATTTTTCAAAAACTATCTCACATAAGGAGCTATGCTTCATAGGGATTTTATTACAATGATATTTTGGAGATTTTTTGAAGTCATTAAAAAGATCCATCCAATTCTGTAGGAAGGTGGTGATGTCCAATTTTTTTTGACCTTTTTAAAAAATTTGAATAAGTTTGGTTTGTCTCCACTAGGGATAATAAGGATGATTAAGACCTACTTTTATTGGAAGATGAGTTTTTTAGTTTTTCTAAAAAGTGTCCCTTCCTATAGATCAATGATATGTAAGGTTTTTATTGCAATTTTATTTTTCTTGAAATAAGTCCAACTGGTTCGATTGCCTCCACTAGGGATTCATGTGCGTCATCTCTTCAAACTGATTTTTTATTGGAAGTATGCAAAGGATCTGATCAGTCCTTTCGTAGATGGATGGCTACAATCAGGACCAAGTTTTATTAGAATGCATTTTTTGTAATTTTTTGAAAATGATATGGTCGTCGTCTTGTGATTCGATGGTCGCAATCAAGACCGATTTTTATGGGAAACATTTTTGGATTTTTTCAAAAGATGATCCGATCCGTCATCTTGCGTCTAGTAGTCGCGATTAAGATTGGTTTTTATTGAAAATATTTTTAGAGTTTTCTCTTTTTTCCTTTTTCGCTTTCCTTCTTCTTCTCTCTACATTTCCTTCTTTCTCCTCATTTTTTCTCTCTTCATTTTCGCCTCCATTATCTCATTTCTTCTTCAATTTCTCTCACATTTCTCTTCATTTTCTTTTCCCTCCTTAATTTCTCACTATCTCCTTTTTACTCTTCAATTTCTCACACATCTTTCTTTCCTGAATTTCTCACCAATATCTCTTTCTTCTCTATAGTTTTTTCACCATCTTCTTGTTTTGTTCAGCACATTCTAATCTTCATCTTTTGAAAATGGTCAAATAGGGTGCAAGTACCAAATTTGGATCATGATGGCATGCGATGATTGGACCGGTTAAGTGGCCACATTTTCTTGAAAACCTAGTATTTTCTAAATTTAGGGGGTCAAAGGAGAATACTGCAAAAATTTTGCCTTAATCGGACTCCCTAGCGGCACTTCGAGTGCCGCTTGTCACTGTACCTAATAGCTGCCAACCTACATAGTGAAAATCTCAACCAATGGGGAGAGAGGGCACATTTCTAGAGAAGGGGCGGCACTTAGCCTAATTTTACATCTTATTTCAGCAAGTGTTGTCTTCTCTTCCATTTTCTGAATATTTTCTTTGACTTCGATTCCCTTCTTTTGACCTCCCTCAAGAAAATTCCTTTGACTTCTCTTACCTCATTATCTTTCCCTCTTCACCCTTCTCTGTTTTTTCATGGCCGACGATAGAGGAGAATCCTATGTAAGAATAGTCAACAATGGTGGGGCTTTGACCTCAAACCTTGGGGTGGGAAGTGAGGCTTTTAGTATTTTCTTATATTGGGAACACAATGATGGGGAAGGTAGCTTTCTAAGGATTTTGAATGAGGCAATGGGTGGTGGCTTGTTGGAGTTTACTGAAGGAGGTGTGGTTGATGGTGAGGTGAATGCCCATTGATGGTGTTAGCTTAGCTACCATTAATTATGGTGCCTTGCGAGTAGGTGAAGCTCTTGATGGTGGGTTTGGAGGTGATTGGGAGATTGACGGTATGGATTGGTCCATTTATGATGGATGACTTGATGGAGCATTCTTGGATTTTGGAGAGTTGGTCTTGAGTGATTTTGGCATTGAGGGCGTGATTGGACCATCGGATGTTGCATTTCATGGTCTAGATGTTGAGATGATGATCAATGGCCTGAATCATGTTGGGAGAGGTGGTTTGAAGGAGATGGCCATGGTGGATGGCATGGATGGGCTTTGTCGCTACTCTCTTTTCCTTGTATTTGGATTCTTTTGATGGATTATGCCCTCCACTTGTCATACTTGAAGATCAAGCCCATCCCACCAAGGAACTCTTATACCTACAATAGGAAAATAAGAGAACCGGTCAAGGAATCAAGGAATTAGAGTATCGAGAGAGATATTTACCTTTTGAGTGATGATCATTGGGAAACAACTGCTCACAAGAAGTGAGCCAGAGAGGATTAAGGGAGCAAGGATTTTCTTTATGAGGAGCCATACATACCTTTGTCTTTCATATGTAAAAAAAGAAGAAGAAGAAGAAGAAGAAGAAGAAGAAGAGAGGAAAACTTGCTTTTGTTGTTTTGTTTTGTTTTTTTTCGAAAGGAATAAAATTATGTACACGAAACGCAAGTGAAATGAAAGCGATAAAAACATTTGTGCCATGCTTATCTGTGTGTATTCGAGTTCGGATTTTTTGCTGAGATGGTGCAATTTGAACATTTGACTAGGCCTATGTCAATTCTAGTTTTCTAGATTATTTACCAGAGATCCTAATTCCCCGAGAGTATCGTATATTGGTGTCATGCCCCTTAAATTTAGGCAACATCTGCAGAATCATTATCCTTTTCTCCATTTCCTCATTTTGCTTGTAGCCTGAGCTTCCCTATACCTGCTCACCCCACTTTAAACAATTTTACAGGGTGTAGAGTTTATTCAGGGAATAAAGTAGAGTGGAGATCTAATTGTTCATCTAGTCATAGCCTTTTATTCAAGCTATATGCGATGCAAAAAAAAAAAAACTATAGTGGAAGATTATAAGGGAGTCTAGATCACTGTAATAATGTTAAATATAATCTATATTTCGTGAATTAATGATTTGGTTTTATGTGATTTTAATGCAATTGTGATTGTGAACCCTTAAAATATAAATCATGACTTAGAATATAGAGTCAGGTTTGGCCAACCCGGGTACCAGATTTCGAGGTGTGAAAGAAGCTTCCAAATTCAAAATTCATCAGTAGCTAATATTCTCTTATTAAATCATAAACGACAACATTTTCCAGTCCTTAGATGATTGCCTTTCTCAATTGAGTTTCTTTATGAATGTTTTAAATCCGATGCTTGATTATGTGAATCGGGTTTAAAAATTTCCAGATCTACCTTTTTCAGTTTACATTTTGTATAAGTGGACATTCTTTTCACAATTCCAACACTTACATGTTTAGCCCATTTTGACTTTTACTTATCTACTAATACTCTGTAAGGAGAATTTCTTCTGACCATTATAGCATTATTAGAAGATCTTTCATGTGTTTTTGTATGAGATTCTTTAGTAAGCAATGTACACCTCTATAGTGAGATTCGGACCATTTTTTATTCATAATCAAATCATTTAAAGAATCTAACATTAAATAAAGTAGGTGTAAAACACTAGGCCAAAACAATTAAAAAATGACACAAAAGCTTGGTTTTGCAATGGAATGGCAAAAAAATCTTGGTTTAACGGTGGATACTATCCATCGTAAATATTGTGACCGATATAATCCTTTCACAAAATTAGTTTTCGACAAATAATCCATCAAAATTCCACCCAACTTCCCATATTTTAACATTTATCGACGGAATTATTAGAATTGTGCAACGGATCATAGTCCGTCGCAAATCTTGCCAAATTTCTTTTGCCCAAACCTCAATATTATTATTTTTTGTAGAATTTGATGGAAAATTGTACTTTATTTTAATCAAAGAAGAATTTTTAATAAAATTAGTAACTTTTGCCCTAAACTTCAATATGATTTTTATTAATGAATTAATTGAATGCATTAATTTTTTTAATTTTTTTATATCAATTTATTAGAATTTATATTTATTTTTTACATGAAAACTGGTTTTTAAATGCATGGAAATATAACATGAAAAATCCCCTAATTTGTAGTTTCTGAAAAAAATATATTTAAAAAAAATAAAGTTCTAAAAAAGGAAGTAAATTTGAAAAGAAGTTAAGATTAAAAATAAATAAAAAATTTGACAAAAAATATCATCTTGAAAAAGAATATTTTGAAGTTTTAAAATAAAATAAAATTCTAAAACAAAATGTTGAGAAGTTTAAGATAAATAGACAATGTTTGAGAAAAACTGAGATTTTGAAAAGGATTTTGATTCAATAAAAATAGGAATTTTGAAAAAAAAAAAAAAAAAAAAAAAAAAAAAAAAAAAAAAAAAAAAAGAAAGACATTTTCAAAAAATTGAGAAGTTTGAATAATGGTGATAATTTTGAAAAAAAAAATAGATTTTGGTAAAAATTGACATTTTTGAAAAGTATTTAAAATAAATAAAAATTTTGACAAAAAATATCATCTTGAAAAAGAATATTTTGAAGTTTTAAAAATAAAATAAAATTCTAAAACAAAATGTTGAGAAGTTTAAGATAAATAGACAATGTTTGAGAAAAACTGAGATTTTGAAAAGGATTTTGATTCAATAAAAATTGGGATTTTGAAAAAAAAAAAAAAGAAAGACATTTTCAAAAAAATTGAGAAGTTTGAATAATGTCGATAATTTTGAAAAAAAAAATAGATTTTGGTAAAAATTGACATTTTTGAAAAGTTTTAAAAATAAATATATAAATTTTTAATTTAAAAAAAAAAAAAAAAAAAAAAAAAAAAAAAAAAACAATGATTTTGAAAAACAAAGTTCAAAAGTTTGAAAAAAAAAAATTAACAAATTAGAGAAAATTTGAGATTTTAAAAAGCATTGATATTTAAAAATAATTGAGTTGTTGAAAAAAAATTGACACTTCAAAAAAATTTGACACTGAAATTTATTTATTTTTTTTGAGAAATTGAAAAAATGTGATTTTGAAAATAAAAATTGACATCTTGAAAAACTTTGGTTGGAATAAAATGACAACTTTGAAAAAAGATAGATTTTGTAAAAGAAATTGGGATTTTGTATTTTGAAAAAATTAAGAAGTTTGATAACAAAAATGAGATTTTGAAAAAAAAAAAAAAAACTGAATAAAGAATTGACAAGTTTGAAAAAAAAAAATTGAAAAAGAAGTTTGAAACAATAGAAATTTTGAAGAAAAATTAAAATTTAAAAATTAAGATTTTGAAAAAAAAAAAAAAAAAAAAAACTGACATTTTGTAAAGGAAAATTGAGAAGTTGAAAAAAAAAATGAGAATGTTCAAGAAATTTTGAAAATTTGAAAAATAAAATAGAGTTTAAAAAGGCACCGAGATTTTGACAAGATGTCATTTCGAAAAAGAAAATTGAAAAGTTGAAAAAAAAGGTGCTTTTGAAAAAAAAAAAAAAAAAAAAAAAAAAAAAAAAAAAAGAGTAGCATCTTGAAATATTTGAGAAGCTTGAATAAATTGATAAGTTTGAAAAAAATATAGATTCTGAAAAAAAAAAAAAAAAAAATCAAAATTTGTATTTTGAAAAAAAATTGAATAGTTTGATAACAAAAATGAGATTTTGTTAAAAGAAAAATTAAGATTAAAAAATGGACATTTTGACAAAAATTTGACATTTTGAAAACGAAAATTAAGTAGTTAAAAAATTGATAATGATTAAAAAAAAGGGGGGATTTAAAAAACACAGATTTTAATAAAAATTTAACATTTTTAAAAAGAAAATTGATAAGTTTTAAATAAATTGTGATTTCAAAAATAAAAAAGTTTGAAAGTTTGAAAACCAAAATGGCAATGTTTGAGAGAATTTGAGAATTTGAAAAAAAAATGAGATTAAAAAAAACGAGATTTTGAAAAAAATAAATTAAAAAGTTGAAAAAATGTGATTTTGAAAAACAAAGTTAAAAAGTTTGGAAAAAAAAAAAAAAAACAATGTTAGAGAAAAATTGAGATTTTTGAAAAATAACTGAGATGTTGAAAAACTGATTTATAGTATCATTTTAAAAAATGTCAAATTGAGATTTCGAAAATAATCGAGATTTCAAAAAAATAAATAAGTTATTATTGTAATTACACTCCTATTATAACTTATAATGATGACATTAATCAAATTCTATGATTAAGCCATCATAAAGTTGATCTGAACGGTCAGATATGTTTGGAAGGTGCTAATTAGGACAAAGAACATATTTAGCCAAATCTAACATGAAATGAATTAGATCTGTCCAAAAAACTTTTTAAATAGATATGATTAGTTTGTCTAGATTCAAACGGGTTTTAGGACAATCTGATCGATCGAGATTAAAGTATAAATGACTTCAAATGTTTAAATTAAATTTCACTCAAATTTGACCATTAGATTGCAAGATATGGCCCATTATATTGTTGATTAATCTTGTTTACCTAATATCTTTCTCATCCAAAAACCCAATCAGGTGAATGACTAGTCAAATCAAAGCTATTGACAAGTAGATTAGAGTGACTGGGTCAGATTTCCAAATTAGGCCAAATTTTTAGGTCAAAGTCAATGCAACTTAACTTCATGAAAACCTAAGAAATGCGTGGTTATAGACCCCTACCTCTAATCCAGCTGTTGAAAAGCTAGAATCAATCTCGAGTGGCCAATGAAGTTAGACATGGATTAAATTCGATAATCCAGATCTCTCTCTGGGGATTCGTTGCTGACATTGTCAGTAATGAGGTTCATTACTCATGTGACATCACCAAGTTTTGTGAGCCCCACCATGATGTATATGTTGTAACCACATCGTCCATATCCATTTGGAGAGATCATTTTAGAACATGAGTCAAAGAATGAGGTAGATCCAAAGCTCAAGTGGACCCCAACAGAAAAACAAGTGGGGATTGAATGCGTACCATTAAAAGGACGATATCCATTTGGAGAGATCATTTTAGAACATGAGTCAAAGAATGAGGTAGATCCAAAGCTCAAGTGGACCCCAACAGAAAAACAAGTGGGGATTGAACGCGTACCATTAAAAATTTCTTGTAGGCTGCAAAAGTTTTTGATCCCCCTTCATCCATGTTTTAGTTAACTTATGAACCTATTATATCTCAAATAAACATCATGGTGGCCCTAGGAAGGTTTCAACAGTGTCACTATCTCCACTGCTTTCTATGGTGGGTCCACTTGAGCTTTGGATTTCTCATTCTCTGGCTCATGTCCTAAAATGATCTCTCCAAATGAGTGGATGGTGTGGATAGAACACATACATCATTGTGGGGCCACAACTTGGTGATGTCAATTCAGCGGCAAAACTCGAAATAGAATTGGCTAGTGACCCTGCCACTAGCTAATAACTGATGGTCAATGACTTGTGAGACCCAGCATGATGTATGTGTTTCATCCATATCATCCATTCATTTTTCCATATCGTTTTAAAGTATGATAAAGAAAAATAAAGTAAATCCAAAACTCAAGTAAACCACAGTTTTAATTGAATGGTCACCATTAAAATCTTTCGGGGGCACGAAGGTTTTAGATCAAGCTAATATTTGTTTTTTCCATTCATCCAGGTCTATGGACCGTATCATAAAATGGGTTGTAAAAACGGATAGACGGAGTGGATATAATAACATATCATCATGGTGGCCCTGAGCAAGGTTAAAACCACCAAGGGAGACGGGATTAGTCACTGACATAGTATCGATTTAGTTACATCACATTACAAGAAAACTGGCCTTTACCGGCGGTCAAAACCGCCGGCAAAAGCCCAGAAAACCGCCGGAAAAGCCTTTGCCTATGGTCAGATTACAGCTGGTAAAGCCTCAGTCAGTAAAGGCTTTACCGGCGGTCAAGACCTTTACTGACGGTTGTGTTGGACGCCGCTAAATTGTCAGCTTTTTATTGAAACGCTATCAAAGGCTACAGGTAAAATTCGTAGCTGAATATAGCTATAAATTTAAAAACATATGACTACGAATTAAATCCATATCTATAGAACTCGTGGCTACTGATAATCCGTAGCCATAGAGCAAATCTTTTACATCAACAAGAAAAAAAAAAAAAAAACAGAGAGAGAGAGAGAGAGAGAAGAAGAAAAGAAAAGGTGACACTCATGTATCGTAGTTTTTTTTTTTTACACTGCGAATGTTATCATCCTTGCTCAGGCCTTCTCTTTCACTAGAGATGTTATCAAATGATGCAATGTGGTCACTTGGACAACTATGCTTGGACCTGAATCCCAAGAGCGGATCGAACCGGTGCGCTTGAGGCTGAAATTCCTCTCATTGCCCTTGTGTAGAAAACGTCGTAGTGGCCATGGAAGGACTGCCACCAGGCGCTGATGAATAAGGCTGGTCATGGGCCCGATGAGCATTGAATCCGTTGAAGCCTAGCAAATCTGCCTGACCTGCAACCCACAAAATGAGAGAAGACCAAAACTGAAAGGACTAAGAAAGGGATATGGAAATCAATTAATATATTGAAATGAATAATCATATAAATAGAGTTTAAAGAATTAAACATTCAACATATAAATCCATGTTTCTAAAGTTACTTAATCAAGCCTACATTTACAAGATATGAAATATTAATGATAAAACAAGCAAATGATACGTGTGACATCATCACAAAAGAGCAGTCAATAAATAGACCATTCTCAAAATTTTCTAAAATTGTTGCTGCAAAAGGGTTAATTTCTCTATGATTCAGAAAATGGTAGGTTCTGGTAATATTCTCCCATTGAATTAGGTGTGAAATATTCCTTTTCACTATCTATTTGAAGGTTACCGATCAAATAAAGCTTCCACCCTCATTCTTTTTGGAGAGATAGAGCGCTTTATTAAAGCTTAGTTGATACAACCATTTAGAACAACCAGCAGTCCTAGTCCAGTCAACTACATTACCAGAAAAACCTCCATATTCAAACAGTGGTTTGAGTGGATATCACATGCATATTCCGCGTGTTCTACCCAGAATACCAACCATCTGCTGATCAGTTGGGGCTATACATATACATAGGATGTAGGCCATTCACCCAAATATTTTAAAGCATTTGTTCCAAGGAAAAGTGGCCTGCACAAAGAGCTCACCTGATGAACCGTTCAAAGAATGAACATGCATACCACATTATCTGATCTGAGCCCAACACCGACGCATGTATCCAGTGTCTTAAGGGGTCATTTGAAAGCCTGTAAATAGGCTAAGTTTTAAATTACATGTAAATCATTTACAGGCTAAGGGGTCCCTTCCAATGACTTTTTTACATGTAAATCATTTGCAGGCTGTAACAGCATTTTACCCATCTCATTTACAGGCAAAAAGTTTGGATTTCATTTACAGGCTATCCATTGGAAAGATTAGCTCTGCATTTATAGGACTTGAACAATTTATAGGCTATCCAAACACAGACGATCATTTACAACTTAAACCATTTACAGGCATCCAAACATCCCCTGAGTTAAATAGCTTACATCCTATCTCACATCATCTTGTTGAGAAGTGGAGCCACATCTGGGGCCACCCACGACCAGTCGAGGTTGAGCGGATTTCGTGTCGCAAGTCCTTTCGAAACTGGGATGCGAAAGGAGTTTCGCGGATTTCGTGTCGCAAGTCCTTTCGCAACTGGGATGCGAAAGGAGTTTCACGGATTTCGTGTCGCAAGTCCTTTCGCAACTGGGATGCGGAAAGGGAAGTTACCAAAACTATAAATTGGGGTCCCTAGGGCTATTCTAGGTTAAGGTGAATATTAGAAAATTATTCTAAGGTGTGGGCAAGGGATTTTCTCTGTACTTCCAGGGAGAAGGTTAGTATATTGCCTTGTAATCTTCATTTTTCTTCATAGTGGAATTTTGCATCCGTGGTTTTTTACCCTAGTTTGGGGTTTTTCCACATATATCTTGTCTTATGGTTTGTTTTGGATTGCTTTGATCTATTTCTAGTTTATATTTTATCCTGTCTATCGTTTGTGGGTGAGGCCTTAGATTGGATCTAGGCTCACTGCGTTGTTGGCGTGCTGCGCAACAACTGGTATTAGAGCTATTGGTTAGTTCTATTGGGAGCGATGGCAGAGAGATGGGAAAACTAGAATTGAGAAGTTTGATGGTTCAAACTTTGCTTTCTGGAAGATGCAGATGGAGGATTATCTGTATCAGAAAGACCTCTATATTTCTCTAGAGAAGGAAAAGAAGAAGAAACCAGAAAAGTTGACAGATGATGAATAGTTTTTACTGGATAGGAAGGCTTTAGGAACGATCCGACTCTCTTTGTCTAAGAGCGTCGCCTTCAATATATCCAAGGTAAAAACGACAAAAGAATTAATAGAAGCCCTAGCCACCATGTATGAAAAGCTCTCAGCATCCAACAAGGTTCATCTTATGAAACAGCTATTCAACATGAAGATGTCAGATGGTGGGAGCGTGGCTGAACATCTAAACGAGTTCAATACAGTCACGAGCCAGTTGGAATCCGTTGGCATTGCTTTTGAGGATGAGGTCAGGGCGTTATTGATCTTATCCAGTTTGCCAGACAGTTGGGATGGTTTGGTGATTGCTGTGAGCAATTCTTCAGGATCGACAAAGCTGAAATTTGATGATGTGGCCGGTCTAATTCTCAGCGAAGAATCTAGAAGGAAGGCATCAGGAGTTTCAGGGGATTCAGGGAATGCTCTAAACGTTGAAGGAAGAGGAAGATCGCTGAACAAAGGAGGCAATAAACACGGGCGTTCTAAGTCAAGGAATAAGTCCAAGGGACCGAAAGACAAAGACAGGTGTTGGCATTGCGGCAAGAAGGGGCACATGAAACGTGATTGCAGGGCGCTCAAGAAACAAGAAGGAAGCTCTAAAGGTGGGAAAGATTCAGTGAATCTGTCTGAGGAGAGCGACACAGAGGCGTTGATCTTGTCTCTTGATGCGAAGAATGAGTCTTGGGTTATAGACTCGGGTGCTTCGTTTTATGCTACTTCGTGTAAGGAAGTTCTGCGTGATTATGTGTCAGGTGACTTTGGGAGAGTCTACCTGGGTGATGATGAGCCGTGCAATATTGTTGGAAAGGGAGATGTTCATGTAAATCAGAAGACGGAACGGTCTTGAAATTGAAGGATGTCAGACATGTACCGAGTTTGAAACGTAATCTGATCTCAGTGGGACAGTTGGCTGATACCGGTTATGTGACGACATTCACCAGTGACTCCTGGAAGATCACAAAAGGTGCCTTGGTAATATCTCGAGGCAAAAAGGAAGGTACTTTGTACGTGACTTCAGGATCGTATAGTTCACTCGCAGTCGCATCAACTGGAGTGAATGGGCAGTTATGACATTAGAGACTGGGACATATGAGTGAGAAAGGGATAAAAGTGCTATTGTCAAAAGGGAAGCTACCAGGGCTGAAGTCTATTGACTTGGAATTCTGCGAGGACTGCATGTATGGCAAGCAGAAGAGGGTAAGCTTCAAGAAGACGGGACGTGCTCCAAAGACACATCTATTGGAGCTTGTACACACTGATGTGTGGGGACCGGCACAGGTATTATCTCTTGGTGGCTCACGTTATTTTGTTACCTTTATTGATGATGCTAGTAGAAAACTGTAGGTCTACTTCTTAAAACATAAATCTGATGTATTTGATGTATTTAAGAAGTGAAAAGTTATGGTAGAAAATGAGACAGGTAAAACAATAAAGTGTCTCAGATCTGACAATGGGGGAGAGTATTGTTATAAGAGGTTTGAGGAGTATTGTGCAACAAATGGAATCAAACATCAGAAAACGATTCCAGGGACACCACAGCAGAATGGTGTGGCTGAGCGCATTAACAGGACCATCCTTGAGCGCGCCAGGAGCATGAGGTTACATGTAGGGTTGCCCAAGACCTTTTGGGCAGATGCTGTGAATACTGCCGCATATCTCATCAATAGAAGTCCCTCAGCACCATTGGATGGTGGGCTACCAGAAGAAGCGTGGACTGAGAAAGAAGTGAACCTTACACATCTCAGAGTGTTCGGTTGCACTTCATATGTTCACATTAATGCAGAGCACAGAAACAAGCTGGATGCGAAGTCCAGGAGGTGCACGTTTATAGGCTATGGGCAACATGATTTTGGCTATAGGCTCTGGGATGCAGAAAACAGAAAAATCATCAGAAGCAAGGACGTAATCTTTAATGAAAAAGTGATGCATAAGGACAGTGTGCAGAAAAATAAGGCCGAGAAAAAGGAATTCGTAGAGTTGGAAGAGTTACCGGACATGGGTGTTACAGTGCCACAGGATGAGGTAGAGCCGCATACACCAGTTGTGAGGAGGTCTACTCGGGAGAGGAGACCCACGGTCCGATACTCACCCTCCTTACATTATCTACTACTGACAGATAATGGTGAGCCAGAGTGTTTTGAAGAGGCGTTACAGTCAGATATACAGGTTAAGTGGGAGCAGGCCATGGATGATGAGATGGACTCTCTTGAGTCTAATCGTATATGGGAGCTAGTCACTCTACCCAAGGGTAAGAAAGCTCTTCATAACAAGTGGGTTTACAGACTGAAGGAGGAGCACGATGGTTTGAAATGGTACAAGGCCAGATTGGTTGTGAAAGGGTTTCAACAAAAGGCAGGTATCGATTTCACTGAAATATTTTCACCGGTAGTGAAAATGTCTACGATTCGCATGGTCTTGAGTATAGTGGCTTCAAAGGACTTACATCTAGAACAGCTAGATGTTAAGACAGCCTTTCTTCATGGGGACCTTGAAGAAGAGATATATATGCATCAGCCGACAGGATACGTGGCACCAGGTAATTAGAACAAGGTGTGCAGACTGAAGAAGAGTCTATATGGCCTGAACCAGGCCCCGAGGTAGTGGTATAAGAAGTTCGATAGCTTCATGTTGGGAAACGGTTTTAGGAGATGTCATGCAGACCACTGTTGTTACTTGAAGAAGTTTGATACGTCATACATCATCCTTCTTCTGTACGTTGATGATATGCTTGTGGCTGACTCAAGCATAGAGGACATCTCAGATCTCAAAAGACAATTGTCTAGAGAATTTGCCATGAAGGATTTAGGAGCTGCAAAACAAATCCTAGGCATGAGGATAAAGCGTGACAGGGAAAACAAGAAATTAGTTTTGTCACAGGCAGAGTACATAGCCAAGGTACTTGATCGATTCAATATGGGAGGTGCTAAGCCGGTTAGCTCTCCATTAGCCAACCACTTCAAGCTATCTAAGGAGCAAGGTGCAAAGACGCAGGAGGAACTGGACTACATGGCTAAAGTCCCATACGCATCAGCTATTGGGATTCTCATGTATGCTATGGTGAGCACGAGGCCAGACATTGCTCAAGCAGTGGGAGTTGTTAGCAGGTTCATGAACAACCCCGAGAAGGAACATTGGGAAGCTGTGAAGTGGATCCTTAGGTACTTGGTAGGTACTAAGGACGTAGAGCTATGTTATGGTGGATCGAAAATCAAGTTACAAGGCTACGTGGATTCAGATTTGGCAGGAGATATCGATAGCAGAAGAAGCACTACGGGTTATGTTTTTACTCTGGGTAGTGCTGCAGTCAGTTGGGTCTCTCAGTTACAAAAGATAGTATCTATCAGTACGACAGAAGCAGAATATGTTGCGGCTATAGAAGCATGCAAGGAGATGGTGTGGATGCAAGGTTTTATGGAAGAGTTGGGTAAGAAGCAAGCAGATTGCAAGCTGTACAGTGACAGTCAGAGTGCAATACACTTGGCTAAGAATTCAGCCTTTCATTCAAGGACCAAGCATATTGCCATCAGATATCACTTCATACGTTCGTTACTGGAAGATGGATCGATTCTCTGGAGAAGATTCATACAAGTGAGAATCCTGCGGATATGCTGACCAAGGCGGTCACAAGGGAGAAGCTGAAGCTCTGTTCAGCTTTGATTGGTCTTCAGGCTTGAAGACGGGGAGGTGGTGCACTCCGGATGAAGAAGACAAAGGTTTATGGAGATGTGTCTCCAAGTGGGAGATTGTTGAGAAGTGGAGCCACATCTGGGGGGGCCCCCCACGACCAGTCGAGGTTGCGCGGATTTCGTTGTCACAAGTCCTTTCGCAACTGGGATGCGAAAGGAGTTTCGCGGATTTCGTGTCGCAAGTCCTTTCGCAACTGGGATGCAAAAGGAGTTTCGCGGATTTCGTGTCGCAAGTCCTTTCGCAACTGGGATGTGGAAAGGGAAGTTGCCAAAACTATAAATTGGGGTCCCTAGGGCTATTCTAGGTTAAGGTGAATATTAGGAAATTATTCTAAGGTGTGGGCAAGGGATTTTCTCTGTACTTCCAAGGGAGAGGTTAGTATATTGCCTTGTAATCTCGTTTCTCTTCATAGTGGAATTTTGCATCCGTGGTTTTTTACCCTAGTTTGGGGTTTTCCACGTATATCTTGTCTTGTGGTTGTTTTGGATTGCTTTGATCTATTTCTAGTTTATATTTCTTCCTGTCTATCGTTTGTGGGTGAGGCCTTAGATTGGATCTAGGCTCACTGCGTTGTTGGCGTGCTGCGCAACACATCTTCCACTGCATGAATGATTTGCATCTTTTCTATTTGATTTTTTCCTACTTTATTTCAATGTTTGGAATATTAGCTCTCTTGACTTGTTATTCTCTGTCTGGTCAAATGAATGGGTTTTCTTTTTCTTCTTCCACTGCTAAGCAGGCGACATACATGGGCAATTTTCGGACCTCCTATGACTGTTTGAATATGGAGGTTTTCCACCAGATGCCAACTACCTATTCCTAGAAGATTATGTCGACAGAGGGAAATAGAGCATAAAGTCAGATGAACATACACATTAAGAAGTTTATAGCTTTTTTGAGATGGCAGTCATGTATCAGATTGTTGTGAAAATGATCAATAAGCCATCATAGAAATACCTTTGCGTCTTCGATGTCAATATCTGGCAATGCATGCAATCGCTTCACTTTCTTTCCATCGGAACTTACAACCTGCACGTGAAGGGACAATGGAAATAAGATGTGTGTTCGTGCATTGTGTGTGGTGTGTGTGTGTGTGTGTGAGGAGAGAGAGAGAGAGAGAGAGAGAGAGAGAGCTACTGGATAATGTATTTGAAAAGGCTTAGAGGCTGCATGCTAAACTTACAAGCTGAGACGAGGTCCTAAGTGCAGCCTCAACCAATGAAATGTCTTGGACAAGCTTTTCATTTTCCTAAAAGAAGCAATAACTGCCATAGCTACTGCAACAAGAAAAATGAAACCAATTTTAACATGGCATGAAAATCACTTGTAAACAACTATTCAAGAAATTAAATTAAGCTCTAAAAATTACTTTGTAAAATTTCCATGGACTTAGCATTATTTGACATCCTTCCAAGAACTTGATACATATAATCCCATATCAAGTATAGATTCTATAGAAATGCCAATAGAAATCAGCAATGAGAGAAGCCATATTTGAAATAAATGCTAGCACATGCCTTTTAAGATCAGTAAGTGTTATGAAAATCAATACGACTTGTTGCTTGCTTCCAGATTCTAATTCCCTAGTTCAAGTTAAGCCTCATCCCTTTCTACCATAACACATTGAAATAAAAATTTCATACTTCGTTGTGGCTGCACTATTCTTTGGATAGACTCACTTTTGTTATCTTTTGGATTTTTTTTCTAAGTTTCTAAGAGCAAAAAATGTAAAATTCTCAAGTGAGAGTGGCAACTTAGTTTCAAGATGGATTTGCTAATATTCAGATGATCCAATCATATGCCAAGTCAAGAAGATTTCAAAAAAATAACATTGAAATTGCATTGTTAAGAATAACTATTTGGCCGAATCTAATTAAGGCAACTTGTCATAAGTACCTGCTATATTTCATCAGCTTCTTCATCTTCTTTCTTCCCTAGCTTAATTTTAGATCCTTCATTAAAAACTACTCAAGAAATGGGGATCCAAATCAATAACATTAAAAAAAAAAAAAAAAAAAAAAAAAAAAAAAAAAAAAAAAAAAAAAAAAAAAAAAACATTAAAAAGGGGAAGGGACTAGCTCAGATGAGTAAGGGGAACATCAAATCCTGCAACACAATCAAGATGTTGAGCCACCTACAGCAATGAGTTGGGTAACAGTCAACAGATGCCTTACTTCATGGTGTATCCATGATGGAACCCATCAAATCAATGGTCTGGGTTGCTGTAAATACTAAAATTAATCACTTCGCTTTTAAAAAAATAAATAAAGCATGCAAGAATGTCTTTGCTACGTTGCGCACATATGCTACAAGTATACATGTAGAGTACCTTGCAGAGTGGGCCATCAAAACTCCCATTCATCCCTTCCTAAAGGCTACAAAACAAGACAAATAAATAAATAAATAAAAATAATCCAACCATCTAACTCCCATTCATCCCTTCCTAAAGCCTACAAAACAAAATAGCAAA
Source organism: Magnolia officinalis (assembly GCA_021015155.1). Taxonomy (NCBI): domain Eukaryota; kingdom Viridiplantae; phylum Streptophyta; class Magnoliopsida; order Magnoliales; family Magnoliaceae; genus Magnolia; species Magnolia officinalis. The sequence goes on along the minus strand of JAJHSJ010000002.1, from coordinate 27,944,175 downwards.
AAGAAATTAATTGGTATCAAAGTTAGAGATTGGAATTCAACTCAATATTGCATCCAAATACACATTAAAGCTATAAGTTCTATACAAATGAGTCAGATGAACATACACATTAAGAAGTTTATAGCTTTTTTGGGATGGCAATCAAGTATCGGACAAGCTGTTGTTTCCAAAAAGCCTGAAAATCGCGATGCAAGTGGAAGATTTGGTTTGTTAACCTGAAAGAAAGAATGCAATAGTTATTTACTACTAGAGATCATGAAGAAAAGAGATTTAGAACTGAAGGGGAAAAAAAAAAACAGTACAAGGTGAATTGAGATGCTAAAATATGGATTGCCCACTATCTCCGTAAACCGCTCCCATGAAGAAAATCCCTAAAGTTTCAATGCTAAAATCTCCCAACAGAATAACACAAATTGCATGAAAAACATTTCAAAATGACAGCTAATGAATGGAGGATGAATCATCCATAGTGATAGATAGTTACAAGCAAGGAATCCCAAAGGTCGGGATACACATTAAGAATGCACAGGTTCCTGAAAATTAGAAAGGTAAATATATAAAGAAATTAGCAAACACAATCCCAAAGGTCAACTTTAAGAAGGATCCCTGAATCTTGCTAATATGATTTGGCAAATCCAACATATCAAATCCAATAGTTCCAACAGTGGGACATAATAAACATGGCATCTTGCAGTGCAATAGGATAGAGACTCATCTATGGTGAACTTGTGGAAACGCAGCATGTCCATCACACTGACACATGCAAGAGCACATGTAGCAGACAAGCTGCACCTTCAAAAAAAGAACTTACAAGTGCATTGGGTTTAAGTGTCGGGATACACATTACAACTTACAAGTGGGGCCAACAGTTGTAAGATAGAAACTTTACTTTCATAAGCTCTGCCATAGATGGAAGATGTGTGAAAAACCTTACAGAACGAAGCTTTTAACCTGCCTGTCAATGTCCTACAAAAGACGGATAAGAAAAGAATATAAATATCAATTGTCTAGGAAAAAGATGGCCAAAGATTGGATGGTTAGGAACTTTGAATTAGATTTGGTTGGGTCATATATAACAAAATGAGAACTAGTAAAATTATAGAAATATTACTAACGCAATCCAAATTTAAGCTTAGGATGTGAAATTACTATTCTCAGTTGATATGGGTTTCAAAGCATGGATTGGCTGCAAACAAATCCAGATGTACTGGCTCCTTGAAGAGTTCCTTACTGACATAAATTACACTACTGCAGTTAAGAGTTACACATGCTGTAGAGGCAAATATCATATACAAGGACCAAACAAATCATACCATATTAAGTAAACCTGAAACAGATGTTTGCTAAGCCTGCACGTGTGTGGAGCTGTGCCCATCCACATGTAGCCACACATGCCAATATGGAAGATGTGTATGAGATCCCAGCTTTTCATAATTTCATTAGATGAACCAGATTGATTGGATGTTCTTGTGCAAAAATCAGGCAGTGTTGCTTCTCATGTCGGGGACAAAATACAAAAGAAATCTTCAGGCAACTTACTGCAAGGCCAACAGTCCCAAGGCCGAAAACAGCAACAATAGATCCTGGTTCTACCTTTGTTGTGTTCCAAACTGCTCCAAATCTGAAAAAAAGTGGGCCCCACATGTACAGTTTATTAGGCCAAGCAAATGCTTATCCTCCTCATATATAACAGCCACGAGCCAGCTAATTCCATCTCATATATAACACAGCAATAGTAATATCATAATACTCATAACCAGTTGCCTACCAGACATCAATCCTCCATTACCTGGTCTGTCTACTGGCTGGTGCATTTCCTCAAGTTCATTACACGTAGAAGAATCTCTCTTCTAATTTTTCCAGTTTATGAGATAAACATATGAAACTGAAGGCAACACAATTATGTCTGCAATTCAGTTAAAAAAATTGCTAACCCAACTATGAATGAAGCATAACGGAAAAAAAAATGCAATGAGAAAATAACATTCGATTTTCACTTTTGAAGTTGGACCACTTACTATCTTACTTCTAGCCGGTTACTAGGTAGCCGTAATTAGATAGTTAGGATTGTTTGATTCATGTGATTATATGCTCTATCCACAACTGACGTGCCAAGACTATATTACCTTCCTTTTGTCACTGGCCTGAAAATAGAAAACTTTATAATCAACATTCCACATTTAATCTATCTTACCGGACAGAATCATCCACCATGGGGCCCACTGCATGATTGATTTTAGCAGGATCTTCCATCCATTCATCTAGTGTCCCACCATGAAGCATGCCTATAGCTCAAAAGTCACAGTTTCTGAATTGCTGCGCTGCATCCGTTCATGTGGCATAATGCATGCCCATCAACCTACTTCATTTCATGGGTTAAATCACTTACAAGAACACGTTAAATAAAAACTCAACCTATCTGAATAATGAATTATCCAAAATAATAAGCAGCAAAAAAGAAAAACCAACAATCAGTAAAGCCATACCTGGGTAACCTTGATTGAATTCAGAGTAGCCCAATTAAGTAATTAAGAATTCTAAAATCAGATCGTTGAAACAATTTTGCTATATGATTTTGTAAGTATATGCGCTTCTTTTAACAAATTAAGGATTTGTGTGATTTTGTTGAGCCATAAAATGTCTAAGATAGTGAAACTGTTTCACCTACTGATTTTATTTTTTTTAAGTAATGCATTCATGATTGCTTATTAGACTATGTTTAACAGCTTTGATATCAGATCTGTTCGGGACCAGGTAGGAATATTGTTTGATTCATGTGATTATATGCTCTGTCCACAATTGGGATGGTCCAGATAGCCATACATCACTGTCAGATCTTGTGGGTTTGGTGGTATCATAGGTCGCCATAAAAGAAAAGCAAACTAAGGTAAAAGCAATATAGCAGGTAACTTCATTCACAAACAATATGATGATGCAATCAGGCCACCTGTGACCGGCATATACAAGCAGAAGTTCACAAAATACAAAGTAACAGCCCCTAAGTCCCTATGTTAAAAAATAATGCGAAAAAGAGTACAAGAAACATAAAAAATTACCATATTTAGTTATTGTGCATGCCTATGACCTTGGTAGATGCTGTGAGGAAAAATAACAAGTTGTAAAATAAGAAATATCACCACTTTCGTGGTATTCATCATTAAAGAAAAAGGGAAAAATAACCTGGAACTGCATTATGAGGATTCTGTTTATGACCTTTGCCAAGCCCACAATATTCATACATTAGACATGAGATAATTAATGATGCACAGATTTGTGAAATTACCTCGGTGACTTTGGATATTCAAAACTTCTAAGTGGTGATGTTAGTAGTGTTTATCAAGAATGGTGATCAGAGAAATTTAGAAATATGACAAACCAGAACAAAAATTATCCTTCCATAAGAAGTTAGCTGAAGGTATTGCAAATACAACACTTCTGACTATTCCTTAAAGAACTAATGAATCAAGTCATCAAAAAAGCAAATAACCATGACATTATGCTCCTTACAGTTTCATGAGACAACAAAAAAGAAAAGAAAAGTCAAGAGAGTGCCAAATTCTCAACCCTTATTTTCTCTTATGAACTCATGAAGGGCTATCTGTTTAACTACTTTAGGAAAAGAAAAAGAAAAATATGAAGTAGCCAGTGGAACATTAGGAAATAGTGAAAGCCTGAACTGAAGTGAGAGATACGGCTGAATGTCGACCCCTAGTGCAAGCCCACAAATGGGCAAAACCATTTATCCACCAAACAGGAGAAACCTTACATTTTCACCTTTAATTGGCTAAATAAGCAAAGGAGGAAAAAATGCTTCTCAGACACATAGGATGTATATGCATTGATATGGTTGTAGTGTAGTAGTAGAATTTATTTTGATTATGATTTTCTATATTCTTAGGTGTGCATATGAATAGATGTTGTTGTATAACTCTTAGACGCATTCGTACTGCTATACTAGTATTGTATTGCTAGAATATAGTTTGATTGTATGGTCAGAAATAATTTGTACAGTTAAGCAGTTGTCCTAGGTTATTGAGATCCACATATGAGACTCCCTCCTTTAGAGCTCATTTCTGCTACAAAAATCCAAGAGGACTTGAAATGCAGACAGTTTCTGAAAATGGGTCCCGCTAAAACCATTCATGTTGTCGTCGAGTGGAGAGAAGCCCATCCTTTCCAACTGTTTTTTCTTACGAGCAGTGTCAAAGAACCACAGATCATTATCAATAAAATGAGTTCACAAACTACATAAGTAGAAACACCTATGTTTGGGACTGCCCAAACATCCATACTTCAAGAAAGCATGAATCATTTTTTGCTGCCTTAATTATCCAAAGCTTACCTTTTAAAAGATGCTTGGTGCTTGTGGACCCACGTCTATTGTCACGAGATAAAAAGAATTCATTTGAAAAGATTAGCCTCATTTACTTTTAGTAAATGCATGAGCGGAACATAATTTTGATGGAATGATTAGAGACATACTTTTAGTAAAAGAGTCAAACGCTGCCAGAGTATCAAATAACTCCCTATATACGTAATGCGCATCTCTTAACAGTATATACAGGTATTCAACAATGACAAGTGGGGCCCATAGCCCAGTAATATGTACCATTTATCTATTGATTACCATCATTATAATTACCAAAAATCAATTATCAGCCTTATCATGGTCATGTCAATAGTTATACATGCTACATCAGGCAGTTAAAATAGAAGATATAGGCATAAATTTATGAATGGGCCATTCAATGGAATGATTATAAGCATAAAGACCTACATACAAATTTTTCCACAAAGGCCAATATGAATATTCATATACAAATTGTAGAATCCATAAATATTAGTAGCAAGTCCACATTGAAAGCAAGTCCAATACTAATTCCACAAGCTGTACATGGAAGTCTTGATCTTTTATCAGTTGAAAGCAAAACCACATTGAAAGCAAGTCCAATACTAATTCCAAGCATGAGCATCAATTGGAAAAGCAACACCAAGTCCTCTGACATAACTGTTCAAACAGAGGATAGGACCTGAGCACTTGCATTAGACAGCTAAATAAATATCTCCAGCCTGAAATTTGGATTGAAACATCTGCCATCTATTTTTTTATGGTCTTGAGAAAGCAAGGCAAATCATCTATATAATGTAAACAAGAGAGAGAGAGAGAGAGAGATTTTGGCTATGAAACCAGAAGCAAATCCACAGGTGTCTCAAACCAGGAGATTGGATAACAAACAAAAAGCATATCGGATTTTTCCAAAATCGAAAAAAATTTACAAGTAAAAAGCCCATCTGAAGATTGGAGATCGCCTATATCCATGCATAAAAAGCCCAAAAATCTCCAACCACGAGCAAATTCACCATATTAAGAACAAAACGCATACAAGTACTTCCAAGGCTCCAGCACAGACATTCTCAAGTTCAAAACTTATTTGCAGTATCCATCTCTAAAAAGCAGCAGAAATCGTAAAACCTAGGAGGGAGGGAGGGAGGGAGGGAAGGGAAAGGAAGGGAATAGAAGGCAGAGGGGAGGGATGTTTTGGTGAAATGCCATTGTGGTGTGATTTTAGCTAAGATCTGTACCTGTTTGCAGTGAGTAAAAGGACTAGATCTGGCCGGACCTGGTGCTTTGCTTGTGTAGGATGGACAATCACAACAACTGCGGTTTTCGGTGTAGGGAAGCGTGGAAGGTGAGCCCTCAAGATCTGACGGTCTACACGAGTTTTGGAACCCTCACGAAGCAGAAGATTGACGCTCCAACGGTCCGTCTATCTACTACTGGAGCAGATGATCTATTCACACCTTTGATCCTACGGTATAAGTGGTCCTAGACTGCGATCTATGGAGTATATCGTCCCAAGGACAAGCCAAAATGGACAGAATACTGTGCACACTATCTCTCTCTCCATATACTCTCGGTGTTACTTATGATATTTCACGGGAGAGAGAGTCACATCCTTTATATAGAAAAAGAATGAGAGATCGAATGAGATTGGATGAGACCATATCATCCGGTCTTATCCCTATCTCTTATCATAAATCAAATTCAAACTTGAAGTTGAAATATAACAAAAAAGGAAAAAGACCAGAAGAAGCCTAAACTTGTGGGACCCACCCACTACTGATTGCTCAGCAGTGGGCCCTACTGGCCTACGTCCAACATCTCCCACTCAATTACATTGTGGTATAGGCACAAAAATGTGTCCATCTAACTTGCCTAATAACAATCAAAAAACCAAACATCGCGATCAAAAGAATCAGAGGCGTGAGACCAGCTGGATCACCGTAATCTTCTCACAAGTGCTTAAGTACTAAGTGACCACCTAACTAGTTCTCAATAACCCAAGCTTTGAAATGCCTGTCCTAGTCTGCATGACCACACCAGATGGAGTTAACTCCCGATTTGGAGTACTCGGCTAACATACGCACTTATCCAACTTATCGAGTTATTCTGAAAACTTGATTTTTCACAAACTTCGAGTAAAATCGATTTAAAGCAATACTTATATATAACTTTTATGAAAAAATATTGTTTAAAAAAGTCTATTAAAAACAACTCAATACTGCCGGCGGATAAGTCTTCAAGTGCATATTTAAAGTTCTAAAAACTTGGTGTAGCTGTCGCGGGATCTTCCCCACGCAAAGTGTAATTTGGAATTAATCAAGCCGCTTTCCTAGCGTAACTGAGTCTGGCCAATCAAGGACCTTTTGTCATAGTACAGTAAAGTAGTGACACTCAATCTCATCCTCATATACACAAGAGGAGGGTAGCTAAGGACAGAAAGAGCCACCTATGGGACTGGCTACTCGCACGTTGTAATGGTTAGATCGAATCAAAGCAATCTGTAGGTAAAAGGTCCCAGCACGTGGCTACAATCCACGTCGTAAAGGAGACAATACTAGGTGAATGTCGGGTCTACAATATGCAGGTCATTCTACATGAGGTACGACTCATCTCATAACCTCATAACCTGGCTATAAATTCAGGCCATAACATTTGATCGTAGGTAACGGAATGGTGCGATTATGTTATTCGACTTTATCAGTCTCATCTTTAATCTTAAAAGATTGTAGGCGGATACGACTCACTCATATCCTCATCCTTTATTATTCACAATAAAGGGAAGTTCATACTTCAATGTATAAACATGGCCCCAAATGTACCTCTCTTGTACATTCAAGGTTGGTTGACCCGTGTGAGTGGGTGACCGGCCTGTTGACAAAAAATAGAAATCCTACATGATCTCAAGGTAAATGTTGATGATCTACTTACCTAGTTTATATTAGTGTTTAATACTGAATAAATGGAATATATTATTTATTAATAAAAGATCAAAGGTACTACAAAAACAAGTACATCAGTCAAGTTTTCCTCAATACCATCTGCCTGACGTGAACCTGAAATAGATCTCTAGCTATAGGTTTCGTCATGGGATCCGCCATCATCTCCTTAGTAGGAATGTAGCTGAGGACGACCTTCTTATCTCTCACTTGATCACGGACGTAATATACTTGATCTCAATGTGCTTAGATTTCTGATGGTGTTTAGGGTCCTTTACCAAGTCAATGGCAGAAGTATTGTCTATCTTCAGTGATATAGGCTGACGAACACTTGGTACAACACCCAGACTCAATAGAAATCTTGGAACCCATACACACTCCTGAACTGCAACACAACATGCAATGTACTCGGCCTCCATAGATGAAAGAGTTGTGGATGTCTGTTTCTTACTCGACCATGAGATAGCTCCTCCTCCGAGTAAGAATACAAGCCTTGAAGTAGACTTTCCCTTGTCGGCATCATTACCCCAAGCAGCATCAGAATATCCTTTGAGCTTAAGGCTTGTGCCTTCATAACACAACATTAGGTCTTTTGTTCCTCTGAGATAGCGGAATATACGTTTGACGGCTTGTCAATGAGACTATCCCGGGTTACTCTGATAACGGCTGACTATGCCAACTGCATAACTAATATCCGGTCCGGTGCAAAGCATATCATTAATTAAGCTCCCTACTGCGCTTGCATAAGGTACTGAGGACATAGCCAATTTCTCGACTTCAGTCTGGGGACACGATTTCCTGTCTAGCTTGGTAGCTTTATCCATAGGGGTTTCAACAGCTTTTAAATTTTTCATCCTAAACCGCTCTAAGATCTTTTGTATATAGGTTGCTTGAGACAAGCCTAAAAATTTCTTAAGGCGATCCCTGATGATTTTTACCCCAAGAATAAAGTTGGCTTCACCGAGGTCTTTCAACTCAAAGTTCAAGAATAGCCAATCTTTAGTCAATATCAACAATTGCAAGTCATTACCAGCTAACAGGATATTGTTTACATATAGAGATAGTATCAAAAAAGATCTTCCAGACTGTTTTAGGCATACACAATGATCTTCTTCACTCATCGTGAATCCAAAAGTGATGATGGCCAAGTGGAAATGTACCACTGTCTTGAAGATTGTTTCAGCCCATAGATAGATTTCAACAACTTGCAGACTTTCTTTGGATGCTTTTTGTCCACATAACCCATGGGTTGTTGCATGTATATCTCTTCATCCAAGTCACCATTTAAGAATGCGGTCTTTACATCCATCTGATATAACTCTAAGTTTAAACTTGAGACAATGGACAAGATCATGCGGATTGAGGAGAACTTTGCAACAGGTGAAAAGGTCTCCTCGTAATCAATGCATTCTTTTTGTGTAAAACCTTTAGCAACTAATCGTGTTTTATACATGTCCATTGTACCATCTGCCTTTCTTTTGATCTTTAGTACCCATTTGTTACCTATCGCTTTGCGATTGAAAGGCAGATCAAGAAGTTCCCGGACTTTATTCTTCTCCATGGAAGCGATCTCTTCGTCCATAGCATTCACCCAATCGGCCGAGTTAGAAGATAATAATGCATCCTGATACGAATCAAGTTCATCATCATCATCAACTGCGACACAAGAGAATGTTTGCCCCTCAATATCGAAGTATCTTCGGAGAATCAATCCTCTTTCGCTTCGACGTAACTCAGGAGTCTGTTGAGATGTCCTCCCACTGTCCTAACGAACTATATGAACATTCCTATCTTGGGAAGCATAACTCCCACTCTCCTGAGATACATCGGTTATTTCAAAAAATTTTGTTGGAACCTTTTGCTGCATTCGGATTGGGTATCTATCTTCAACGAAGGTCACGTCCCGGGATTCAATCTTAATACATCGTCCATGGTCCTCATAAACTAGAACATATCCCTTTGAATGTATAGGGTACCTAATTAAAACACATTCAATGGTTTTACTATCAAGTTTACCTCTATACGGAGTAGGCAACAAAACATATCCTAAAGATCCCCAGGGGCGTAGGTTGGCTAGAGAAGGAATCCTCCCAGACCACATCTCATATGGGGTCTTAAGAATGGATTTGGATGGGACTCTATTAAGAACGTAGACGATTGTTAACAGTGCGTCTCCCCAGAATGTGGTAGAGAGATTAGCTTGTGCCATCATCGATCTAACCATGTCCAATAGTGTCCTATTCCTTCTCTCTGTAACACCATTTTGTTGTGGAGTGTAAGCCATTGTGTACTGCCGAACAATTCCAACGTTTTCACAATATGATTTAAACGTTTCAGATGTATACTCGCCATCTCTATCAGATCGAAGGATTTTAATCTTTTTCTCAAGCTGATTTTCCACCTCAGCTTTATATTTAAGAAAACAATCAAAAGCCTCAGATTTGTGTGAGATGAGATACACATATCCATAGCGCGAGTAATCGTTAATGAAAGTGATAAAGTATTGATATCCGTTTCTGTCATGTACATTAAATAGTCCACAGATATCTGAATGGATTATCTCTAGTGTACCCTTGGACCTAGCCGCTTTGAGAAATGGTTTCTTCGAAGTCTTCTCGCAGACACACAATGTTCACAAAATGGCAAATAAACTTTGGATATGGAGTTTAACAGACCAGAACATACTAGTCTTGTCATATGATCCTTTCTTATGTGACCTAACCTCACGTGCCATTTTTGAGATTTAGATACTACAGTTTCATTCGACATAGTAGATAAAGCAAGAGGGGCATTATCACAATCTATGTCCAGAATAAATAAATCTGAAATTAAATTTTCCCATTCAAAGATGAGGTTATTCAGTCTCAAAGAAACTCTTGTCACGAAAAATCGAACATCAAAACCATCAAAAAATAATCTAGAAACAGAAATTAAATTCTAACGCAACCACGGTGCATAAAGAGTATCACGGAGGATTATTATTTGCCATATGCGTGTACGGAGATGGAGAACGCCAATCCCTAGTACATCTTTAACAGCATTATTGCCCATGTATAGCTTGTAACTTCTCTTGGCTACAGGCCAAAATTCCTCGAGTCCTTGACGACTTTGTGTCACGTGTTTTGTTACGCCTGAATCCAAAATCCACTTGTTAGATATAATATCAACGAAAAGGATTTCAGAACAAACGCCTACATACAAAGTATCTAGTGACTGAGAAATTACCGTCTTTTTATGGGCACACTGCCAAGCATAATGGCCAGAATTTTGTAGACAAAGCAAACTATTTTTATCTTTTTCTGCTTCTTCTTTCCATTCCCCTTCTTGAGATTTGGAGGAGGTGTTGTGGTCTTCTGTTCTTGGTTATTCTTTTTCACCTTCTTACGTGTTTTGAACCGTTTCTTGTTAGCTTTTCGCTTATGGATCTCTGCTACAAAGGCCTTGGCCGAACCTGGCTGAAATGCATTCATTTCAACCTCACGTACCAAGTGGCCACAAAAGTCTCTGAACGTAGTGATAGAATCAGTATGGTTCAGAATTCTTTTGATTTTGGCCCAAGATTCAGGCAAAGAACAGTGCATGGCTATAATCTTTTGATTTTCAGTCAATTTATACTCAACATTCCTAAGGGCACATATCATTTGCTCCATCTTACGGATATGATCTTTGATGGGGCAGCCGACTGGCATCCTATACTCCTGGAATTCTAATTTCATTGCCCAAACTCTCGCATTTGACTTCTACGCATAGACATTTGTTAGTGCTTCCCAGATTCCCTTAGCAGTTTCATGCACTTCATAAGTAGGTATGAGTTCTTTGTGCATGGTGCTAAGAAGGACATTACGAGCTGAACGATTTTATTTTCGCCACTTATTGTAGCGAGTCATCGCAACCCTATGTTCTTGTAAATTCTCATTTTCAGTCAATATGAGTTCCTCTTGAACTTCATCAAGTGTGTGCGATATGTCGTCCTCGTCCAGAAGGCATCGCACTGGCCGGGACCAGTCTTCGTAGTTGTTGTCGTCGAAATGTTGTCATTTCAACTGTTCAGCAATTAACGCTTTGGTGGCCATCTCTACATTGCATAAGTATCACTACTTAGCTATGATCTAAGGTATTGACACTAATCATCAGCACTTGTACGTATTATACAAATATGCAGAGTATAAAAGTAGTCAACACATCTTAACGAGAACTGAAAGTCCATATACCCGAATGAGCGGTGTAGAACAATCAAGTTCTCTATGTAAGATGAGATTGATGCTTTTATAAAAATAAATTAGTATAACGTGCAACCTTCCAATGTTGGTTGCATGCATCAATTGGTGAAGGAGAATAAACTCCAACTCAGGTTATACACAACCTATTTTTATGTGTATAGGGAGCATCTAAGCAGTAAGTTTTTCTATATTTTCCAATGAAAAATTAAGGAGGGCTTAGATCTAAACACATCAAGTTGAATAATATCACACATATATAAATATTATCATAAAAATGGAGAAAGTGCTTAAATATGAAGAGAGTTCGATCTTCACTAGTGATCATGTCCATTAGAGATGGATCCGATCATCACCGTCAATGATCATTGTTGATGATGGATCCTTTCATCAACATTGATCATCATGGTAGATGATCATTTTGATCACTAATGATCTCTTGATCAACAGTGAAGAAAATGTTTTAAAGGAAACAACATTCATATGCATGTATATGTCAATTAATTAAGTTGATGTGATATTTACAGGATTGTTCAATCTAGGAAATATTTATTTTAGGGGCAATCCATAATGAGATTAACAATCTCAACAGTTTAGATCATTGAAAAATGGGTGTGGAATCCTATTACACACACATGCCAATGTGGCGTGTATGTAACAGATCCAGGCCATCTATATTGTGGGTCTCACCATGGATGGGCCATTGCCCAAATCTAGGCCATCCATTTATAAGGTGTTCAACATTTGTAATGTCACGCCCCAAACTCGGAAACCGGGCTCACAAAATTCTCGATCGCCGAATCTGGTGCCAACAGCCTCCGTAGAACCCCATTCTCGGCTCCCAAGCGCCCATACGCCAGGTTCCGATCCTGGGATGCTACAAGGAGGATTTTCAACATCAGTTTAATTCGTAATAAGCATAACCAAAGGCATAACCCCAAACAACAACCAAAAACTTCATCACACTTCCACTATGATCAAAAACTTTACAAGTACAGTGAGCATAAAGGGAAATACAATGATAAAGGACAAAAGCTTCAAGACGATCTGATATACGTTCCTGCCTCAGCGCTGCTACGTCCCAACGTCACCTGCACGCAACGGTCGTGCATAAGCTTATAGAAAGCTTAGAGGGTGGTGAAAGTGTGTGCGCAATGTAGTAATGCAGTTATGCAGCATCAGAGTAATGCGGAACATGCTGATGAATCCATGAATACCACTAGCCATACCAAGGCTATGCGATGCGAGGCATGAATGATGTCGTCATACCAAGGCCATGCAATGCGAGATGCAACACAAGCATACAAATCCTCATCTACATCCACATGTCAATACAGCTCAAATCTGAAATATCACCGGGGTCTAGTATACTCTAAACCAGATTGCCACCCCATCGCGCGCAATAAGGTAAGTAGAAGAGACCTCACTATCCGCCTGCAAAATCGGGCTCGGCTTGTCGATAGCGGACCCATTCCTCGAGCTGGTCAAACTCAGCCTAGCTTTGCCCCCTTCTCTCGGGCGAGTAAGGCCGCACCCCCTTCCAACCGACCATGACACAGTGGAAAGCGCAGCCGTCTAGTAATCGGCACTCGGCGCTCCTGCGCCCACTCGATGTAGACGTTGGAGCAACCTCTTGGTACCATAAGGGTTTAGGGACTTTCACTCAGGGATATCTATAGCACCCCATGTAGAACAAGATTTTCGGTATCCAATCCTGCCAGCCACGATATACCTGTGGAGGCTACAGCCCTGATGTCGCTAGGGCGTACAGTGTCATATCACACAATGCGAATGCATGAATCACACTATCCAGTCAAGCAGCAATCCTGCGCGTATCGTGCGCTCATGTGGGGCAACACCGCCTATCCGGGAGCCCCTAAACAATCTCCCCGAAGGCATATGCTATGATCAGTCACTTCTCATATCAAGCATACATATGATGCGTATGATCATGAACCATGAAACTATACTAAATATGTCATAAAGTAGTGAACTATCATTACAATGCAGATGGGTCTAGACATAGACGGCCTACACACAATTAACACGGGCCTATCAATGGCCCTAGGGAGAGTCATAATGCGGACATTTAACCAACACTATACTTGCAATGTGGACCTCAAACCAACATTGCTCCCAAGGCATTGCCCATCGTAAACATCATTACATAACCCATTTGGGATCACACATTGCAATGGACCTTAGGTACATCCCATTGGGCCTTAAATACATCAAATGGGTCATATCACATGGGCCTTACATTCATCAAATGGGTCGCATTAATGGGCCTCACCAACGGGCCTTATGTACATTGCAATGGGTCATAACCCATGGGCCTTAGAATGCATCAATGGGCCTCGTAACATGGGCCCATATGGATATATATATTATATATATATATATATATATCAAAGTGGGCCTCAACCACGGCCACAAATACATTGAATGGGCCCCATAACGGGCCTTACATCCACATCAAAGTGGGCCCCAATGGACTACCACAATAAATCAAGATGGGCCTCATAACATACCAAGGTGGGGTCCACTTGAACTATGGATCTGGCTCATCTTTAGCTCATGCCATAGAAATGTGTGCTTCTAAGATGGTTGGACGGATTGGATGCAACCCGTGCATCATGGTGGGGCCCATGAAAGCCCACCATCCGATATATTACCTAAATAATATAAATATATTTGTATATATATAATATTATATATATATATATATACACACACCACACACATAATATATATACATATATACAATAATATATATATATATAGTAAATATATATACAATATATATATACACACACACACACACGCACCCCACGCACACCCCCACACGCACACACACGCATGCACCCACGCACACACACGTACACACAGGGGTGGGTCCCACCGTCCAGGGTGGACGGTGGGGATAAAACACAACATCATGGACTCCACCGTCCGCCTGGACGGTGGAATAAAACACATATCACTGTGGGTCCCACGTGGGGCCCACCATAATGTTTACTTCCCATCCAACCCATTCATAAGGTCACGCAGACCTAGATGAGCGGTAAAAACAAATTTCAGCTTGATCCGAAACTTCTGTGGCCCCAAAAAGAGTTTCAATGGCAGGCCTTTAATCAACACTGTTTCCTATGATGTGGGCCGCCTGAGCGTTGGATCGGCCTGATATTTGGAGGGGGCCTACTTCAGGGAGGGGTCCACCTCATGGACGGTTTGAATGACAAATATACATCATGGTGGGGCCCACGGCTGGAGCCGTGGGTTGCTGCTGCTCGCCCGTCCGCCGGCTGGCACTGGCAGCAGCAGCAGCGCTGCTGTATCTCTTTTTTTTTTCTCTTTTTTTTTTTTAAGTTCCTGTGGTTTTTCACAGGTAGGGCCCACATCAAGTAAATCCAACCCGTCCATTGCACTCACTGGCTCAAGACCGTCCAAACGAGTCTAATATTCGATGTATTTCCGGCACATAAAAATGTCAGGGTGACTTTCAATGGTAGAAACTACTATTTAACAGTCTATGGCCTGCCTGAAGATCGGATGTACCTCATTTTTCGGCTCAACGCCTAAAATGATATGGAGAATGAAATGGACGGCGCGGATTGAATTTATTCATCAAGGTGGGGCCTGCATGAGCGTCCCACCCCAAAAGCTTAAAGCAAGCTAATATTTGTGTTTTCATTTTGACGTCCAGCGTCCCTGGACGCTGGACGGCTTGACTTTGCACGTACACTGAGGTGGGACATGCTTAGGTGGGCCACACATGATGGATGGTGAGGGTACAACACATTCAAAGTGGGCCCCACACATAAATGGCTTAGATACAATACCTGCCTCAAGGTGGGGTCCACATCAATGAGTGGCATGAATAAGGTCATGCATCAAGTGGGCCACAAGCCATCATACACAAAGGAAAAAGGGAGAGGGAGAGATAAAGAGTGGGACACACGTGATGGAGGGACCCCGACACTATGGGCCCTCCCTTGCAACCAAACAGACATAGTGGGTCTCATTACACATGGGCCTATTAAATCCAAAATCCAACGGTGGGGATCCCTTCTCCACTAAAGTAGACGGTCTAGATGACCCTAGGTATACAAGAAAATAAACATCATGATGGGGTCCATGGAGAATGGCCCCATCATGGAATGATCATGATGATCAAAGTGGGCCATCGGCCACATCTTAGGGTCCCAAGTGAGATCCAGTCCATTGATCGGTTGGCCTCACTTGGCCCATCTTAAAAACATGAAAAACTACTCTTATCAAGCACCCACCGTTCGATCTTCTTGCTCCTATGGGTTCCATAGCTCCTTAGCTTCGATTCCAATGGAGGAGATGAGGAATGGATGGTTAGGATGGGAGATCTTGGGATGGAAAGGTAGGCCACACTTGGAGCTTTGAAAGAGAGGGAGAGGCTCATACGTATGGAGGTTTTCTTTAGCTTAGGAAGTGATTTTTTTGAAAATGAAGGGAGAGAGAGTTGTAAAGGGAGAGAGAGATATTGATGGGTGATGGAGTGATAGATGTGGTGGTGATGGGTGTGTAAGACATTTTTTGACTTTGTTGGCCATTGTGTAAGAAAGACATGGCTTGTGTAAGAACTTTTTGACTTTTGGGGGTTGCTTGGGGAAGAGTGTGAGGTGATGTGTACTTGACATGATGAGATTGATTGATGGATGATTGATGTGACATCTTATAGAGATTCTCTTGGGTTTCGCACCCGCGGCATTTTTCTCGCACCGAACGCTGGCCCACATCTCCTGGCCAGAGTATCGCCTCGGCGCGCGAGTCGCGGCATCGGAACCGCAGCGATGATACGGTCGCTATGGTAAAGGTCTTGGGTTGAGTCGAATCAGATTAACGACGTGTGAATCAAGGTCGCACACAACGCCGGTTAAGGGTCGAAGGTTGCCGGAATTCGACCGGAAAGACTGCGGTAACCTACAGAACGGTACGGTCTAGGATACGAGTCTTACATGTAATACATAAGTTATCTGCCTGATGATCAGACCCATGCGTTGCTGATGTCAATTAAGAAGTTATATATAGCTGGTGTGTGGTGCACCAGCCAATCCGCTTCCACATGGGTTGACTATTATAACAAGTGGGTCCATCTATAATATAAGCATACAGCCAACACATGTGGCTGATTAGCCCACGTGTACATCAGTCAACACGTGTACAAGTTTACATTAGCTATAAGATAGCCAACACGTGCACACACGTGTACAGATAGCCTACACGTGTACAGTGTACACACGTGTACGTGTTGTAAGAATTAACAACATGTGTACAGATAGCCAACATGTGTACAGTGTACACATGTGTTGTAAGAATTAACAACATGTGTACAGATAGCCAACATGTGTACAGTGTACACATGTGTTGTAAGAATTAACATATGAACACGCATGTACAGATAGCCAACACGTGTACTTCTGCTATATATAACACACGTGTGTACATCAGCCAACACGTGTGCTCATCAGCCCATTCAAATGCACATCAGGCAATTCAACGTACATTTGATACTGGTGACGTATGCAGTTGAATACAACAACAATAGTTGTCGCGTGTTGTAGTTGAATGCAACAACAATAGCCATATGTGTGGTGAGATGTACATGCATGAATACTATACAACATCTTATGTACATTATCTTGTCATGTGTACAGAATGTGGACATCAGCCAACGTGTACATGTTATATATATATATATATATATATATATATATATATATATATATATATATATATATATATTAGAAGCTATCTTTCAGAATAACCAACACGTGTACATGTGCGCATCACCAACAGGTGTATAGACATGTACATGTGCACATTAGCCAACATGTGTGCACAATGTGTACATCTGCACAGTAGCCAACATGTATACAGACGTGTACATCTGCATAGCAGCTATAGAGTGTGTGATATCTCAATACAAGTATGGAGAGAGACGTCACTTGTAGCTATATTTAAGTGACGGAACGCTTACCTGTGAACTAGGTCGTACATACTACATACGAACCTTTTTGAGAACTCGTCACTTCGGAAGAGTCTAGAAAATTTGAATGGTCCACATGAAGCAGAATCTCATGAAATCCCCTGGTACTAATTTTTACTTCGAACCAAAACTTTGGTGGGCCAAAAAAAATTCAAACAGTTTCTTTCCTTGATTTGAATTTCTTTTTGCTATGGCCCAGTACTAGAATCTTAGATCAGGGTGAAAATTCACCCCCTTAGGTTTCATGGGATTCCGCATCTTATGGACCGTTCGGATTCGACATCCATGACACGCGTGCAAAGGTGCGCACGTGCGTAGGTGCGAAGGTGAGCATGCCTTTATTTAAGTGGTGTAGTTCAATACAACAACTATTGGTGGATATTTGTGAGATATACACGCGTGTATTTCAAAACTATTGGTGTAGTCTACATGATCACCTTGATCCATCATAATTGGATTTACATCATAATTATATTTTGCAAAATATAATCCACCATAACTTATGGATTCAAATCCAAAAGGAAAGGATGGGCTACTTACCTTTTTTAGATGAATATAATCGGAGAACCGCCATTAAATATGCTTTGATACCACTTTAGGGAAGTGCGGAAGGTGAGCCCTCAAGATCTGACGGTCTACACGAGTTTTGGAACCCTCACAAAGCAGAAGATCGACACTCCAACGGTCCGTCTATCTACTACGGGAGCAGATAGATCTATTCACACCTCTGATCCTATTGTATAAGTGGTCCCGGATTGCGATCTATGGATTAGATCGTCCCAAGGACAAGCCAAAATGGATAGAATACTGTGCACACTATCTCTCTCTCCGTATACTCTCGGTGCTACTTATGATATTTCACGAGAGAGAGAGTCTCATCCTTTATATAGGAAAGGAATGAGAGATCGAATGAGATTGGATGAGACCATATCATCCGGTCTTATCCCTATCTCTTATCATAAATCAAATTCAAACTTGAAATTGAAATATAACAGAAAATGAAAAAGACCAGAAGAAGCCTAAACTTGTGGGACCCACCCACTAGTGATTGCTCACCAGTGGGCCCCACTGGCCTACGTCCAACATTCGGTTTGTGCCGGAGGATGGAAGAGAGAGAGAGAGAGGGGTAGATCGAGCGGAGAGGGAGATGGGTGGGTTTGAGAGTGGAGAGGGAGGGAGAGAGAGACGGTGAGAGAGAGGTTGAGAGATATCGAGCGGAGAGGGAGAGGCTGAGAGAGAGAGGCGCAGAGAGAGAGAGTCGGCGATGCGGAGAGGGAAAGGGCCAAATGAGATTAGGGCATCCGTGATTTTGATTTAACAATGGCCCTTTGCCCGCGGCCGGCTTTGGTTCCAGCCAGCAAACCATCCACCGTCGGTTTTGCCCTCATTTCTTGTAATGTCACCACCTTCTAGGAGCCCCACCATTGTGTATGTATTGTGTCCACAGTGTCCATTCATCTGGAGACATTATTTTAGGACATGAAGGCAGATTAAAAGCTTAAGTGGACCTATCACATAAAACAATGGGGATTAAATGCCTACCATTAAAGACTCCTTGGGAGCACGAAAGTGATCAAGCCGATATTTGTGTTTTTCCTTCGTCCATGTCTGTGTTAACTTATTAACAGGTTTGATAGCAGATAAACATCGTGGTGAGCACTGAAAGGTTTTAACGGTGGGCATCACTGTCCAAACTGTTTTCGATGGTAGGGTGCACCTGAGCTTTATATTTGCCTCACTATTTGGTACATATCCCATAATGATATCTCTAAATGGATGGACGGTGTGGATACGACAAATACATCATGGTGGGTCCAAAAACTTCGTGACGTCTGTAAGTAATCCGCGTCACACCTAATCGCTCCCTCTCCGACTCTCTCTCCGCTCGGTCTCTGTACCTCTCCCTCTCCCTCTCTCACCCTCTCCGTTCTCGATCTCTTTCTAGGGTTTTTTGTTCTTTTATTTCTTCTTTTCTTTGGTCCAACACATCAAGGAGCATTGTGCAACATTAGGTATCTCCCTCCCTCTGTCTCGGTATCTATCCATATCTCATCAATTTGGCCATTTTTTAATCCTTAAGTAGCATTGTGCAATGATTTGTGTATTGGGAATTATCGAATTTCGAATCCCTGGGAGGATTCGAAATTCAAAAACCCTTAATTAGGATTTTTTAAAGGAGATGTATTATGTGACCAGGTGAATCTTTTCTTTTTAATGGATAACCAAATGGCTGATGTTTATCCTCCACAAACCAACAACTTTATGAGATTCTTAGTTGGCAGGATTAAACACCATGATTTGCCAAATCTTGACTGAATGGAATTTATTCTGTCTTTTACAGGTGGTTTGCTTGCTATACTAACAAATCAGAATAAGTTGGTTGTAGCTGTTGGGGGAGTGACAGCTCTTGCAGCTGGGATTTACACAACTAGGTATTCTTTGTGTTTATGTGCTTATTTTGCAAATATATTGTATGCTCTGTAATGTCTATTACTTAGTCCTCACTTTGAAAATAAAGAATTGCATCCTGATATGGTGTTTAATTGGAAATTATATTTGTCTCAGGTTTACTAGTTGCTTCATGGTCTTTACCCAATGTTGTCAAGGATTCTTGTGGTTTCTTTGGAATTATTAAGGATACTAGTTTTTTCCTTTTAATCCTTCCATGGTGCTGTTTTTGTTTTGGCTAGCACTGTTTAATCTATTTCTGCCTTCGGTAGTGCATACCTTTGTTTAGTTTAGTTTCTTGATAACATTTTGAAGGGCTAGTAGTTGATTTGCATCATGATCCCGAAGAGTGGAAAAAATGTCCTCATTGTTTCTTTGCTTGGTGATCTTCTTGTACATGATTGGGTTATGGATGGATTGAGTCTTTCATCAGTGAAACGGGAAGCTAGGCTAGGTTCAGAAATGAGCCCCCTCATAACTCACATGATCAGGCGTTAATTTGTCAGACATCAGTCAAAAGAAAAAATCTGCCATGTACATGATTGGGTTTTGATATAGGGTTGTTAATCCTGAAGAAGAAAAGGCCCATAATGGATCAATACAGGGCCATAACAGACTAATATGCAGTCGATACAACTTCTCCTTCAAAAACAATCTTGACCATTAAAGGGCCGTAACAGCCGTCACAGATTGTATCATAATGGCCATAAGGTTGGCTATTATTACCACGTTTACCATAATTGAGTACCTAGATTCTTATTGTATAATTCTTTATCCAAATCATATAGGGCATATGTTTCTACCATTACATTTATGAAGAAGCTTGTTATTTTAACTAAAGATCTTTCTGATCGCAATATGCCATGTAGGAAGAAGTTGAAGCTCTTCATAAAAATGGAACATGGAATTGGTTAGACTTCCTAATGGGAAATATGTTGTTGGATGCAAGCAAGGTATACAAAAACAGTTACGTATCGGTAACGGTTTGGGCTGTCACGCAATTGTTCCAAAAAAATCAGACTGTAATGGTCCTAGGACATTTGCACAGTGTTCATGGTGGCTGGAAAAGACTCGGAAACGCTTGATACACTTGCACTCAAAATCGTACACGTGGCATATATTAACTCAAAATAAACTGATTAAATTGTGGGACCCATTGTTGCTAAGTCACATATAGGTACACTTGTGCCCCACGCGAACCCCACAACCACCCTAGCATGCATTCATGACACTACAAAATACTCAATCATTATTAGTGAGATGTAACCAATATTATATACTCAATCGTTATTATTGATGTTACAGCTGAAAAAGGAAACTTATATATATATATATATATATATATAATTGTTTAAGAAAAAGATGAATTGTTGGTGTTATTTTTATTTTGAACAAATTTTGTGATGCAAGAAGGGGGGGGGGGGGAGGGGGGGGGGGAAGATCAATGGATGAGTTCCCAAAATCAAAATTAAGGGAAATGTTCAGTTATCACTTTGTATGGGTCTTTAACAACAATTTTATTCTTGGACATATTTGTCAGTTTTGGGACATCCCACCCGTGAAAATGGACCACACCATGATGATCATCCGAAGCAAATATAGGTGTAATCCACTTGTTAAGTGAGCAACACACAATATAGTGAGTCTACTGAAACCTTGCAAGAATACCCATGAATTCTGTCATTCATGAAATGGAATTATGATCTTTCTTTTTATTGGATGTCTTCTAACATGTCCCATCAGGAATTTCTCACTATGCAGAACTACAAGTGCTTTGTGTCCTCTCTTTCTGGTGAACATAGAAAGCTTAAGCGAACTGTAAGTTCTAAAAACCTTGAATTGATCTTTTTAAATTTATATTTTTATCACTTCATTTATATTCTGAGCGTGGAGGTTCAACTTGTAACTCCTCAGAACCCGCTTTGTTGTAAGACATTATGATGCATGGTTTTTCCCAGCAGGTTAAATTGCAAGTTGTTATATAAAGTTGGTTGGATATCTTGTATTTTTATTAATGTTGTTAATTGTTAGTTGGATGATGAATGGTACTTGCAATTGAGAATGGAAATAAACAAAATTATATATATATATATATATATATATTATATATATATATATATCTATATATATATATAATTATTAGTATATGTGATGAATGGAGGATACTAGGTTATATGTTATTGTTAGTAGTATATAATAGATAATACTAGGTTCACTTTAAACGCGCACACACAAAGTATATGGTCTGTTGTGTAAATTGTGTTTCTTTAGTTTACACATTTTGATATGTTTTCGTTAGAATAGAACAATCAATTATCCATTTGAGGGTTTCTATGTGGCAAGGCATAGATATAGTGTGCATGGAAATTCTCAAATTGTCCCTGTTTGGACAATTCAAGATTGGATAAATTGAGATGCATTCATTTTACTGATTTAAATGCACTTGCCTTTTCCACGCATCGTCGCTTATTTTCTCTCCTGATATGTTTCTTACGTTTGTTTCCATTGTCAAATATCCTCACTTTATGTGGATGCTTGATCACCTGGTAATAAAATGCAAGATCAACATATCTGGAGAGACATGGGGGGATGCTGCCAGAATTTCAGTGTGAGCATTTAAATTGGGAAATGAAAGCATTATAATCTATCTAGTCTTGCGAAGGGAATGTGACCTTGACAGCCTATCGATTTAATCCCACTTCCTAGTGTGATTCGATCGAGCTAGGACGTTGAAGCTTTTGCATAATATGTTAAGGAGATATATGAGGAGGTTAGGTGAAAGATCACCCTTAGTAATGAAATTACAAGGGACAAGCAGATGTTCAACGACGTTCTACACAATTCCAAGAAAGTGATAGAGTCATGGTGCGACTTAAGCTTGAGCGGTTTCTAGCAGGCTCTTATATAAAGCTCCACTTCGGAAAGGCAGATCTTTACCATATTTTGAAGAAACTAGGTGATAATGCATTCCTAATTGAGCTTCGACCCTGAATGAGGATCAACTCCATTTTAATGTGGAAGACCTTACAATTTATCTTGGACATCACGCAAATGAGAGCACGAAAGAACACTATCCAGATACCCGAGGTACCACGCCAGCTCAAAGAAATCATTGAAGATGTGTTGGATGATCAGATAGTTTTCACACGCTACGGATGATATCAAAAGTTTCTTGTCAAATGGAAGGGCCGACTAAGATTCGACCGCACGTGAATTTCAACAGAGGATTTCAAGCACGTCAACTCAAAACTCTATGAGTACATTTCCATTAACTCGATGATGCATAGTTTTTCTAAGCCGGGGGGAATTGATGTAATCACCCCACATCCCACACGTGCATGCTCCACACGTGTGTACAAGAAAAGGATCACTTTCCCTTTTTAGCCCATCACCACTTTCCTTTTCTTTCAAATATCTGCATCATGAAATTTCCTTTTTCTTTTATATCTTTATATTAGGTAGGAAGCAATTTTAGAATTTTCTTATTTAATTACTCTCTTATTTAAGTCCTCAATTACATTGCTTTCTTATTTAGGTAGTTTCCTATTTTTCAAATCTTGGTTAGCAAGGAATTCTATTTTTAGATTTCATAGTTTTTATTGCATATTGTACGGACTGATTATAAATAAGGCCTAGGCCTATGGAATAAGATAAGTTGAATGATAATCTATTTTATGAAAATTCTCTTTTTCTCTATGGCAGTTGTTGAAGGGGGGAAGTGATATCTAGTTTAAGACCAGAGGACTGTTGAGCTTGCTCACGGTCTTGCATTCGTTATCTCTAGCATTTGGTAGAGGATTGTTGGGTTCTTTCCCACAATCTCTTTCTTCTTTTCTTTGATATATTTTCTACATTAATTTGTCCATGCATCTTGATTAGCCAACATGTATGTTCCATTGGTGGACCTTGACGGATGATCCAACAATCCCGCATCATAGCTTGTGTTTGCATGTACCCGAGATCATAATCCAATGCATATGTCAACGGCATGGATAACCATCCATATTGCATTGTGTTTGCGGCCTCGATCAACTAGGTGTATGCAAATCATTTTTCACTAACCGAGGCCAACAGATAAATAGCCTGAATAGTGCATATGTGGATAGAATCAATGGCATGGATCGAGTGTATGGGCTCCACAAGGCCAAAATTGGGGGTAGGTTTTGATCTTTAGTACCCATTTGTTACCTATCGCTTTGCGATTGGAAGGCAGATCAACAAGTTCCCAGACTTTATTCTTTTCCATAGAAGCGATCTCTTCGTCCATAGCATTTACCCAATCGGCCGAGTTAGAAGATAATAATGCCTCCTGATACGAATCAGGTTCATCATCATCAACTGCGACACAAGAGAATGTTTGCCCCTCAATATCGAAGTATCTTCGGGGAATCAATCCTCTTTCGCTTCGACGTAACTCGGGAGCCTACTGAGATGTCCTCTCATTGTCCTGACGAACTATGGGAGTATCATCATCTTGAGAAGCAGAACTCCCACTCTCCTGAGATACATCGGCTATTTCAAAAAATTCTATTGAAACCTTTTGCTTCATTCGGCTTGGGTATCTATCTTCAACGAAGGTCACGTCCCGGGATTCTATCTCAATCCATCGTCCATGGTCCTCATAAACTAGAACGTATCCCTTTGAATGCATAGGGTACCTAATGAACACGCATTCAATGGTTTTCCTATCAAGTTTACCTCTATGCGGAGTAGGTAGCAAAACGTATCCTAAAGATCCCCAAGGGCGTAGGTTGGCTAAAAAAGGAATCCTCCCAGACCATATCTCATATGGGGTCTTAGGAATGGATTTGGATGAGACTCTATTAAGGACGTAGACGGCTGTTAAAAGTGCGTCTCCCCAGAATGTGGTAGAAAGATTGGTTTGTGCCATCATCGATCTAACCATGTCCAATAGTGTCCTATTTCTTCTCTCTGCAACACCATTTTGTTGTGGAGTGTAAGCCATTGTGTACTACTGAACAATACCAACATTTTCACAATATGATTTAAACGTTTCAGATGTATGCTCGCCACCTCTATCAGATCGAATGATTTTAATCTTTTTCTCAAGCTGATTTTCCACCTCAGCTTTATATTTAAGAAAACAATCAAAAGCCTCATATTTGTGTGAGATGAGATACACATATCCATAGCGCGAGTAATCGTCAATGAAAGTGACAAAATATTGACATCCATTTCTGACATGTACATTAAAGGGTCCACAGATATTTGAATGGATTATCTCTAGTGTACCCTTGGACCTAGCCGCTTTAGGAAATGGTTTCTTCGAAGTCTTCCCGGATACACAATGTTCACAAAATGACAAATCAACTTTGGATAAGGAGTCTAACAAACCAGAACGTACTAGTCTTATCATACAATCATTTCCTATGTGACCTAACATCGCGTGCCATTTATGAGATTCAGATACTACAGTTTCATTCGACATAGCAGATAAAGCAAGAGGAGCATTATCACAATCTACGTCTAGAATAAATAAATCTGAAATTAAATTTTTTCATGCAAAGATGAGGTTATTCGGTCTCAAAGAAACTCTTGTCACGGAAAATCGAATATCAAAACCATCAAAGAATAACCTAGAAACAGAAATTAAATTTTGGCGCATCCCCGGTGCATAAAGAGTATCACGGAGGATTATTGTTTGCCCTATGTGCGTACGGAGATGGAGAACGTCAATCCCTAGTACGTTTTCAACAGTGTTATTGCCCATGTAGAACTTGTAACTTCCCTTGGCTACAGGCCGGAATTCCTCGAGTCCTC
The DNA here is from genome assembly GCA_021015155.1 of Magnolia officinalis. Classification (NCBI taxonomy): domain Eukaryota; kingdom Viridiplantae; phylum Streptophyta; class Magnoliopsida; order Magnoliales; family Magnoliaceae; genus Magnolia; species Magnolia officinalis. Next base: position 27,918,426 of record JAJHSJ010000002.1, on the reverse strand, counting down.
GACGACTCTGTGTCACGTGCTTTGTTGCGCCTGAATCCAAAATCCACTCGTTAGATATAGTATCAACGAAAAGGATTTCAGAACAAACGCCTACATACAAAGTATCTAGTGACTTAGGAATTACTGTCTTTTTATAGGCACTCTGCCGAGCATAATGGCCGAAATTTCCACAGACAAAGCAGACTATATTTGTCTTTTTCTGCTTCTTCTTTCCATTCCCCTTCTTGAGATTTGGAGGAGGTGTTGTGGTCTTCTGTTCTTGATTATTCTTCTTCGCCTTCTTGCGAGCTTTGGACCGTTTATTGTTAGCTTTCCGCTTATGGGTCTCTGCTACAAATGCCTTGGCCGAACTTGGCTGAATTGCATTCATTTCAACCTCACGTACCAAGTGGCCACAAAAGTCTCTAAACGTTGTGATAGAATCAGTATGGTTCAGAATTCTTTTGATTTGGGCCCAAGATTCAGCCAAGGAACGGTGCATGGCTATAATCTTTTAATTTTTAGTCAATTTACACCCAATATTTCTAAGGGCACCTATCATTTGCTCCATCTTACGGATATGATCTTTGATGGGGCAGCCGACTGGCATCTTATACTCCTGGAATTCTAATTCCATTATCTTAACTCTCGCATCTAACTTTTGCGCATATGCATTTGTCAGTGCTTCTCAGATTCCCTTAGCAGTTTCATGCACTTCATACGTAGGTATGAGTTCTTTGTGCATAGTGCTAAGAAGGACATTACGAGCTGAACGATTTTATTTCCGTCACTTATTATAGCGAGTCATCGCAACCCTATGTTCTTGTAAATTCCCTTTTTTAGCCAAGATGGGTTCCTCTTGAACTACATCGAGTGTGTGAGATATGTCGTCTTCGTCCAGAAGGCATCGCACTGTGCGGGACAAGTCTTCGTAATTGTTGCCGTCGAAATGTTGTCCTTTCAGCTGTTCAGCGATTAACGCTTTGGTGGCCATATCTACATTGCATGAGTATCACTACTTAGCTAAGATCTAAGGTATTGACACTAATCATCAGCATTTCTACGTGTTATACAAATTTTCAGAATATAAAAGTAATCAACATATCTTAAAGAAATCTGAAAGTCCACATAATCGGATGGGCGGTGTAGAACAATGAAGTTCTCTATTTAAGATGAAATTGATACTTTTATAAAAATTATGATTGTATAACATGCAACATTCCATTACATGGTTGCATGCTCATTTGGTGGAAGAGAATAACCTGTCAACCTTTATTTTTAGGGAGGATTCTAGCACTAAATTTTTCTATATGTTCCAATGAAAAATAAGGAGGGCTTAGATCTTAACACATTAAGCCTAATTATTTCATACATATAAACATCATCATAAAAAAAAATGAAGTGTTAGATATCAAAAGAGTTCTATCTTCACCTTTGATCATGATCATTAGTGATAGATCCGATCATTACCGTTAATGATCATTGTTGATGATGGATCCTTTCATCAACATTGATCATCATGGTTGATGATCGTTTTGTTCACTAATGAGCAATAGATCAACAGTGAAGAAGATATTATAAAGGAAATTACATTTTTAATGTGTCCATCGTCCTTCAACAGATCTATACATGTGGAATTAGCAAAACTAAAACATAGTTGTTGCACGTGTACAACAGCCAACACTTGTACATTAGCCAATAATCAGCTCGAGGTTTTACAGTTGATCTGTCTTTCAATCGCAAAGCGATAGGTAATAAATGGGTACTAAAGATCAAAAGAAAGGCAGATGGTATAGTGGACAAGTATAAAGCACGATTAGTTGCTAAATGTTTTACACAAAAAGAAGGCATTGATTACGAGGAGACCTTTTTACCTGTTGCAAAGTTCTCCTCAATCCGCATGATCTTGTCCATTGTCGCAAGTTTAGACTTAGAGTTATATCAGATGGATGTAAAGACAGCATTCTTAAATAGTGACTTGGATGAAGAAATATACATGCAACAGCCCATGGGTTATGTGGACAAAAAGCATTTAAAGAAAGTCTGCAAATTGTTGAAATCTATCTATGGGCTGAAGCAATCTTCAAGACAGTGGTACATGAGGTTCCACTTGGCCATCACCACTTTTTAATTCACGATGAGTGAAGAAGATCATTGTGTATACCTGAAACGGTCTGGAAGATCTTTTCTGATACCATCTCTATATGTAGACGATATCCTGTTAGCTGGTAATGACTTGCAATTGTTGATATTGACTAAAGATTGACTATTCTCGAACTTTGAGATGAAAGACCTTGGTGAAGCCAACTTTATTCTTGGGGTAAAAATCATCAGGGATCGCCCTGAGAAATTTTTAGGCTTGTCTCAAGCAACCTATATACAAAAGATCTTAGAGCGGTTCAGGATGGAAAATTCAAAAGCTGTTGAAACCCCTATGGATAAAGCTACCAAGTTAGACAGGAAATCGTGTCCCCAGACTGAAGCCGAGAAATTGGCTATGTCCTCAGTACCTTATGTAAGCGCAGTAGGGAGCTTAGTGTATGCTATGCTTTGCACCAGACCGGATATAAGCTATGCAGTTGGCATAGTCAGCCGCTATCAGAGTAACCCGGGACAGTCTCATTGGTAAGCCGTCAAGCATATATTCCGCTATCTCCGAGGAACAAAAGACCTAATGTTGTGTTATGAAGGCACAAGCCTCGAGCTCAAAGGATATTCTGATGCTGCTTGGGGTAATAACGCTGACGAGGGAAAGTCTACTTCAGGATATGTTTTCTTACTCGGATGAGGAGCTATCTCATGGTCGAGTAAGAATCAGACATCCACAACTCTTTCATCTACGGAAGCCGAGTACATTGCATGTTGTGCTGTAGTTCAGGAGTGTGTATGGGTTCGCAGATTTCTATTGAGTCTGGGTGTTGTACCGAGTGTTCGTCAACCTATATCGTTGAAGATAGACAATACTTCCGCCATTGACTTGGCAAAGGACCCTAAACACCACCAGAAATCTAAGCACATTGAGATTAAGTATCATTACGTCTGTGATCAAGTGAGAGATAAGAAGGTCGCCCTCAGCTACATTCCTACTAAGGAGATGATGGTTGATCCCATGACGAAATCTATAGCTAGAGATCTATTTCAGGTTCATGTCAAGTAGATGGGATTGAGGAAAGCTTGACTGATGTACTTATTTTTGTAGTACATTTGATATTTCATTAATGAATAATATATTTCATTTATTCAATATTGAACACTAATATAAACTAGGTAAGTAGATCATCAGCATTTACCTTGAAATCATTTTGGATTTCTATTTTTGTCGGCAGGCCGGTCACCCACTCGCACTGGTTGACCAACCTTGAATGTACAAGAGAGGTACATTTGGGGTCATGTTTATACATTGAGGTATGAACTTCTCTTTATTTTGAATAATAAAGAATGAGAATATGAGTGAGTTGTATCCGCCTACAATCTTATAAAGATTGAAAATGAGACTGATAAAGTCGAATAACATAATCGCACCATTCCAATCACATGCGATCAATGTTATGGCCTGAATTTAAAGTCAGGTTATGAGGTTATGAGATGAGTCGTACCTCATGTAGAATGACCTGCATATTGTAGACCCGACATTCACCTAGTATTGTCTACTTTACGACGTGAATTGTAGCCACGTGCTGAGACCTTTTACCTACAGATTGCTTTGATTCGATCCAATCATTGCAACGTGCGAGTAGCCAGTCTCGTAGGTGATTCTTTGTGTCCTTAGCTACCCTTCTATTGTGTATATGAGGATGAGATTGAGTGTCGCTACTTTAGTGTACAATGACGAAAGGTCCTTGATTGGCTAGACTCAGTTACGCTAGGAAAGCAGCTTGATTAATTCCAAATTACACATCTGCGTGGAGGAGATCCCGTGACAACTACACTAAGTTTCTAGAACTTTAATACGCACTTGAAGACTTATCCGCCGGCAATATCGAGTTGTTTTTAATAGACTTTTTCAAACAATAATTTTTCTTAAAAACATATATATAAGTATTGCTTTACATTGATTTTAGTCGAAGTTTGTGAAAAATTAAGTTTTCAGAATAACTCGAGAAGTTGGATAAGTGCGTATGTTGGCCGAGTACTCCAGATCGGGAGTTAACTCCATCCGGTGTGGTCACGCGGACTAGGACAAACATTGCAAAGCTTAGGTTATTGAGTACTAGTTAGGTGGTCACTTAGTACTTAAGAACCTGTGAGAAGATTACGATGATCCAGCTGGTCCCACGCCTCTGATTCTTTTGATCGCGATATTTGGTCTTTGATTGTTATTAGGCGAGTTAAAATGGACAAATTTTTGTGCCTATCCCACAATGTAATTGAGCGGGAGATGTTGGACGTAGGCCAGTGGCGCTCACTGGTGAGCAATCACTAGTGGGTGGGTCCCACATGTTTAGGCTTCTTCCGGCCTTTCCATTCAGTTGAGATTTCAAATTCAACTTTGAATTTGAAATATTATAGGAGATAAGGATTTGATCGGGTGATATGGTTTCATCCTATCTCATCCGATCTCTCCTTCCATTCCTATAAAAAAGGATGCGCTCTCTCTCGCATTAAATCTTCAGAAATACCGAGGTTATACGGAGAGAGATAGTGTGCACCAGAGTTGTCCATTTTGGCTTGTCCTTGGGACGATCTAATCCATAGATCGTGATCCGGGGCCAATTATACCGTAGGATCAGAGGTGTGAATAGATCCATCTGCTCCAGTAGTAGATAGGCGGGCCGTTGGAGTGTCAATCTTCTGCTTTGTGAGGGTTCCAAAACTCGTGTAGACCATCAGATCTTAAGGGCTCACTTTCCGTGCTTCCCAACAGTAGGAGAGTCCGAGAAAGAAACAAGATAACACCATTTCGAGACATGGAAACTTACCTAGAAAAGCCCCTCTTCTTCTTCTTCTTTAGAGAGAGGCCAGGGGAGAGAAATCGAGCAGAGGTAGAGAAATCTCTTCTTCTTCTTCTTCTTCTTCTTCAGAGAGAGAGAGAGAGAGAGAGAGAGAGAGAGAGAGAGAGAGACTCAGATTGCTTCGTGTAGGAGCCGATACTATGTTGACGTGGCAAAGCTCTGTGGGCCCCACCATGCTGTATGTGTCATATCCATACTGTCCATCCATTTTTACCAATCATTTAGTTCATGAGCCCAAAAATGAGGTAGATCGAAATCTCAAGTGGACCACTTCATAGGAAACAGTGGGGATTGAACGCTTACCTTTGGAAACTTCTTGGCGGCGACAAAAGTTTTGGATAAGCTGGTATTTGTGTTTTTCCCTTGCATACATCCTTGTCTTTGTGATCTTATTAATGGGTTGAATGGAAAATAAACATCACATGGGCCCTAGGAACGTTTCTACGGTTGGAGTCATTATACCCATTGCTTCCTCTGGTGTAGTCCACTTGAGCCTTGGATGTCCCTAATTTCTAGGTTCATGCATTAAAATGTTATGGAAAAATGGATGGTCAGCATGAACGAAACACACACAACATGGTGGGGCCCGCAAATCTTTGCCATGTAGGTGTTGTCTTCTACACTTCGCAATCCGAGTACTGACACACTGTTTCAACTATCAGTTTGTATAAATGGGCATGTGGATTGGTGATATAGGACCGTTAATATGGACTCAACTATACATGGATATATCCACCAAAATCTTCTAATGGGACAATATGATCGACTGATTGGTGGTGTCCTGAAATTGGATGGTTAAAGCAGAAAGTAGCGCCACCGTCCATAATCAACCAAAGAAGATTTAGTGCCTTGACTTCCAGGCCCAATAAATAAAAATAACTAGCCTGGCTTAAAGATCTTGTGGGTCCGTTGAACAGGTTGACCACACATCTGTGTTGAATTGGACTGGCAAATATTTTTTAAAACCGTCCATTTTTCTTTCTTGCATACCTGACCTACCTGATGAGTTAACCAACTTGATAATCAGTGCAAGTTGTCAGGATGGCATGGCCCACCTAATGCACGGCCTGGATGTCACACATGGTGCTAACTACCAATTTCCCAAGGGACCTTAGTTGGAGTGTTCGAGTTGTCGGTATTGCTACAAGTTTCGTTGGCTGGAGATAAAGATAAAATATTGTTATCGTCGATAATATCGCCGAGAACCAGAAATGTAAGAGAAAAGGGAGAAACATGGAGAAAAATGTAGAATTTTTAAGTGAAACTTTGAGGCATGCCTAAATACATATATTTACATATTTAGGAATAATATAAACCTACTAGGTTGGGTTGGAGCTTGAGCTAAAAATCTTTGGCTCAACCCAAGTTGTGGGTTTGGTTTGTGACCAAGGCATCCTAACCTTATATTCATATACATATCTTTTATGACTAATATACTTATTATAAACGTAAAATCTTGCCATGCATGGAAAATAGGTTTTATGATTGAAACTATCTATATACTATATACTAAATTGGGTCCATGGTCAAAGCCATCCATACATGGAAAATAGAGTTTCCTGATTGGAACTTACCTAGGGCCATATGTTGAGTGGTCTCTATGATAGGAATTGTCTATCTTGTGGACTTTGCTATGCGGGCCGCAGTATTAAAACATGCTAATGGGCTAGATATTTGATTTCACATGTTAGATTACTAGTTGCAAGTGTTAATTTAGCCCAATGTGATATAACCTGACCCAACCCCAACTACACCAGGGTTTAGTATTCAGTACCTTGGGTTAGGCTTTGGTTGGATCAAGGGTTTCGTCAGGCCTAGACTGATTTCTCTTGAGGTTGGGCTAGCTTCAATTGACCATCAACTTGATCCAACGTACCCGAGTTGCAGTTGCACCCTTAATAGATATTAACCAATTGGCCTACCACAATAGATGCCTAAAAAATAGGTTGAGATGGGCTCTATGCTCAACCCGAGACCAACTCAGGTGAACTACACATTCTTATGCTACTTGTCTCCTTTGCCCCAACCCATCGTTATCCACATATATAATTTTAGTTTATGTTTATTTAGACCCCTTTGTTTCCTTATTTTATCCTCTTTATTTCAAGTTAAGATATTTTAGGATAATTTTATGTGGGAGCTAGTGGGGTTTTTAACGGTTTCTTTGGTTCGATGTAGGACCTTTTAAAGGCTATATAGCCACACAGAAGATTAAAGACAATGTTTTTGGTGATTCAATCAAATATAGTTATTTTCTTATCTCTGAGACTAGAAAACATTCTAGAAGAGGGACTTTTCTTGAAAACTTATAGGTGAGACCAGTGTTCGAGTTGTCAGTATCGCTACAAGTTTCGCTGGCCAGAGATAAAGATATAATATCGTTATCGCCGATAACCGAAAATGCAGAGAAAAAAGGAGAAATATGGAGAAAAATGGTGGAATTTTTTAGTAAAACTTTAGGACATGTCTAGATACATATATTTACATATTCATAAATGAAAAAATTGCAAAAAGAATGCATTAAATTAGAAGTTTCCATTTAATGGGGGTCAAAAGGCATGCGTTATCGTAAGAAATCACTCAAATAGTAACCAAAATGAGTTTCTATAATACAAACGTAGTTGGCATACAGTAATTAAGACATGTAAAAGTAAATGAACTCAAAGATGCCAAATCAAGGATGGATCAGATTGTCCAATCAGCGTGGTATTTGGTACTCTGGCTGCGTATGACACTTGATACCTAGCATTTGAAAATGGTACACGTGGCAAATTCTAATATAATCTAAATCATATTTTCGCTTCATCAAGATCTGTGTGACCTAATCAAGAGGTTGGATGACCAAAAAATAAAAAAATAAAAACCATTACAAATGAAGTTTTTAATGGTGGGCATTTAATCACCACTATTTCCCTTAGTGTGGTCCACGTCCACCTGAGATGCAGTCATGCAAATCCGTCTCATTTTGAACTCATGCCTTAAAATTATTTATCAAAATAAATGGACGACATTGATAAAATATTTATCATTATGATGCGCCCACATAATATCGACCCATCAATCCACCGATATAAACAAGTGACATGTGCGCACAGTATAAATCAGTACCCTTATCGTACTGAGTCAACTGTGCGGGGCCCATTGTGATTTATGTATTTTATCCACCCCATCCATCCATTTTGCAAGATAATTTTAAGGCTTGATCCCGAAGATGAAGCATATCCAATGCTCAAATGGACTACACCACAGAAAACAATGTGAATTGAACATGCCTACCATTGAAAAATCATTAGGGGCCACAGAAGTTTTGGATCCATGTCATTTTTGTATTTTACCTTCATCCATCTTCCTGTTATCTTATGAACAACTTGGATGACAAATAAACACCACCGTGGGCGCCTAGGAAGGTTTCAACTGTAGGAGTCATTGTCCCCACTGCCTTGGCAGTGTGGTCCACCCTAGCTTTGGATCTGCCTCATTTTTGGGTTAACTATGTAAAATGATCACGCTAGTTGGATAGACCATGTGGATATAACACATACATCATGGTGGGGTCCATAGAACTTGGTGACTTCCACACGCCATTGATGTTCGCACCCGTGTACCACGCTAAAAGGAAGCAAATTGCGTACCGAGTAACTCAGTGGGCTAAGTGTACTGAGTAAACTCTGTGGGGTCCACCATGATTTATGTATTTTATCCACTCCGTCCATCCATTTTAATATATAATATTTGGGCTTGAGCCTAAAAATGAAGTATATCCAAACCTCAAGTGGAACACATAATGGGAAACAGTGTGAATTGAACATCTACCGTTGAAAATTTCTTGGGGGCCACAAAAGTTTATGATCAAGCTTGTATTTGTGTTTTCCCTTCATCTATGTCTGTGTGATCTTATGAACAGGTTGGATGAGAAATAAACATCACTATGGGCCCAAGAAATGTTTCAACGGTGGAAGTTTTTATTCCAACTATTTCCAATGGTATGGTCCACTTGATCTTTGGATATGCTTAAATTTTGGTCTCAACCCCTAAAATAAGATGGAAAACGGATGGACGGGGTGGATAGACCAGATACATTCACGGTTGGCCTAACAGAGTTTACTCAGTACGATGAGAGCTTACTGAGAGAGTGTACTGAGTAACTTAGTACCGAGTCTGATTTACCATAGGGCTGGTGGTCAGTGCCCCACCACGATATGTGTTTCATCCATTTCGTTCATTCATTTTTTTTTAAAAATTATTTTATGTCTTAATGCCAAAAATGAGAGGGATATAAATCTCAGGTCGATCACACAAAGGAAAACAATAGTTGTTGGACATCCATCATTAAAACCTCGTAAGGCCCACTGTACTGTTTACTTGACATCCAATCTATTGATTAGGTCATATAAGCCCAGATGAAGGGAAAAAACAAAGATAAACTTGATTCAAAACTTTTATGGCCCCCGAAAGGTTTTTAATGGTCGACGCTCATTCAACATTGTTTCATTTAATGTGGTCCACTTGAGATTGAGATATACCTAATTTTTAGTCTCTTAAGTTAAAATGATATGGAAAAATAGATGGACGGAATGGATGAAACACATACATCATGGTGGGTCCCATAGAGCACCCAACCATTGGCTGGTGGCAGGGGGAGTAGCCACTCCGTTTCGCAAAACGCGGACGTTGACTGGTTGAGTAGCAAGACTCGCTACATGTCACCAAGTTTTGTGGACCCCACCACAGAAAACAGAGGGAAAATTGATGTACACTGTTGAAACCTTCCCAAGGCCCACCGTAATGTTTTACCGAAATCCAACCTGTCCAAAAGTTAACAAAGACATTTAAGAAGGGAAAACACAAATATCAGCTTGATCGAAAACTTTAGTGGCCTTTAGAAGTTTTTAATGGTGGTGTCACTCTCCCCGTTATTTTCTGTGGCGGGGTCCACTGGAGCTTTGGATGTGACTCATTCTCTGGATCTTATGCTAAAATGATCTCTCTATATGGATGGACGGCGTGGATACAAAACATACATCATGGGGCCCACAGAACTTGGTGACGTCACTTCAGTAGCATTCTCGCTACTCAACCTGTCAGTAGCCAATCCGCGCCCGTAAACCCCTGGAAGGAACCCCTCCACCTTCAGTCTCGAACAGAACTTGCGTTTTTGAAACGGAAGAGGGTTTCGGAAGGGAACCCTCGAAACCCTAAATTTTCGACAGAAAGTCTCTCCAAATCCCTTCGCCGAAATCATCTCTAGGTTTGAATATTTTGAGTATTCGAAGAAAAAAAGTGGAAAGTAGAGATTGGATTGCACTTACGGCACACCGATCAATCAGTTGGCCCACCGCAATTTCCGTTCACCAATCCTCTTCTACGATTGGCCCTTCTCTTCTACAGGTACGGAAATCCGCAAGTTTCCCCATTTGTTTCCTCTTTTTTTTTTTTTGGGATATTTTGCGTATTTACGCAACACCCCGATGTTATCGGTCCTTTAATCGTTGAAAATGGGTTGTTTGCTACAGTTTTTCCGCGATTTCTCACTGACAACTGGACTTTTCGCAAAAAATCGATAAAATCGCCGAAAAATCGGCGATATTAGGAAGAGAAACGAAAAAAGGGAGTTTCGGTGTCGGAACTCCAGCGATACCGAAATTATCAGCGATAATTCGATAATATTTCCAATAATTTAAACACTGGTAGCAACACATTGTGCATTTAGAGCTTCAAATTGGTTAGTAGTTTTATCTTCTGTTGCATGTTGTATGTGCATTAAGCTAAGCTCGGGAAATTGTGTTTAGCTTTTTGACTTTTCACCATTGCTTGATATCACCACCTCTTCCTTTATCAGGTGTCAGAATGGGGGAGCTGGAAACTGAGAAGCATGTGCAATACATTTTAGCTGTTGAAAAGGTTCGTAACACTTTAGGGGGTGCATTCGGATGCCCTATCAACTTGAATAGCAAATACCAGTCTGAAAATATTGAAACTACCAAGCGGTAATTTCCTTAGCATTCGCATTGATGGTTTGGGCTCCAAATTGCAACCACATTACTTTCAAGTTCTACTTAAGAGGAATGTCCCTGCAATTTGGGAGCTACTTCCTCATTTTGAATGGTAGGAATCATCATTGGAATTTATCATTTCTTGTTGATTAAACCCATATGTTAGAAATTCAACTTGTGCATCTAACCGCATCTTTTGGGCCTCAAGTGATATCACTGACCACATCAACCTCTTATTTTTGTACTTTGTCATCAGAAGAAAGATGATTTTGAATCTTTGGTCATGGACCATCTAAGAATGAATGGTGCATATTGGGGCTTGACAACTTTGGATCTTCTCGAAAAGCTTGAAAATGTTGACAAGGAAGCGGTTGTGTCATGGGTGATGAAATGTCAAGACGACTGTGGTTTGTGATTTATTCTACCTTTCATTTTTGGTATTATTATGAGGAATTATAATGCGTCATTTGTACTGTATAAGATTCTGTACACAAGGGAACCATTGTTTGGTGATCCTGACCAACTGCATGATGTCCCACTCCTTGGATGGGAGATGGCCCAAAAATCCTCTCAGACTGAAAGATTCTAACCATTCAGTCCTTGGTCTAATCTTTGTTGAATATGGAATGTTGCTTTGTTTTATTTGTAACCGTCTATTTGGAGGCCATGAATTTGTAGGGTTAGGATCTTCTACTCTGGAGATTTATGGACATCTTGCATCCACTATGATTTCTGTTAGATAGATGGTCTGGACCACCAAACTGTGGGTACATTGTCTGCTGAGCAAGACCATAGAATTCCTCTATTCTTATGCCATTTTGGGTATTTGCAATCTTTGAAAACTTTATATAATGCAATGCTTTTTCGTAACAACACTAACCTTTTCCAGATTATGTTTAGGGCCCATTTTGATATATACGAAAAATTGACTGCGATATACATGTTTATGCCTAAGCATATTTTGTGGAAGTGGGACCTTACCCTGATCCAAAAATGCAGATGCCGCAAGCTTTTCCATCAGTGCCTTGGCTGTCAATTTGCAATTGGATGACAGATATGGATGTGAGCCCCAGAAGTTCATATGATATGCAGGAAGGATACCCCTATGGATCCATAAGCATGGATTGCTGGCCTCACAAGTCCACATAGTTGTGTGTTATAATTCATGAATAGGATTTTGGAATGTTTTTGAATATGTGGAGTTTTTAAAGTTGTCATTTACCTTTCTTTTAGTTATTTAGTCCATGCGTCTTATGTTATATGTCAAAAATGTACTCCTTGTTGCCTTTTCTACTGCTTCAAGATATGTCACAGGGTCTAAAATAAATAACTGTCTAGATCTATTGAATGTCCTTTGTAGATCAATCTATGAAAAACGTTTAAAACGCAAGGACCGTTATTTATGAGTAATGAATAAAAATATATTTTGAGGTGGTTCTTTGCAAACGGTGGTTATAAGAGGGGTTTTTTCTTTTGTGTGTGTGTGGTTACTAGCATACGAATGGTAGGCTATTGAATAACTATTTTCAGTCCTCTGTTTCTGTTTACTGTCTTCACAATCACATGCACTGATTGAAGATCGATTGGGTCCGTATTTGACATTGTTGGTCTTGGATATGAATTTTTGAAGCATTTGCAACAGTTGGTATCATAGCCTGGTATTTGCTTTTCTATTTTCCTCTTATCTTCTGCATCTTTCCCCAAATCCCCATCCAACCTGTTAGCCCTTCAAGAAATCCTAGACCTAGACTTCAGCCCCAACCATGGAACCCTTAAACCTCCCCAAATCTAATCCTACCTCTTGAACTCTAAGACAGATCTGTCTGGCCCAAAAGACCATAGCTCCAGTTTATTAAAAACTCCCAAACTCAAACCGATAGCCTAACAGCCCATAAAAGCCGAGCACTGACCCTTAACAAGTCCCCACACAAACCCTAAGCCTAACACAACCCCTAAACTCACGCTAAAGCTCTTCACAGCTATAAAAAGATAAGGTTTGTGGGGTTGGATGTGCTTCATGGTTGTATGTAATCCTCAAAACTGAGGAACTGTTTAATATGTTGAGCATTAGATACCACTTGATTGGACTTGTGGGCCACGCACTCCCACCAGCCAATTGGATTCCATGCAAAAAGAATCTTTCACACATGAGCTCCATCTTAGTTCTTAACATGTGATGTATGGCCTGACAATACAGAGCCTGGATGCATGACCATGCCATGGATGGATGCAGAAAGAACCAATGTCATTGAAGTCTTACAAACTTGCTGTTTGGCAGTCTTATGGTTGGATGAATCTGAGTGCCAAAACCCATCTGATCTGTGTAAATACCTGTGAATGAGGTGTTACAAAAGCACAACACACAACAACCCACTCAACACTGTCTATCATGATACCCCTAATCACCATTATCACGAAATGATTCACATATCTACGTTCAGCGATTAAACCATTGCATTGGAACTCATTTATTACCTCTATAATTGATACCTATTGGATGACAATAACTTTTGTGTGTGTGTGTGTGTGGAAAAGAACTGCAAAATAAGTACTGGAACTATAAGTAGATTAAAAACACCATGTTTATACGATACAAAGACAGACAGACATATTTAGCCCATTTTTTAGAAGCGGTCAAGTGGGCTTTCCTCGCAATAATTCATACTTCTCGTTTGAAAGAACTACTATGTGGAAATAAGGCCATTCTGCACTGAGTGGAATCGAGAAAGTTAAAGCCTGAAATGAAATGCCCATGCGGATGGGGCCGATGGGCAATGGCCGTTCCAGTCAATCAAAACTTAGTAACATCCAAACACTTTTAATTATATATGAGAAATGTTTATAAGTATGTTTTAACTGTATGTCTATGTTTGAATGATGTTTATTTATGTGGCCTATCAAAAAATTTTCCCGCGAGGAAATATGTTTGTAATCTAAAGTATCCACTTAAACTTTTCACAATTTTGATAGGGATATTAATAACAGATAAGTCTTTATAAATTATAAGTTTGTTTGTTCTGAAAATTATCTGCTATATCCATTTGGCAATTCTCCTCCTCCTCCTCCTCCTCCTCCTCCCCCCCACCCCCGGATCCAAACTCACCTAGTCCTCAAGAATCCTAGCTAAATGATGTAATGCCTGCAATTTTAAAGGCCATGGTCTAGTCCTATGGAAATCTAAATTTTCATGCATGATTTGGCTGATTTGTAAAGGGGCAAATTCATGAGTTTTTAATGACAATTGTAAATCCTGAAACTCAATGGCACTTAAATTCAGAGATCCATTGAAGAATACATCAGCGATCTTCCACAAAACCGGTTCTCTCAACCAGTGACAATTTATCAATAAGAAAATGGAATCGAATGAATATCAGCATCCCAAGATGAGCTATTACCTTGGTTAAATGGCAACTCCTGACCCATGGATCCTTAAAACTCAATTTTGATGGTTAGTTTGGAGAATCTGTGCATTGGGGTGCAGGCAGCCTGATCGGGAATGAAAATGAGATCTGCTTGGCTGCATAATGTGAAAAACTTCATAAATGCATAGTAACTTAGGGACGCCTTTGGGCTTCTCCTGGGGATTCTGGTAGCCCAAGAAATCAAAGCTACAAAGCTGGAGATTGAAATTGATTCACCTTGATGATCAACTATGTTAGTGGTCAGATGGAGCTGCCTTGAAGCAGCAAAACGCCGCTGAAAAATGGTATGAAGATCCTGAGGACTCTTAGTTGGAAGCAATGTTTTAAATATTGTTATCGTGTAAAGTATCGCACCCTTGGGATACAAATAAATATCGGTTATCACATGGGATGTATCGGGTAATGTATCGCTGTTGTTGGGAAACATGGGAACATTGGGAAATTGGTCAATTTTTTCAATGAAAGTTCAAGGATTGTTGAAAAGGACATCAATTTACACTTAGAAATCAAAACATTACAAAAAAAGTACCACATAAGAGGGGTTTCCTTTGTATGGGGTCCTAATATATGTGCTTTCCAACTGAACTGATGCAAGTATATTCAAAGTCTATTCATATAATTTATAAATGTAAGAAGACATTTATGGAAACGCAAGAAATACATTCAAAAGCAAAAGAAGAATCACTAGATCAGGTTATATGTTTAATTTTGTGTTTGTATACAAAGATTGCAACTGATCTGTGAGAAATTGGGAAATTTTGATTTTTCTCAAATTTTCGCAACTTGACCCATCTCTCCCAAATCTCGAAATTGAAGTTCCAAATACATGATTTTTTATGGAAAACCTGAAGGATCAAGATTTGTAACCATCTGACATTGGTTTAACATGATTTATAACAAAAACATGGATCGAAAATTGAAAATACTCACTAGATCGAACAGGTGGGGTATATCGGCACTACCTGTGCGTTTCATATTGCACACGTGGGATACAAGATATATCGGCTGATATCGTCAATATGTAAAACAGTGGTTGGAAGGGCCAACACATTTTCCTCAAGCAAATTCTGCTACAGACATTTTGACTAAATCAGCTAAAACAATATATGACGAATGGCTCTGCTGTTTTCTGGAAATTTTTTTGGGTCATGTAAATATGGACAACCCTTCTTTTGTGTTTGTTAGAACTCTTCCTTGCAAGATATCTTCTTGTTTAATATAAAGTATGTTACGGGGTAGCCAAAAAGAAAAAAAGGACAGAAAAAAAAAAAAAACAAAGAAAAAGAAGAAGAAGAGAGAGACGTGGTAGTGTCTTATTGAAATTGCTCAGAAGCATAACATCTGACACTTAGAATGTAGTTACATTCATTTAGTGTTCCTATTTATGTCTTAAATGTTGGGGATTCATTTCTTGTTCCTTTATGGCTGCCAGGCTTCTATACAAGCCTGAGCCCAGCTCATTTTTGGGCCTCAAAAGTGTCCATGTAGCCAGCTTGCAGGCCTAAAATTAAGGCCCAACCTAAGCCCTTGACAGCACGGACTGGACCAATGATCTGGCCGAGCCTCAACAAAAAGCTGTTAAACCTAAGCCCCAGATCAGCCCATTCATCAACTGGCCCTGAATTTTGAACCCACTCAGATCCAACGGGCCTGACGTGAAGTCCAATCCCACTCCTCATGCAACCAAGCCTAATCGGTCTTCCAGCAGGGCTGGGCTATTGAATGTCATAATTTAAATGTTGCAGAAGTGAATATGACCATATCTTTTATTATCTTCAGTAGGAAAAATAATATAAAAAGTATGAACAGAACTTGTTACGAGCTGTATCTTGTGTTATGCAGGAGGCTTTGCTGGTAATGTTGGACATGATCCACATATTCTGTATACTGTTAGCGCTGTGCAGATTTTAGCTCTTTTTGACAAGCTAGATATTCTTGACATTGATAAAGTGTCGAATTGTATCCCTTTACGCAGAAGATTGAGATTTGAGATGCTTATTGTTCATGCCTCTGGACTTCTTTTTGTGCCTCAAAAGAATTCTATACAAAACATCATCATCGTCGTCGTCATCATCATCATCATCATCATCATAGCAGCATAAAGAGTACTCCTATAAAAAAAATAAAACAAAAAATTAAAAGTAGAAGAAGAAAGCAACATAAAGAGTATTACTTGGAAAATAAAAATCCTTGATTTTTTGTATTTCATTTTGGAACTGCAACCTGAATTCTTATTGGCAGTAAACCATGCATTATTGTAGGATTTTATCTTGCCAAGCGCTGAGGAAGGAAATGTCCTGCTTTGCATCCAAACACCTTAGCCATGGCTTGCACGCCTTCATTAGGGATACATATGCTGAGCATCTCACTCTTGTTCATGTTAATTTTCTGCCCCGATAGTATTTCGAACTTATCACCTTCCAGGGTTAATCGACTGTGCCTCTCCAGTGTCACAAAATAGCAAGGTGTCGTCAACTTATTGCAAGTTACTTGAGGACCGGTGCTGCTAACAGAGAACCACTAACCAAACCCTCCTTTGCTTCTTCAATGATCATTCTTATTGCATGTTATATGTCTCCTCTTAGTTTCCCAATAATATTTTAATGCAGGGGCATTTTCACACCGGGCTCGAGTGGGGTAGCCTGTGGGATGCGGGGACACACTCGAGGTGGCCAGCCCGTGTGAAGCGGGTGGCTCATGTGAGGCGGTACCCATGTGATGTGGGGCCCACGAAGGGGGTTCAGCCAAGGTCCTAACCCATGCGATGTGGGGCCTGAGCTATGAGATAAATGGATTAATTCACCATGCTCTATCAATTCGAGCTTTTAGAGTAAGTGGTTAATTGTCCTACATCATATTTGTTATGTTTATTTGTTGTACGCATAGGAAATGAAATCTTAGGTCTTTTGACAAGTCAGTGCTCAAATCAGCTCACGTCAGAAGACCTCTTTTTTTTGCCCGTAGTTTGTGTTTTGGAACTTGATGTACCACTCTTGTCTGACCAATGGAAAGATTTTAACTGATTATTTCCTTATTGACGTTTCTGTAGTTTAATCTTTGGCACTGGATCTCCATAATGGTTTAACAGAACAAACTGAATTTTATTCTGTTTGGATGCACCCACAAATTGGTATTGGTTCTGTACTTTGTTATTTAAGAGAAACAATTGACTATGGATTTGGGCCATTAGGGAACACCCTAAATTGCAGTCAAGAGATGAATAGCTCGTCTACCATCAATTTGACAGAGGGTTTCCCATCTACTGCCAAATGCAAGAACATCAACACGTGAGCTTTGGGTGCGTTTGGATGCACTATCGAGTTTGATTGCAGTTACTGGTCTAATAAAGTGGGAATGACCAAATTGCAATATCCTCAGCATTCACGTTGAGGATCTTAGGTCCAAATTGTAATTATGTTACTTTCAAGTTGGACTTCAAAGAAATGTAACTGCAATTTGGGGGTGACTTAATATAGATACTATGAAAGATAAACAATGTGTCTTTCCCTCTCAATTATTTCCCTCTCGATTTGCTGGATGTCCAGAATTCAATTGACTTGTTCATCCAAACTCAGCCTTTTACTGGCTTTAAATTACAGATCTAGTCTTTCCTGTTTACCTTGATCTTAAAGGTAGATATCGCTGGGCTGCAGAATGAAGATGGGTCCTTTTCAGGTGACATGTGGGGTGAAATCGATACTCGGTATTCTTGTCTGAATCTTTAGATATTTGTGATTGATAGTCAAGCATCTTACATCCACAATATCTAACATATTTTGGAGTGTTCTAATCAAGCTTCTTTTCTTTTTGGAGTAGGTTTTCTTACATTGCGATTTGTTGTCTCTCACTATTGCACTGCTTGGATAAAATTAATGTGGAAAAGGCTGTGAACTATATTGTGAGCTGCAAAAATTTGGATGGTGGTTTTGGATGCACGCCTGGAGCAGAGTCTCATGCTGGGCAAAGTAAGTTCTACCTTATTGTGGAATTGATGTGCATGACATAACTTATCATTGGCATCTACCTTTTAAATTATAAGACTTGGGCATGTTAATTGTTTATTTATTTATTGACAAATTGATGTGAATAACACAGCTATGCTCAACCTAGCTGTCTATGTTACACAGGTGTCATGAATTGATACTCTGGTATTGTTTCTTATCAATGAGAAATGATGCAATACTGTCAGAGCTCTACAAGGTATGGTGCTCCTAGTTGAATTGGTGCACTTGGACAGTCCAACTGATCAACATGGCTGTCTACTAGGCACACATTTTGTGGGTTACGATGCAAAAATTACACCAATCAGTTAATCTGGTCAAACCATAAGTTGGCCATCTTTCACACCAATCTGTTTTCCAAAGTCATGAAAGGAATGGTTAGGATCACCTGATGAAAGTGATGTTTTAGATCCACAGGTGATCCATGAGGAGCCCCAACAATAAGATTTATCAAATTGATAATTTGATCTATCTTCAGATAGACAATCTTGACATCTATTTCATGGGTGATTGATCAGATGGTTAGAATTGTCCAGTTGCTGTGATTTTTGCAGGGTAGTATGAAATGTGAGCTGGAGCTAATGGACAATCCAGATCGAGCATTTGGACTATCCAAGTGTTCCGCTTCAATTAGGAGAACTATTAAGTTATAGTGCTCTTGGGCACTGATCATTTCTCTTCTAGCAATGTATTGTATTTTCAGTAATGCTTTTGCATCTGCATGTGGCCCACTTGCCAAACTGGCATGTGTGAGACACCTGAGCCATGCATTACATGCATGCCACCATTTAGATAGTTGGCACAAAATATATCTTTACATATTTATCAAAATAAAAAGGCTTTTCCCCTCATCGTGCAGGTTGGCCACGTGTGTGTTGAACCAGTTTTAGAAACAATCCATTGTTTTGGCAAACATGTGGCCCGTTAGTTGACTCTATCACCCTTTGTGGACCAGGTCATCTACATTGATGGATGTCCCACACACATGCTAGCTTTACCACATGTGGCCGTCCATGGAATTGCATGTGGGTCCATGCAGTAACTTTCTGGTCTAATTATGTGCTCACCATTGTTGGCTGCAGTCTTTTGTTGTGTGGGTGCGCTAGCAATAACAGGTTCTCTACACCATATTGATAAGGACCTTCTTGGGTGGTGGTTATGTGAGCGGCAAGTTAAATCTGGAGGTCTGAATGGGCGCCCTGAAAAGCTTCCGGATGTGGGTCTTCTTAACCTCAAGCTCTTCTTTAGGAGGTTCTCATGCTCTCCTCTTAAATGGGCCATTGATGTCATTTCAGGTCTGCTACTCATGGTGGGTCCTCTCTAGCCTGATCATGATTGACAGAGTGCATTGGATCTCTAAGGATAAACTTGCGAGGTTCATCTTAGATTGTCAGGTTATTTTTGAATTTAAATCCTATTTCTGTTGTTTAAGGTTTTTACACTTGTAAATCGTGAAATCTTGAGCTTCCAATAGGAGGAAAAATACAGTGTTAGCCTGAGCTACAGTGCATTTCTTCATGCTGGCATTCTGTGCAGGTGGGGCCTGTCTTTTGATGATGCGCACCATTCATAGCATGATTGCCCATGGTTGGGCAATGCTGAAAATTCCACTTTTTTTTTTTTGAAATGGTAACAGTGATTTATTCAAACCGAATGGATGAGCATACAAGAAAGATAATACAGAAAATCATGGAAAGGCAATGCTGAAAAAAACCCACACCTGAAAGTCCTAGTAATCTGATTGTTGGCTTGTGAATGGATGGTCAGATGTATGTACAGCCAAAATGTCCAGACAATACTTCGCCCAAACTAGTGGTACTTTTGGTCTTGTTACAATCCAATACAGGTTGGGCCCTCCTTTCAGTAGTCCAGACTGTTCATTGGGTGGTCCTCATTGTGGATGGGCGATGACTCAAAAAAAAAAAAAAAAAAAAAAAGGGAAGAAAAAAAAAACTCATACGACAATCCTAGCAATCTGACTGTTGACTTGCAAATTGATGGTCAAAACATATACATTCATCCATCAACAGGAGGATTCCAGTTGTCAGATGGCTGGGATTGTTTGATTGCAGTGTTTTGGTCAGTCAGCCATCAATGGTTGGGCAGACCTGATTAGTGACCTGGATACTGGAAGGTGGGCCCACCTGTATGGAATGCTGGCCAGGACAAAACCACCACCACTTCCCAGCTAGCATCACGTAACACCACTTCGAATAATCTGGGTATAGTGTGCTAACATTATACTGTTGTTTTCTCAAAAATATCAGGACAAGGAGAATGGAGGAATTTCGGATAGGCCAGATGATGCTGTTGATGTTTTTCATACCTATTTTGGGGTTGCGGGTATGTAAATTGCGATTTTGTTGTATATTTTCACAATCCTTTGTTCTTTTATAATCAATTTTTTTTTGGCTACGATTGGTCATTATAAAAATACAGCAATTTCTAACCTCTGCTGGGATGTGCCAATCTGTAGACTCTGGATGGAGACATTGGGTTTCTTTCACTTAGTAAGAATAGGGTCTTGGATAGCATTAATTGGCGAAAGAAAAGGGGCCCAAAACCACTTTGGAAAAACTTACAGGTTACAGCTAATGTCAAGTTACCAAAGGTTTTCATTTAGAATCTCGATCACAGTTTTGTTAGGCGACAGGAAAACACTGACTTGGAATGTAATGATGTCTGCCCTCAGTGGTGGTTAGAAGGGTGTCTTTTTATGACAACAACCAAACAGACCCTAAATCGAAGTGAGATCCCATGTTCTTTCAGAAATTTAGGGATAGATGCATGAAGGAGAATGATGAAGATATTTGGCTGCAGATGCCAATTTTTTAGTTGTGCAACATCTGGAGCATTAATCAGCTAGCATGTCCCTGACCATAAAATCAGACTGCCTCCTTCATCAGGTTGGCAACAGCGGTAAGGAGGGGAATGTCGATTAGGGTGGAAGATCTTGAAAAGGGAATAAGAGGAAGACCTAAGCTTACTTGAATTGAGGTGATGAGGAGGGATATGAAGGCTTGTTCGAAGTATCCACTGTGCAGCTCATGGATCTTGTTTTGCCAAAATTTTCTAAGACCTTATGCTTGGCAAGTGAGCATGTTTTCATATCCCTTCTCACCACCTCGATCCAAGCCCTTACTAGGTCTTTTCTCTTATCCTCTTTCAAGCCCTTCATCTTTAATCAAAGTCCCACTCCTTACCAGAGTGGTCTCAGGTTTTTCATCAATAATTCGAACCATCTATTGTTGTGGCCCATCATGTGAGCTTCCATGTCTAGCTCTAGACCTTGGATAAAAGAGGATGGTTGATATCTAGTTGACAGCCGATCATAAAAAACTTCCGCCGATTAACCATTCAGAAGTTTATCCCAAATTATTAGGAGTAAGAAGAAGATGATGATGATGATGCATATCCATACAGAACCTCCACTAATGAATGGCCCAGATCTTGTATCGAAGATCTTCCTTAGACTCATCACAAAGATCTCCTCAATATTTCTCTATCTCATTGTACACAAATCATTACTCATAAATTCATTTCTAGAGGAGAGAGCTTTCAGAGGAAGAAAAAGCCCTTAGGATGAGGTTGTCTCAAGATTACTCAAATCATCTGGAGGAAGAAATTAAATGGAATTTTTAGTGAAGAGGCGAACTCGTTGGAACATCCGCTTTTAGAAGATAAAATCAAGCAAGCAATGGCAGATTTGGGCAGTGATAAGGCTCCTGGGCCAAGTGGTTTACCAATAGCATTTTATCAGAAATTTTGGGAGTGCGTGAAAAGTGATGTGATCGGTTTCGTGCAAGAATTTTTCAAGGAAAGCTTAATTGCAACACAATTGGGGGCTACGTTTATAGCATTGATTCCTAAGAAGGAAGGAACAAAATGTTTGAAAGACTTTCATCCTATCAGTCTGTTGGGGGGTCCATATAAGATTACTAGCAAAGGTGTTGGCTTCAAGATTCAGGAAAGTGTTGGGCAATGTTATTTCAGAATCTCGAGGATCTTTTCTAGATTGAAGATAAATTGTCGACTACTCTCTCTTGGCCAATGAATATGATGATTCTTGCTATAGGAAAGGGCCGTGAGGTATGATTTGCAAGCTTGATATGGAAAAAGCTTATGATCATGTGGGTTACATTTCTAGATTATGTGTTGGGCATATTAGGATGTGGTCCAAAATGGCGATTTTGGATTCGGGCTTGTGTCAGATTGGCAAAATTTTCAATTTTAGTGAATGGTTCACCAAAAGTTTTTTTTTTTTTCCTGCTTCCCGTGGGCTTGCATCAAGGCGATCCGTTATCCCCTTTCCTTTTCATCACAGTCATGGAGGCCCTTAGTAGAATGATTGGGAGAAGGGTTCAGGTGGGATTGGTAAAAGGCTTTGGAGGTGGATAATACGAATTTTCAGATTTATCACAAATAGTATGCGGATGATACACTCTTATTTTGTAAGGCAAATGATTTTTTTTTTTTTAATTAAATTTTGTGGAAAATCGCTCGATCAAAAGTGAGATCTTAATGGTAGGCATTTCCAAAGAAAAAGTGCAGCCTTTTGCGGAGGCATTTGGGTGCAAGGAAGCTTCTTTTCCAACTACGTACCTAGGCCTTCCGTTATGTATAGAGAGACCGGTGAAGCACATGTGGGACAGAGTTATTGAGAGATGGTTCTATTGCTCGAGATGTTATCAAAGATTTCTCCACATTTATCAGAAGCGGATTTATTGAGATGGTTTAAGTCGAAGGCATGATCTTTCTCAATTGGATCATTCTATCGGTTCTTGTGTGCGAGTGAGGAAAATTCTGAGATTGTGGCTACGACCTTTCTCTGGCATTACGATGCTCCATTGAAGGTGGCGGCTTTTGGTTGGCTAGTAGGTAGGAACAAAGTGCTAACAATAGACAATCTTTGTAAGTGGAATATGTATATCCCAAACATTTACTTGATGTGCTTTAAAGATGCGTAATTTGTGGAACATTTATTCATTCATTGCGTATTTTGCCAAGGAGAGGTTTGGGATCTTCTTATCTAATTTTTTGGGGTTCTATGGGTGTTCCCGAAGACGATAGAGGAATTTCTCATTGCTTGGCACAATGGGGGGGACAGGGAAAGAAGGGAAAAGGTTATGGTGATCAAGTTTATTAGCGGCTCTATGGGCTTTATGGTGGGAAAGCAACCAGCTTTGCGTCAGGAACAAAATGAGTGGACTGGTGCAAGTATTCAACAGGGCAATTCTTAATATGAAGGATTGGGTGGAAGCATATATTTTTCAATCGGGGTGTTTCATTAGGTGTTGTTGTATTTTTGTATATTTGTATGCTTTGGCCTTGGCCTTTTTATAATATACCATCATTGTTCAGAAGAAGAAGAAGAAGATGATGAAGAAATTAAATGGAGGAAACATTAAGGGATACCTGGGTGAATACAAGAATTTTTCCATATTATTGTTATTTGCTAGCTTGTATTAACTTGTTATGCACTGCCATTGCACCTGTCTCCATTCTAACAATCTTGATTTTTTATCATTTTAATTATTTTATAATAATTTGTAAGATAATATTAACTCGAATAGCTCGCTCGACCCGACTCGATCCCAGCTCGACTCGACTCGAACCAGTGAGCCGAGTTGAGCTAAAGGGGTGAGCTCGAGCTTGGGTCATGGTGGGGTCGAGCTGAGCCGAGCTTGGCCTAGCTCGACTCGAACTCGACTCGTGTACTGCTAATGTCAAGGAGGATGGGATTGAGTCGGGTCGCGTGACATGAATTCACAAGATGGTTTTTTCTATGTTTTTGCTAATGTTATCGTAAATTGGAGCTCGCGTGACATGAATTCACAAGATGTTTGAATGCAAGAATGCTTCAAAACAAGACATAAATAAGATTTGAAGTGGCACTAGAAAGTAATGGATCAGGTTTGGATATGGAACCAACCGAGTCTATAAACTAAGGCCTGTTTGGAAGACACCGCCAAAAAAAATGAGTTCTCATTTTAATCGTAATTATATATTTAGAGATCATATTTGTTTTTGGTAAGGATTAAAAATGATCTCGATACAGCGACGATAACAACGTCGACGACAATGGTCTAGCAAAAGGAGGTTCCGATAACAGCGACGATAGCGAGGACAATGACGACGACGATGGTCTAGCAAATGGAGGTTCCGATGACAGCGAAGTCAAAGGAAGTTTCTGTGGGATCCAAAAATACTGTCGTACGCGATAGGAACTCTGAAGGAGGTCCTTCGGAGTCCCAGGGGGAGATCGGGAAAGAAGAATGGAAACAGATAGGGTGACAAAGGAGGAACAGGGCCTCCCACGGTACCAAAGCAAGCAGACTCATGACCTATCCAACCCTGTTCGTGAGAGGGTATCCGAAAGGATGGCTTCCCATAAACCTCTCTCGCGTCTTCGACAGAGCAGGGGCGGTGATGGATGTGGTCTTGCCAAGAGATAAATCCAGTGGCGAGTACAGGGGCTTCGCCCTCATCAGGATGAGCTCAGAGGCTGAGCTATCTAGAGCAGTCCTCATGCTCCATGGAGAAAGTTTCGGCGAGAACCCGTTGTTGGTCCAGAGGGCACGTTTCGGACCGGAACGGCAGTCCAGGAAGTCAGACCCCCCACCCCATGTTCTTCCAAAAAGGGTGCAAAGGCTCTCCCACCTTAAAGGTGTTGCTGAAATTGACTCCCGCTCCTTCAAGGAAATTCTTCTTGATCGAGTAGGGTCGCCAACCTCGACGCTGCCTCTTAATCCCAACCACCCCTCCTCATCGGCATCCCCTAAGCCAATACAGGGTACATGCCACAGTTCAGCGAAGTCAGACCCAGCTTAAGGACCATACGTCTAACAGGAGCGATTGGAAAAATTGAAAAAGGACTTACAGGATTCGATCGTTATTACAACCAAAGAGGGGGTATCCATTTCTCAAGTCAGAGAGTGGATTGATGGATGTACGAGGATTCGGCCGGATTCGTATTATATCAGACCAGTCGGGCATAACGAGATGTGGTGCACAATCGCTCCGGGACTAGGTTCGGATAGCCTGCTGATGGTAGGGGCGATTCATACAGACGGTCCAGTTCTTTGAATCTAAAATTGGGAAGATTTCTCTATGTTTGGAAAGGAAGACATGTGGATCCTCCTATGGTGGATCCCTTTGGAACTATGCTTCGAAGATTTTTTCGTCTCGGCTGCTTCGTCGCTCAGGACCTTCATCGAACTCGACCCACTGATGAAGAACGGCAAAGAAATGGGAGTCGCCAGGGTGCGTATCCGACGGAACAAGGGTGAGATACTTCCCAGCCATATCCAGGTCTTTGTACAAGGAAGAATGCTCAACCTTCCCATCTAGAGGGAGGAGCGTGACAGGCCTGTACCAAGATAGGGTGATCGGTGGAGAGCGAAGGAAACCGCTCCTACTCCCATGGTGTCGGCGACGATCCAGGGTCAGGACGGTGCACGCAACCCGTGCTCCCGATGTGCATTGATCCCTTTTTCGCCTGCCACAGCTGCCGCTCTCGACACCTCGGTCAATCCACCATCCCGTAGAGAGACGTGTGTCGTCATCGAGGCGACGCCCGGCTCGAATCGCAACTCTCACCGTACACGTGTTCTCCCAGCGTTTGTATCGGGCGCTAATCTCGATATCGCATCGCCACGTCGCCCCGTTTTGCTGGAAAGAAGGGCAGAGAATGTGACACGTCAGCACCAGCGGTACGATGGCCAGCCTCAATGCACGTGCGGGACCTCTCAACGCACGCGTGGGACCTCTCCTATCTCGGGAATCCTTCGTGTGAGTCCCGAATCCGACCCCACTTGAGCATATGAGCCTTCTATTCCTTTCGGGCCTCACGAGTTGGGTCCAAACCCGGTGGAAGCGGATACCCTTATAAACCTAAATTACCCTACTTCACCAGACCCGGAACCCCATTGTATCCTAATCCCATTTCACTCGAGAGACAAGGGCTCCTCTCCAGCTCAATTAACCTAAGCCAAACTGCTGTCTCCTCTCAGGATAGCCAGTGTTGCCACCCCTGAGTCCAACCCCACCCGTTCAAACAGACTTAGGTCCTCCGATGTTGGTGCAGATTCTGATTGCTTCTCCATGCAGTCGGAGAATCTTTCTACGCCGATATCCACTCTCCCTTCCAGCCCCTCTGCTTCCTCTGATCAGATGAACCAGGGCCTCCTGATGCTTTTCTAGGAGGACCGTAGAGTCGAGGTGATCAAAGCTTGAGCCCCTTCAGTGTTGTGCAGGATCAGACATGGCTTCTGTCAAAGGAGATGGGCTCATCTTCATCGACATTGCCCACAGAGCGAAGATCCTCGACCCAATCCACAAGAAAAAGTGGATCAGGGATGTGATCGGACATGTAGGGAGATCCTTAGGTCTGTCCTTTGGGGACTGCCCCGAGGACTTTGTTGCCCTATTTCAATGTGTGGAATCGCGTGGGAGACCCCTCTCAGCCTCACCTTCCCCCCGTCGACGACCTTCCAAATCAGGACGCAGCAGGTATCGACAACATCCAAAATCGCAATCTGGCGAGCCAAGCTCGATCAGCCTATCCATGGCAATTCAGGGTAGTCGGGGCAGCATGGTTACCAAATGAAGATCATCTCTTGGAATGTTAGGGGAGTGGGATCCAAGCAAAAGCGATGCCTCATCAAAGATCTATGTAGCAGGCGTAATCCAGACGTCATTTGTATGCAGGAGACCAAAGTTCAGTCCTTCGATGATAGGCTGATGGGCACGCTATGGAACGCAGCAGACGCAATATGGATAGTGCTGGATTCGATCGGTAGTTCAGGTGGCATTCTTCTAGCATGGAGTTCGTCCTGGTGGACTCTGCAGAGTAGCAGGATAGGCGTGTTCTCTATTTCTGCTATTTTGCAAGAGACATCATCAGGTGTTCAGGTTCTGGTTGCTGCAATATACAGCCCAACCCTAGATGCTAGTAGGTTAGATTTCTAGGAGGATTTGAGCCTCATCTGTCAAAGCTTCCAAGGCCCTATTTGTATCGCGGGGGATTTCAACATCATCAGATCAGTCGCTGAGAAATCTCATGGGAAGCGCAGCACCCCCGCAATGGCATCCTTCTCGCAATGGATTGAGGATCAGGAGCTGGTGGACCTTCCTCTGCTAGGCGCCAGATTCACCTGGTCTAATGGCCGAGCCTCCCCGATCCTATCTCGTTTGGATAGATTTCTCCTATCAAATGATTGGCTCGACCTCTTCCCTGCGGCCTCCCAGTCAGTCCTTCCCAGAGTCACGTCTGATCACTCTCCCATCCTTCTATCGAATGTGGAACTGAATTGGGGGCCAAAGCCCTTTAGGTTTGATTCCTCTTGGCTTAGAATAGAAGGATTTTACCAAATGATAACTGAATGGTGGGCTGTCTTTCAGGATGATGGTTTCGCAGGGTATTCTTTGTTTTCTAAACTGAAACAACTGAAGGGCTGCCTGAAGCAATGGAAGCAGAAGGAATTCCGTGCTAGAGAGCATGAAATAGATAAGCTGCTATCCGAGCTACACAAGATAGACTAGGATACCGAAACTTCCCCATGTCCCCTGCGTCGATGAGAAGCAGAATTCAACTGATCCAAACCCTATCCTCGAGGGCTCTCGAAAAGGAAATAACTTGGAAGCAGAAGTCAAGAGCTAAGTGGATCAAGGAGGGCGACAAGAACACCAGCTATTTCCACAGAATTGCCAACATCCATGCCAGTTGCAACAAGATATCCAACATTATTGTGGAAGGGGTCAGAATCAAAGACGAGGATTCCATCGCTGAAGAGGCGATCTCGCACTTCAGTTCCCTGCTCAAAAGCGAAGAATGGCAGCGACTAGACCTGGATCACCTTCAAATAGATAGCATCTTGTCAGATGAAGCCTCTCATCTGGAAGCCCCATTCTTTGTAGAAGAGGTGAAGTCTGCAATCGATTCTCTCGGCAGTGAAAAGGCTCCAGGGCCGGACGGTTTTCCTATCTTGTTCTTCCAACGCTTCTGGGAGGTCATAAGCGCAGACGTGATGGCCTTCTTCAAGGAGTTATTCGAAAAAGGCAAATTGTCCAAGGGCTTAGGAGCATCCTTTATCGCCCTCATTCCCAAAATGCCAGGGCTGTCTCCTTCAAGGACTTCAAACCGATCAATCTGGTCGGAGGGCCATACAAAATCCTGGCGAAAGTCCTTGCTTCGCGGCTCAAGCAGGTGATCGGCAGGGTAATCTCGGGCCACCAAAGCACCTTCATAGCCGGGCGACAGATTATTGATAGCGCGTTAATAGCAAACGAGTGTCTCGATTCTAGTCACAGGTCTGGGGTGAAGAGTTTGGTGTGCAAGTTAGATATCGAGAAAGCTTATGATCACGTTGATTGGAATTTCCTAGACTACATGATGAAGAGGATGGGCTTTGGGGACAAATGGCGCAGGTGGATAAGAGAATGTATAGGTTCGGCGTACTTTTCGGTGCTCCTGAACAGATCCCCCAAGGGGTTTTTTAAGAGCTCTAGATGCCTCAGGCAAGGCGACCCCCAGTCCCCTTTCCTTTTTCTCATGGTGGTCGAGGCCTTATCAAAGCTCCTCCTAAAAGGTCTTTCAATAGGCATCCTAGGAGGCATTCATATAAAAGGCATGAGCAGCCCCATATCACACATCCAGTTCGCAGATGATACGCTAATCTTCTCTGAAGCTAGCCCTGTACTGCTGCAAAATCTGCGGACTACTATCTGCTGCTTCGAAGCCGTGTCGGGTTTGAGAGTTAATCTCGCCAAATCGAAGTTATTCGGGGTAAACATAGAGCCTGAGGAGCTCGAATCCCTTGCTGGAATCCTTCACTGCTTGCCTACTGCTCTCCCGTCTACTTTTGTGGGGTTGCCTCTATGCATAGGCAGTCCCCCAAAGTTCTTCTGGGAGAAGATTATATCCAGAGTTCAGAACTACTTGGCTAGATGGAAATGTCGATACTTGTCGCTGGGAGGTCGCCTCACCCTCATCAAGGCTACCCTCTCGAATTTGCCGATCTACTATATGTTTCTGTTCAGATGCCCAGGCAAGGTTATATCATCCATTGATAATCTAAGGCGTGACTTCCTCTGGCACGGCAAGGAAGAGAGGAAGTTCCACCTCTTGCGCTGGAAAGAGGTGTGCCAGCAATACAAAGCAGGAGGGGCTGGTGTAAAGGATCTAAAGGTTATGAACCAGGCTCTCCTTGGCAAGTGGATTTAGAGATTATGGACAAAAAATGAGGCCCTGTGGAATTTGGTCATTAAAAGTAAATATGGAATGTCTCCGGGTGGCTGGTGGACCAAGGAGTCTTCACTTTACAAGGTGTCGACAACCTGGAAAGGGATCCTAAAGCAGCAACAGGTAGTTCTGAAAGGCGTGGCCTTTGTGCTGGATAAAGGGTCCAGAATTCGATTTTGGACAGACCTCTGGATCGGCTCCTCCCCTCTGAATGAAAGATTTCCTAACATCTATCTCTTAGCCCCTTCAAAGGACTCTTTTGTAGTTGATTGCTATGACTTTCTCGGCAATAACATTGTGTGGAATCTACCAAGCAGACGTAACTTGCAGGATTGGGAAGTCGCTGAATATGCGGAATTATTGAGTTGTGTTGCTGCAGCCTTTCCAGATCAGTCCACTGAAGATTCCTTAATCTGGAACTTGGCAAAAGATAGTATGTTCTCTGTTAATTCACTGTATACCTCTCTTCTCATTAGCCCGGTGCCCCCTGAAGCTCAGAAGGTTCATTGGATCTGGAAGTCCCCGGCTCCGCCAAAAATTCAGGTGTTCGGTTGGCTCGCATGCAAGCAGAAAATTCTCACTGTCGATAATCTACGCAAGAGAGGTATGGTCCTTGTTAACACGTCTTTGCTGCATGCGAAATGAAGAAACCGTGGATCATCTTCTGCTCCACTGCCCCTTCTCTTCTCAAATTTGGGCTGAATTCTGCCTCTGGTTCAATGTTAGTTGGTGCGCTCCCAGCTCAGCAGCCCATTTCCTTCAAGCCTGGTACGGGGTCTGTTTCGGTAACCTCAGATCCATCCGATAGAGGATGGGCATCCTCACGGTCTGGTTGGCAATCTGGGAGGAAAGAAACTAGATATGCTTCTCGGATGTATCTAGTTCTGCTCATGTGGTTATCTCTAGAGCTAAGCGTCTGCTGGTGGAATGGGTGTCCCAAACAGATAGGCTTAAGGGTCAGGATTTATGTTTTATTGGCATGTAATGATTTTGGTTTCTTAGGAGCTTCTGCCCTCTCAGCAGTTTCTCCTCTTTTGTATTTACTTCTCTTTTAATATATATACCGTTACTTTCTTCTTCTTTTTTTTAATGTCAAGGAGGATGGGAGGTCAAGGACTCTTCTCTACATCGCCTCATGGTTTTGGAAGGGGATTACTAGATTAAAGGCCATGTTTAGCGTGAGAGTTGGATTCTCCATTGGCAATAGGGAGTGTTAGATTTTGGGAGGATGTCTGGGTTAGAGAGATCCCCCTTCAATTGCGTTCCTGTGAATTGCTTGCCTCTCTATGGGAAGGTTTATTTTGGTTTCTAAATGCTATTCCTTCATCAGAAATGAAGTTGTTTGATCCTCACCTTGCTGAAGAAACTTGCAGGATGAGGAAGGTGAGGAGTTTGCTAAGCTTCTTGGTTGCTTCCACCATTACATGCTAGCGAGATGACAGAGATAGACTAATCTGGTTGAAGGATAAATTGGAGTGTTTCTCGGTTTGGTCCTACGAGTTCCTTCTGTCTCCGAATAGGGGTGGTACCCACATCCACATGGCCAACATGTGGCACCTACAAGTCCCCCTTGAAAGTTGCGGCTTTTGGGTGGCTAGCTGGAAGAGGAAGGATCCTCACCATCGACGTTCTCCAAAAGAGGTCAATGATGCTGCCAATATATGCATGATATGTATGGAGGATGCTGAGACAGTTGATAATCTTTTTATCCATTGCTTAGTTACTAGGCTGCTATGGAGCCGCTTCCTTTGACTCTTCGAAATGTCTTGGGTAATGCCAAACTCAATTGGGGAATTATTCTTGATATGGTATGGAGTGGGGTTAGAGAAGAACATAAAAGCTATATGGAGATTGGTCTTGCTGGCTTTATTGTGAGCTATTTGGGGGGAGGAATGGAAGGTGCTTCCGAAAGGAGTCCACCAAGGCAGAGGAGGTTTTTTCCGAAGGAAAGCTCCTTGTTGTGGAGTGGGCTTGTCTAAAATTCTTGGAAGATTGTAATTTCTCTTTTTTTTGCTTCAGTTGTAGCTCTCACACCTTCTCACTGCTTTTTAATAAAATAATTATTACTCTTCAAAAAAATAAAAGGATTCTTTTTTTTTTTCCTTTTATTGTCAGATCTTATTGCTATCTGATTATCGGAGTTCATCTCACACATTTTCTTCAATTTCATATATTTGGTGATGTACAGGACTTTCACTTTTGGAATACCCAGGAATAAAAGCAATTGATCCAGCTTATGCTTTGCCTGTTGATGTCGTGAATAGAATTTTCTTTGGCAGAAAAGGTCTGCCTTAGCTACCCTGGAGTTAATTTCGTTTTCTCCACATTTGAAACATTTGATATGTTAATCTAGACTGCTTATTGATTTTGCTAAATTTCCACTTAGCGAATTGTTAATGTTGCACTTATTTCTTCCAATAGAAAAGATGAGCGCACTTGCCACTTTGGGCAGGTTTGATGGAGAATTCCATTTTGCATTATGCTTTTTTTTAATTTTTTTTTTTATTTTGCATTTTCCAAGCAGCACCAACCTTTCAAAATTGCTCATGACGATACTGAATGTTGGGTGAACGTCCATTTTGATGCCTTTCCAATCACAAGATTATGTGAATATGGATTGAACATTTGATGTGTTCTATATAATCCATGGATTTAAATGGTATTGGGCCTTGTATCGGCCCCCCAATTATCATACAATATGGGCCGATATGGTCCCACACAGGTGCATATTGGCCGCATAACGTCTCCTGCTGTTAGGACAACTGTGGATGAAAAAAAATCAAATCACAGTCCAACACAATGTTGGACTCTATAAAGCTTCCATTCGAGATTACATAGAGAATCTCCAGCTGAGATGTACAATTGTAAATCCATGTTGTTGCTCTGTACATGACGAACATCTCTCAACTTTCATTGTATGTGCAAAAAATATAGACTAAGAAGTGCATTATAAAGTGTTTTAACTTCGAATGGTTTCAGAGTAGGCAATCTGCTATCTTTGCACCCATCCAGTTAAAAAAACCAATGCTCTTAATCATCCCAACCCACCCGCATCTGACTGATGGGGTAGATGTTCGACGCACATTACAGTGGGGCCCACATAGCTCAACCTCATGGGAAATTCCCATGTGGTCGACCTCATATAACCTGTAAGACTCGTATTCTAGCCTGTACTGTTCCGCAGGCTTCCGCGGTCATACCAGTCGAATTCCGGTGACCCTTGACCTGTATCCGACATTTGCGCACGACCCTAAGTCGAGTCCTGCATATCAAAGTCGGCTCGATTTGAAACTTATATTATTGTGACCGTACCATCGCCGCATCTCACGCGTTGAGACGACACCTGAGCCAGGAGATGTGGGCCCACGTTTAGTTCGAGAAAAAACACAGCGCGTTGCAAATCTCAAGAAAATCTATCAAATCAATCACATTAATCAAGTCAAGCACAACAAGTACAACATCCATACCTCTCTTACTAACAAGACATGGCTCCCCTCTCTCTCCCATTCCCAAAGTCAACCATCCTTACAACAACCCATCCCTCTCTCCCTTACATCACTCTTCTCTCTCTCACTTCACTCAATTCCAAGCAACCTATGAGAGCCAACGTCCAAGCTCTCCATGAGAGAAGCCAAGTGTGGCCCACCTTCCTACCACCCAATCCAACTCTTGGATCATCATCCCAACCGTCGAAATTGTCCCCTTGGAGCTCTAGATTGCATAGGCGGAAGGAGGATGAGATCAAAGGTGGGTGCTTCTTTCTTTCTCTCTCTCTCCCTCTCTCTTTCAATATTTTGGTGTGATGATGTGGCTGTGTGGCTCACCCGGATGTACCCCACCTCGATGTGTGTCTTATCCAACCGTTTAAGCCATGTGGGCCCTACTCTTGGTGATGGAAAACAGGAATATCATATTGATTCAAATCATGTGGGCCACGTCCACGTGGACCCACCAGCCATGGTCCCCACACGTGGACCCACCTTGATGAATTTCATATCAACACCGTCCTTCCAGCCTTGGAATTGAGCTGACAGTGAGGATTGCTCGCTGCCCAAAAAAAAAAACACAAACAAGGGTACTTGATTTTTAGGCTTTTTGATAGATCGCTCATGCAGGCCTCACCTTGGCGCATGTAATTGATCCAAGCCGTCCATCCCTTTCCCCTCCTCATTTTAGGCGTTGAACAAAAAAATGATGCCAATCTGATAATCTGGCGGGTCATATCATAGAATACAGTGGTTTTTACCGTTAAAAATTCACTTGATGTTTCTATACACCAAAGCATATTCAATATTGGGCTTGTTTGGCTTGTCTTGAGCCATAGAGACCAATGGCTAGGTCGGATTCCACTGATGCGGGCCCCACACGTGAAAAATCTTTTAAAAAAATATGTTTTCAAAAATAATAATAATAATAATAACAATACATAGAGACCAATGGCTAGGCCAATGGCTAGGCCGGAGGACGCGCAGGCGTCCTGGGCTGGACGTGAACGGGCAGGGACGTAGGTCCCTGCCGTGGCCCCACCGTGATGTTTGTTTTGTATATCTCCACCGTCTATTTTGTAGGCCTCTTAGGACAGTGGCTCTCTCCTAAAAATCAGCCACGGATGGAACTCAGGTGGTCCACACTATAGGAAAGAGTGGTGCTGAACGTCACCCATTGAAACCCATTTTTGAGTTCACAGAAGTTTTGTATCAATATGAAATTTATTTTTTTTATTCATTCTGGTCCGTGTGACCTTGCCAACGGGTTGGATTTCAAATAAGCATTATGGTGGGACCCACAGTTATGTATGTGTTTTACTCACACCGTCCACTGCCGTGGACGGTGGAACTCACGGTGATGTATGTGTTTTAGTCACCGTCCACGGTGGACCCACCATGGTTTATGTAGTTTATCCACACCATCCACACCGGGACGGTGGGACCCACCATGATGCATGTGTTGCATCCAATCTGTTCAACCATATTGAAAGCCTGCTTTAGGGCTTGAAACTAAAAATAAGGCAGATCTAAGATTAGGCGGGCCACATTTCAGGAAAGCAATGGGTTTGAACGTGCACCATTAAACCCTTGGAAATTTTAATGGTGGAAATCAGTATCACCACTTATATTTGGGTATGGCCCATGTGGTGTGACCCACTTACCATTTTATGGCCAATTGTTGAGGCCTACCTTGATTTGTATGGGGCCCATGTGACGTATTGGAGACCCATTTGAGGAGGCCCACCTTGATTTGTACGGGGCCATGTGACGTATTGGAGACCCATTTGAGGAGGCCCACCTTGATGTATTTGTGGCCCGTTATTGAGGCCCACCTTGATATATATACAAGGCCCATGTTATGAGGCCATTTGATGTATTAGAGGCCCATGGGTCGAGGCTCAATAAGACGTACATGAGGCCCATTGTAGTGTGATTCCACCATGGTATGTGTTGAACTTTATAGCGGGCTATGCCTTGGGAGCAATGATGGTTTGACGCCCACATTGTAGGTACAATATTGGTTAAATGTCCGCATTGTAACTCCCCCTAGGATCCATTGATAGGCCTATACTTGTTGTATGTAGGCCCACCTTTATGTTATATATTTTCTACACTATCATTCCGTGTGGGACCCACACGTGTTGTATGTGTCTTATGTCTACACCGTCCGATGATCTGGACAGTAAGGACCACCTGGACGTATAGATCCACATCGTCCACCTATTCTACACTCATGCCATCCATCTGTTTTACCTCCAGCCATCCAATTAGGTGGGACGTTACTGGTTGGGTTTCATCCAAGTCGTCTCACTGTAGGACGCCACCTTGATGCATGTATCGCATTCACATCGTTCATCTGTGCTAGACACATGATGTACGTGCTCCATTCGCCACCATCCACAGGGACAGTGTGGCCCTGACTTGATGTATGTATTATACTTACTCCGTTCATCTGTGCTGGGCGGTTTAGATGGTGTCGTGCCGCCCCACCACGATGCATTTGTTTGTCCACACCGTTCAGATGATTTGGACGGTGATGAGGACTCCACCATGATATTTGTATTTTATGTCCACGTCGTCCTTCTGCTAGTCCCACCTTGATGGATGTGATTCACCCACACTGCCTGGCCATGTAATAGGACACACCTGTGATGTATTCTTGAGGCCCACCTGCGATGTATTTGAGGCCCATATGTGAGGCCCGATGTTGTGTATATCAGGCCCAAGTAATGGGACCCGTCATTATGTATAAGGCCCATGTGCAGGGCCCACCTGTTGCGTATTTATGGCCCACTGGTGCGGCCCATTGATGCAGCCCACTTGTTGGATATGAGGCCCATTGATGCGACCCACTTGATTTATATAAGGCCCATATGAGGCGGCCCATTGATGCATCTGAGGCCCATGGGTTGAGGCCCATCGTAGTGTATTTAGGGCCCATGGGTTGAGGCCCATTGTGATGTATTAGGGCCCATGGGTTGAGACCCATTGTGATGTATTAGGTCCCGTCGGTTGAAGCCCATTGTAATGTATTTGAAACCCGTGAGCAGAGCCCACCTCATATGTTCCATCCTAATCGTCCAGGTCATATAGGGTCAGCCTCGATGTATGTTTTATTCACACCATCCGTTGGATGTGTGACCCACTAGATGTATGCATTCTATATCCACACTAACCATCTGGTGGGGCCCATCTGCTGCATGTGCAGGGCCTACCTATTGTGCATTTGTGCGGCCCATCGATGCAACCCACTTGATGTGTATGAGCCCCATTAGTGTGGCCCATTTATGCAAGGCCCGTTATGATATGTTAGAGGCCCATGGTTGAGGCCCATTAGGATGTGTTTATGGCCCATTTGTAAGGCCCACTGAGATGTATTTTCGGCCCATGGGTTGAGGCCCATTGTGACGTATTACCGGCCCGTATGTCGTGGCCCATTGTGTGACATATTTCCAGCCTAGTTATCGAGGCCCAACTTGATGTGTATAAGACCCATTAGTGCGGCTCATTGATGCGACCCACTTGTTGGATATGAGGCCCATTGGTGCAACCTAATGATGGCGACCCACCATGATGTGTATATTAGGCCAATGGTGTGGCCCAATGTATCGACCCGCCGTGATGTGTAGGCCCACGTGTTGCATGTGTAAGGCCACTTGTGATGACTATTTAGGCCACTTGTTGGATATTTGGGTCCACCTTATGTTTGACTCTATGTGGACCACTACTTGGGAGTAGTGCTGGTTGAATGTCCACATTTTTTGGTAATGATGGTTAAACGCTCGCATGGTGACCTTTCCTTAGGCCTAGTTAGGCCCATTTTCATCGATATCGATTACGAGTATATCATCCAATACCAATTATGAGTATGTGACAGCATAGCACCATGATACATGCTCATACGCATCATCTGCATGTTTGTTATGAGATGTGATTGACCATTGCATATGTCATTGGGCAGGTTGATATGAGACTTCCTGATAGAAGGAGGTTATCTCACATGAGCGCACAACATGCGCAAGATTGATGTATGACTGGATTGTATGACTCATGCATCACGCATTTTGTGATATGACTACTGTACGCCCTAGCGATATTAGGGTCGTAACCTCCACAGGCATATCGTGGATAGCCAGATGGGACACCGAAAATGTTTGGTTCTAGCATACGGGCGTCATAGATGTCCCTAGGTGAAAATTCTTAAACCTCCGTAGCCAGGAGACGCCCCAACGTCGAGACCGAGTGGATGTATATGAGCACATGAGGGTTGTATACTACTAGGCCACGTCTCCCACTGTGTCGTGGTCAGTTGGGAGGGGGTGTGACCTTATCCGCCTGAGTGAGGGGGCAATATCTAGGTTGATTTTGACCAGCTTGAGAAACGGGTCCGCTATTGGCGAGCCGGACCCGATATTGGCAGGCGGATAGTGAGGTCTCTTCCACTTACCCAGTTGTGTGCTTGGATAGGGGCGGCAAGCTGGTGTAGAGTGTAATAGACCCCGGTGATGATCCCAGAGATGAACCATACTTATATGTGGAATTAGTGAGCAGGAGTTGCATACTCATTCATTCATTCACTATCCACTCGGGCTGGTGGTGCGCAACTATTTATTACGTGTGCCTTCGCAATGGCCAGGATTTCGGTTGGGGCGCGCGACTAACCTGAGATCAGGAGTTTACCACATTGAGTCTGACTATCCAAATTTAGGTATGAGACTGGTTTGGATAGAAGTCCCTTATGATGGACCTCATAGCCTGCGATACTACGTACTATCATCCCGACTTCACACTCCAGTATGGTCATTCCATTCGCATCGCATATTGCATGACATTCGCGGCATACGACATTTTGGGTTATTGTGTTTCTGCATTTATATGGTCTAGGTATGGCTGACGTTATTTGTGTTACTCATCAGGAATGTATATTGCATTGCATCCTTTGCATCTAATATTTGGCTATCTATGATTCCTCATTTGCATAGTTGATTTGTATTGTGTATCCTAATATTGCATGACTCATAGACTTGTCAGTATTTCCGCTTACTCTGTTATCGTATGATTTATGATCTTGTCAGTATTTCTGTTTACTCTGATAATTCCTGATCATGTCAGTATTTCTACTTATTCCGATATTGTACGATTTATGAATTTTTCGTATTTCTGGTATTGTATGATTATAGCATTGCATTGAATACTTGACACTTATCTTGTGCACACACTTACACCACCCTCTAAGCTTTCTATAAGCTTATGCACGATAAATGCGTGCAGGTGGCGTTGGGTTACAGCAGTGTTGAGCTTGGAGCGTACAGCGGTCTTCTGGAGCTTGATTTTTATTTATGTATTTCCTTCCAGCATTGTACTCAACTAATTATAGTAGTAGATAAGTGATGATGATGTTGCCTTTGTGAATTGAGTAATCTTGTGGTTATGTTTATTGTAAGTTAAATGTACAAAAAAAAAAAAAAAAAAAAAAAAAAAAAAAAAAAAAAAAAAAAAAATCTTCCTTGTAGGATCCCAGGATCGGAATCTTACGTATGGACGCTAGGAGCCAAGAATGGAGTACTACAGAGGCTGTTGGCACCGGATTCGGCGATCGGGATTACTGTGAATCCGATTTCCGGGTTTGGGGCGTGACAAAACCATTTCCCCACACAGACGCATGCACACACGCCTAACTACACCCACTTTTTATTAGTCACATGATGACCTCGTAAAATGAGCTAAAGAATGTATAATCAAGACCTTGAATCGTCAACATGCTTACGTTAAGGATTAATCAAAGGTAGTACATCCTCAAGTCAACTGTGTCCAGTCATGATGAGTCTTCTGCTTTAAATACTTAACCTTGATCCACTAATGCAAATGCCTAAAGGGTCCACCAACGAGCTTGCACCCATGACACATTCACAATCCTATGCGGCATAAAGAAAAGGCACACCGATGCATTGTAATACTTGATGGTGAGACCTTTTCTATCTTGGCTCATCATAAATCCCCTCACACAAGATGTTCACGTACAAAAGAATAGTTACATGTACATCATAAAACCTGTTAAATGGTCATAATATAATATGGTACTAAGATTTATAAACCACAACTCTCCTACGCCAATGATTGTTGTATCCAATCTCAAGTTTTCGAAGATAACTAGAGGATTTCTTATATTTAACCCATGTTCATGTATGTTTAGGATACTTCTGCACTGGCATAATCTCATCTGCATCTAAGACCTATGATTATCATGATCTATGGCTAAAATCATCCATATCGCCGAGTGGACAAGATTCATGTGTTAGGATGCCTTGCACAAACCTTAGGATCTAGCCTCCCGAAACAAACCAGAATTATGGATAATAAAGCAATGAAATAAATCAAAGCATCAATCACACACCACACAAGAGATTTTTACGTGGAAAACCCTCAAAGAGGTAAAAAACCACGGGACCTCGTCCAGATCAACAATCCACTATGAAGTAGAACGTTACAATCTTCTTCACTCACGCAGGAGTGGATAAACAATAAGAGAAATAAAGAAAACGGAGAGATCTAACCGATTACGAGGACATAGAAGCGCTGAGATGTAGATTGCAAAGTAGAGAACCTCCACGAGCAGAATCTCCCTTCTATAAGCTTCCTCTCTCTCTTTCTCCCTCTCTCTCACCTTTGATAGCCCTAAACCCTTTAGCAAATACCTTGTAAAGCTTTAGGAAACCCTCTTGCTATTTTGTAATGCCTAGAAAAAACCCTAGGCAACCCCTTTTATAGTTTTGGGAAACTCCTTTCCGCATCCCAGTTGCGAAAGGACTCAAATCCACAGTTTCGCGCAAAATCGCGGAACAAACTGCGTAACCTTCGACTAGTCGAGACATCCCTTCGACCAGTCGTAGGCCCCCTTCGACCAGTCGAAGGTTCCTTCGACCAGTCGTAGCTACAGTAAAAAACAGCAAAATTACTCGCTGGACTTTGAGTCAAATTTTCGACTCGAACCTTCGACCGGTCGACCACCAGCCTTCGACCAGTCGAGCAGGGCTCTCGACCAGTCGAAGATGGGTCAAAATAACCCATCATCATGTTGGTTTTTTAAGGCATAACTCTAACACCTTGATTATGTTAAGGCTGCCCTAAGAAAAATGCATTTTGTTTGTTGATCATGGTCAACTCAATATTCGAGCATATAGTAATATTAATTAGCTAGATGTTCTATCGATCATTGCTCCACGATTAGGCTCTGCATATTTGAGAAAGCAATCTTACGTCCGACAACAATAAAAATCAATTTATGATATTTACTCTTTGGCTGAGGCAAATATAAAGCTATGGACAACAGCACTAGTAAAGTAGTTTGCTTGAGCTCATTTCTTTCTGATCTTGGCATCCTTGTTACCAGGGAGGTAGTGATTCACATCACATCTAATTAGATATTTCACGAGCACACCAAATAAAAAGTCGATTGCCACTTTGTTCATGAAAAGCGGTATCCTTTAGATATTTTAATGGCATGTTTGGATGCATGTATTTGTTTTATAATGTGGAGTATTTGAGTAATAATGACATAACCATCTTATTATCCGTGTAAATAAATGGAAGGAACAATGTGCATCACATATCATTGGTGGTAACCACTTTCATAGTGTGAAGTGCATCCATGCATTTCACACCAATTGGATATTGACAGTAACCTGAATATGAGAGGGGGTTAATCAGTGTATGATGCTCCATCTTATATGCTTCCCTTCACTGACACAATTATCCATATTATCTTCCATCCACATGCAATCCTATCTAGTGGGCCCAAAATTCTTCTCGTTCCCCCATGTAGGCCCCATGTATTGTACGATTGTTGGTCTCTCCTAGAGCTGATGTAAATACATGTCTTTGGGCTACCGTATACATACATAGATTGGCCATGCGAATGTGATGGTCCTTATAGTGTATTAATTAGTCTGTTTTGCATTCTCATGTGGACGACACTATGTATTAATTAGAGTCTGTTTTGCATTCCCACGTGGACGACATTATGAGAAAATTATGCTAATTAATTTCCTAGTCAACACATCAAGACGTGAATCATATATGTTCTACTTAAATGCATATGAGACTTTGTGATGCAGGGATAAATGTGATGAGGTTGATTACCGTCTTCCTCAAAGATAATTACTCTGGATCCACAGAGCTTCTCTGGACTCCTTATAGAGACTTCTCGAATCCACGAGGAGGAAAAAAACAAGAAAAATAAAAATAAATTCTATAAATTTCGTAATTTGATTGATGAATGAAATAAACAAGTTCACAACCCTTTAATTAGGGATACCAAGCAATGAGAGAAATTTCGAAATCAAACTACAACTAAAACTCCTAGAATTCACATCTTACTATAAATAGTAAACATACTATTTATAGATGGTCGTGATGTCTACTAGTGCGCAAGGTTTTTGGCCAAAAATAGTATGTGTCTTATTTGGCTTCACCATGCTGTTCTCCTAATTATTCTGACCACTTTTCACTTTGGGCACTTACTATTTATAGTAAAAACGGAATTAAAATAGGGAAACGACCATCGATCTGATGTATTTCGCAAATCCGGCTTGCACAACCTGGCATTGCGGGGTTGGATGGCTAAAGCAGATCATTCTACCTCAAAATCATATATTTTACATCCGATAACTCATTGTGGATCGCAAGATACGCCCGATTTAAGGTCTAATGGTCCGGATTACTTCTGTTGTCGACCGGGCCATTTCTTTTCACATGAACTGGAAAGTTTGAATAATTCCTGTTCCGTTTTTTTTTCCGCTGGAATTTGATGTTCTTTGACTGCTTTCTGTAGAATTTCAGCGTTTCTTTTTACATAAACTTGGAAGTTCCTCGCACTTTCTGAAGAATTCCTGTTCTTTTTTATTCCGCTGGAATTTGATACTTTTTTGACTGCTTTATGTAGAGATTCCAAACACTTGAAGTTTCTCTTGATTTTTGAAGAATTCCAGTTTCTTTTCAATTCCGCTGGAATTTGATGTTCTTTTTGTGCTTTCCGTAGAGATTTCAATTTTTTTTTTCCACATAAACTTGGAAGTTTCTCTCGCTTTATGAAGAATTCATGTTCCTTCTCAATTCTTCTGGAACTCGATGTTCTTTGACTACTTTCTGTATAGATTGCAGTGTTTTTTTTTTTCCACATTAAATTGGAAGTTTCTCTTGCTTTCTGAAGAATTCCCAGTCCCTTATAATTCTGCTAAAATTTGATATTCTTTGACTGCTTTCTGTAGAGATTTCAGAGTTTTCTTCACATAACTTAGAAGTTTCTGTCAATTTCTGAAGAATGTATGTTCCTTTTCAATTCTGCTGGAATTTGATGTTCTTTTACTGTTTTTTTTGTGTGTGTGTGTCTGTGTGTGTGTGTAGAGAGATTTCATGATTTTTTCACATAAGCTTGGACGTCTCTTGCTTTCTGAAAAATTCCTGTTCCTTTTCAATTCCACTGGAATTTGATGTTCTTTGATTGCTTTCTGTAGAGATTTCAGCATTTTTTTCCCACATAACTTGGAAGTTTCCAGTTGATTGAACATTTTCTTCTTCTTCTTCTTCTTTTTCACCAAGACTGGATCACATAACTTTGAAGTTTCTC
This sequence comes from Magnolia officinalis, assembly GCA_021015155.1. Classification (NCBI taxonomy): domain Eukaryota; kingdom Viridiplantae; phylum Streptophyta; class Magnoliopsida; order Magnoliales; family Magnoliaceae; genus Magnolia; species Magnolia officinalis. The sequence continues at coordinate 27,875,724 of JAJHSJ010000002.1, read as the reverse complement.
TCGATTTCTGAAGAATTCATGTTCCTTTTTAATTCCACTGGAATTTGATGTTCTTTTACTGCTTTCTGTAGAGATTGCAGCGTTGTATTTTTTTTCTTTTTTTTTTCCTACATAAGCTTGGAATTTTTTCTCACTTTCTGAAGAATTCCCATTTCTTTTCAATTCCACTGAAAATTGATTTTCTTTGACTGCTTTCTGTAGAGATTTCAGCTCTTTTTTTCGCAAATAACTTGGATGTTTATCTTGATTTCTGAAGAAGTCTCCTTCCTTGTCAATTCTGCTGGACTTTGATGTTCTTGTGTTGTTTTCTGAGATTGCTCTTTTATTTTATTTTATTTTATTTTTTCACATAAACTGGTCTGATTAGCTTTTCTTTATTTCTATTATAGCTAGAGCTAGATCTGTCTAGCTTTTCTTTATTTCTATTATAGCTAGAGCTAGATCTGTCTTCCTTGAATCTGATGTGAATTGCATGCTTTGCACCTCTGCCTGGATTTTCTCTCTTTATTTTTAGTTCAAGATGATGTGGAAAGGAAATGTACTTTGGGGGCTTGTAATTTCTCTTTTTCTATTGAATTATGAAGCTTAGGCTAAGAATTACTGTCCATGGCAGTGTCCATCTCAGCGTATTGAGTTTTGTGATACAACAAGATCTAATTCATCCAAAATTTTCTGTTAGGATCACAAGAAGGAAGAGATTGCTAGGTTGCATTATTAGGATTTTAGTGATTAGCTTTGACATATATATATTCCATTGTTTCTGTTGGACATAATAGATGCCACTCACTTGCTCCAGTCGTGCTACTCAATTCCATGCATTGATTGTGTGATCATCAATCTGGAGACTGCTTGGTATGTGGACTGCACCTTGGATTGTTGGACTGACAGAGGTGGCAATGAACGTGGACGACAATACTATGTACATTATTAATCAGTATGAGAAGATTATGCTAATCAATTTCCTAGTCAACACATCAAGAAGTGAATCATATATGGTCTACTTAAATGCATATAAGACTTTGATACTACATGTCAGCATATATGGGCCATGAATTTTGGCTACCATACAGACCGTTTCTCAAACTCTTGACAGTGCAGCTGCATGATTGTTGGACTGATAAGAGGTGGCAATGAACGTGTTTAAGCCAGGAGAGGCCAAAAAAAAAAAAAAAAAAAAAAAGCCAGGAGAGGCTACGACTCAGTTAGGCCCGAACTAAAGTCTGGGGCCTGACCAGGCCCGAGCCTAGCAAAGCAGGCCTACACCTGAGCCCAAAACATTGATAGGGCCAGGGTCCATCTGGGCTTGGAAATTTATATACATATTTTCCACTTGAACATTTGAAAATTTTGGTTAGGCTTGGGCATGATCAGGCCAAAAAGTAATAAAATCCTTATTTCAATCTATCCGTTGATCAAGTGGGCCACATATCCTCAAAGAGATTTGTTCCTAGAAATAAGGAAAGAAATGAACGTTGCTTGATCAAGGATCAAAATGGCATCTATTTAAAGGAAACAGGATACAAACATATAATGTCAGGCGGGCTGGCTAGGCCAGGTCGAGCCAAAATGGTCTGAACAAAGCCCAGACCCAAAAAGTTGATTGGTCTATGTATGACCACCCATATGGACTAAGCTCATATACTGTGCAGGCCATGTTCCAAGTGGGCCTCACTTGATGCTCGCACCGACACAGAAGTGGATTCCCGGTGAATCATGTGGCAGATGCCATAGGCCCACAGTGATGTATGTGTTTTATATTTACGCCATCTATCTATTTTGCCATTTCATTTTAGGGCATGAGTTAAAAAATAAAGTAATCCAAAGCCCAAGGAAACACACCACAAGATTGGTGTTAAAACCTTCCTAAGGTCCATCTTAATGTTTATTTGCCATTAAATATGTTCAAAAGGTCACGTGCACCTGGATGAAGGGAAATCACAAAAACCTTTTGGGCTCCAGTAATTTTTTAACGGTGGGCGATCACTCACTACAGTTTTTGCTGATGTGGTCCACTTGGGCTTTGCATCTCTTCATTTTTAGGCTCATGCACTGAAATGAGCTTGCAAAATGGTTGGATGGGCATGGAATTAGGAAAAAAAAAAAAAAGGAATTTTTTATTCCCCTTTTTAGGGATGTATAGTAAACTGCTTGCTTTTAAACTATTTCTTAGAACCCTGCTTATTTTACTACTTAACGGATTCAGCTCTTAACTACCCAAAAGTTCTTATTGCCTTTGGTTGACTGTGTATATTAATGTTTGACACTGACTTTTACTATCCTCCACCAACATTTTAGCTGCTTCATAGATTGTATTAATGTCACTGCATGAGTACGGGGTACGCATGAACGTCTCTGCATGAAGATAGGAGTGAACCACCGGAACAGTGCTAATTCATTTTATGTGACCTGATCAACAGGTTGGATGGAAAATAAACATTATGAAAACATTATAGCAGGCCTCAGGAATTTTTTAATGATAGGGCATTCAATCAACACCGTTTCCTATGGTATGGTCCACCTGAGAATTGGATCCACTTCATTTTTTAGTTAACGCTCTCGAATGATACGGGAAAACCGATGGAGATATGGTAAAATGGATGGATGACGTTGATATAGAATAATGCATCATAGTGCACCCCACGGCAGGGGCTGCACCATCCTATCTATCATCTCCTGTGCTGATGTACAAGAGATTGTATGGGAATGCAGTTCCGATGGTACACGTGGCCACTATAAATTTATGACAAATCCACTCAGGCCATTTATTTTTATAGCTCATTTTATAGAATAGGCCCACAAATGAGGCAAACCTGAATCTCAAGTAGGCCATCCAATAGAAAAAACGTGAGATTGAACGACCGCTATTGAGATATCTTGGGGCCATCGTGAGGCTATTTTCAAGTTATGATATTTCTCATTTTAGGGTTCATGCCCTAAAATGAGCTGGAAAAACAGATGGACCGAGCGGATTTCCAAAAACCATCAATCATAGCCCCACGCATTATCAGAGTTGGGTTGGCAATCAATGGCAAACAATGTGAGACTCCGGCATGGTGGACATTTAAGTCCAAAGGATAAGGATCCTTAGCGCCTGTTTGTTAACTTTGAAAAATAGTACTTAACGGGGAATTAGGAAAATGCTCCGTATCAAGAGTTGTTTGTTAATGCTGAAATCGGAAAGCACTAAGTGATTTTTCGTTGAATTCTTTCCGCTAAAGGAGTCCGTTTGACTTAATGGTGAATGCGGAATGAGCTCCATAAATTTTTCTATATATATATATATTATTTCCAAAATTATCCCTTTTAAAGTTATTACGGATTTTTTTTCTCTTTAAATTGTTTGCGTAATAGAAAACCAATTTTTAACATGTGAAACTTCTTTATGCCCCACCATGATTTATGTGTTTGATCCACAATGTCCATCAACTTTTTCAGATCATTCTAGAGCAAGAGCCCAAAAATGAGGTACATGTAAAACTCAAGTGAGCCACACCATAGAAACCAACGAAAATTGAATAAAATTATTGTTGAAACTTTGTTAGAATCCAATATAATGTTTATTTTTCATATAAACTCTTTGTAAGGTCACACGTACCTTTATGAAAAAAAGGAAAAATACAAATTTCAGCATCATTAGGGCCTTCTATGGCCCTAAGAAATTTTCAATGATAGGCACCCAATTTTCACTATTTCTTGCAACATGGCCCACTCGAGCCTTATATCTACCTCATTTTTTATTTTATGCCTCCAAATGATATGAAAAAGTGGATAGACAGTGTGGATAAATTATATACATCACCGTATGCCTCACAAAGCCACTAACACGGCCCACCTAGAATCCCTAGGTAGAAACTTCCTCCGAAATCCGCATCCCATGCAAATTGCACATTCACGCTACCTGCCAATGGTGTGGACGGATTGCCACTAGCCTATGGGCTCCACCATGATGTATGTGTTTCATCCATGTCGTCCATCTATTTTCCAAATCATTCTATGGTATAGGAAAAAAGAAGAAGAGGTATATCCCAATCTCAAGTGGACCACATTACAAGAAACAGTGTTGAATGAGCGTCGACCATTAAAAACCTTTTAATGGCCATAAAAGTTTTGGATCAAGTTGATCTTTGTTTTTTCCCTTCATCTGGGCATATATAACCTAATCAACAGATTGGATGTCAAATAAACAGTAAAGTGGGCCGTAGGAGAATTTTAATGGTGGATATCCAATCACTATTGTTTTCTTGTATGTGGTCCACCCGAGATTTATATCCCTCTCATTTTTTGCGTGAAGCCTTCAAATGATTTGTAAAAATGGATGAACAGAATGGATGAAACAAATACATCATGATGGGGCCCACGGAGCACCGCGCAGATCGGAATTGGATTGGTTGGTGTACCACACAAGTGGATTTCCTCTTAAATCCTTCCGCCGGAACTTCCTAGAAAGATTATGTGTGGGGCCCACTGCGATGTTTATAAGAAAGCCAGTCCGTCCATTCATTTTTCGAGCTCATTTTAGGACACGTGACCAAAAATAAGATGTATCCGAAACTTAAATGGGCCACACGTTAGGAAATAGTGGTGATTTTGTGACCACCGTTGAAACATTTATATGGCCACAAAAGTTTTATATCGGTTTAAGTTCATGGTGCTTTCACTTCATCTCAGTCAACATGACCTTATAAACGGTTTGGATGGAATATAAACATCAATGTCAACCCGTGGAGGTTTCAACGGTAAGAATATAAATATTATCTGGTTGATGGTGCTTACACTCACACAAGAGGATTTACGGCACCATACTGTAATGTTTGTTTTTGGTTGGGTGACTTTCGTACTAGTGGGCGTGGGCAGCCTACTAGTAAAGAGGAAATTTTTAATGATATGCATGCGAAGTTACGGAATGTAATCGAAAGGGCTCTTGGCGTGTTGAAGGTGCGTTTTGCAATTTTGAAGAGGATGTCACCATATTCATTCACGATGTAAAGAGACATAATTATTGCATTGTATGTATGACACTACACAACCACATCAGAAAAGAATTCATCTCTAATCCATACATCCAACAATACAATGATGAAAATGTTCTTTTGGAGATGAATATCGAATCAAAGAATGATATGTTTGAAGTAGAATGAGTATTTAGAGACTTTAAATAAACTATTTTGCCCAATATGCGAGAGGAAATTGCAGCCACACTTATACATGCAAATCATTAATTTTTTTATTTGTTTTTTTTTTTTTATGAATGATGATGTTTTAATTTTCTATTAAGTACTTTATTTTATTTTAGTTAAATAGAATAATTTTATTTTCATTTAATAAAAAATAATTTCTTTATAATGTAAAACATTTCCTAATATGAGATAGAGGCAAATGTGTCAAATTAACATATTTTAGATATTTTAGATGTTTGTTAACAAATTAGCTGTTTCAAATTTAGTACTTAATTTTCAGATTTTATCCATAATTACCAAACAAGTTTTTTTACTACAGATTTTAGATTCAACCTTCAAATTTCAGATTCAGGCTTTAAACTTCAAATTTAATGAATGGAGCCTTAGTCTTGCTCCGGTGGTAGACTCTAAGGGGTCAATTGGAGGGGGTTTCAAATCCCCTTGGTTGTTTGGCGCATAAAGTAAATGGGGGTTGCAAATCAAGGGAGTTTCTAATCCTTTCTTTGAGGGAGTTTGCAATCCAAGGAGAGAGCTTGGATTACACCTAAAATCATTTCAATAGTTGCAGGTGTGACATGTGTGTCATTGTACACTATCATTCTATTGGGCACATAGTCCACTAATGATGATCGGCACCGTCCAAACATTGTCCATGTAAATGAGCACCGTCCAAACTTTGTCCAGCACCGTTCGAACATTGTCCATATTTATCAACGATTAAAAATTGTTGGTTAGTCACTTAGACATGATCTTGTGCTTGCGGTCCATCCTAGACTTGGAATTTCATCATTTTCAAGCAAAACATATATTTCAATGGGCTTATTACAACCATAGTGTCAAAAATTATATATCTCACTAATTAGAGATATTAAAGTTAATCTAATAATTAAATTGAAACCCCTATATATATATCATGCATGAGTATTTTTGGATTAAAGTTGATTCAGACTCCAGGGTGCCAAACACACCGTGACTAGTGCAAATCCAGGGGGTTTCCAATCCCGGGGTTCGAATCAGGGGGTTCCAAATCCACGCTCCCAAGCAGGCCCTAAGGAGTTTCGACACTTGGTCAAGGGTTGATTACCCATAGGTGGTGAGATCCCACTATGGCGTGAGTGTGTGGGGTGCGTGTGCATGTGTAAAAAAGAAAAAAAAAAGTCCAAAGAACAAAAGTTGCTTAACTTAGTGGAGCCCACCATGATGTTCACGATAAATCCACACTCCGTATATCTATTTTACCACCTTATTTTACAGCATGGGCTAAAAAATTCTGCTTCTCAAAATCTCGGCCAAACGAACATGAAAAATTGGAAATTAAATGCTCGCCCTTGAAACGTTCATGAGGCCACGTGATGTTTTTTTACAAATCTAACCGTTCATCTATTTTTTCGAGATCATTTTATGACGTGAACCCAAAAATGAAATCAATATCAACCTCCAGTGGGCTATATGACAGGAAATAGTGAGATGGAAGGGCCACCATTGAAACATCTTCTGGCCATCCTGGCACCCACTTTAAGCTTTTGATCTACCTTAGTCTTAGACCCATACCTCAAAATGAGACGAGAAAACAGATGAACATGGTGTATTTCTAACAACATAAAAGTGGGATCCACGTACGGTCAGGTTAGGTTTGCACAATTGATAGCTTGAAGTTTGACTTACATTATGTACATGAGGTGAAAGTTGTTCAATCATTGGTGGGCCATGATAATGTTTGTGGCAAATCCACTCCGTCCATATGTTTTGCCACCTCATTTTAGAGCGTTGGACAAAAAATGAGGCTAATCAAGAACACAAGCGGGCCAAACGAACATGAAACATTCAGAATTAAATGCCTGCTATTGAAATATTGGAAGGGCCATAGGAAGTTTGTGAGAAATCTATCCTGTTTAAGTGTTTTTCCATATCATTTTATGGATTGGGCCTAAAAACGAGTCAAATATCAAGCTCCAGTCAGCCAATTGATAAGAAACAGTGGGGAATGAACACCACCGTTGAAAATTCTTGGGGCTATTGGGTGGATCACTCTGTGATTTGAATATGCTTCTGTGAGTTTAAAACTAAAGTGAGCTGGAAAAACATGTGAACGACATGGATTTCTCACAAACAATAAGGTAGCCCATGTACCAGCCAGAGTAGGTAAATCCATGAGGGAAGATTATAGTTGCAGTGCCAATATCAAAATATAGTATACCAATACCATTTTTAATGTCTAATGTTGAAAATTACTGGCGGGTTCCGAAAAATAGAAAGCTAGATATTTTTATTCCATAGTCGACGAGGTAGGCTGCTGGACAAAAAATAAGAAGCAGCAGTGCTAAGGACACCACGATGGAAACCTTCTTACGATCCGCCATGTTGTTTATTTTCCATCTAACCCGTTGATATGGTCACATGCATCTGCACGAAGTGGCAAAAAAAAGTATCATCTTGATCCAAAACTTGTGGTTCATAAGAATTTTTAACAGTAGGAATTTAATCCCCACGGTGTGGCCTATTAGGGTGTGTTTGGACAGGCCCATCCCATGGGATTAGATTGCATTAGGGTGGATGGCAATTGACAGGTAATGATGGTTGAGTCAGTGGATTGCTGCCAATCCCATGGGATTGCTATATCCAGGGAATCTACCACCGAGTATGTTTGGCCACCTGAGAATCCCAGATTACGCCGGCCAATTCCTTCCAATCCGTCCACCCAAATATGTCCCAGGCAAAATAGATGGGATTAGGAGGGATTGGGTGGATTTGAAGGTAATGATGGTGATGTCACTGGATTGCTGGCAATCCCATGGGATTACTCCAATCCAGGCAGAAGTTCAACGTGTCGGTTTGGCACGCCCAGCCAATCTCGGGATTGTTCCATCCAATCCTTTCTAATACAATCTAACCCCATTTAGTTTGCCCGGCCAAACAGGCCCTTAGAGCATTGGATATTCTCAATTTTTGTAGCATTGGATATTCTCTATTTTTGTGATCATGATCTAAAATGATACGAAAAAATTGAAAAAATTGAAAAAATTGTATGAACGGTGTGGATAAAATTCATACATCAAGGTGGCCGTCAGTGGCCCTCGAAGCCTCGACCCGTCCCCAGCTACGAACAGGGGGCGTGGATGGGCCATGACAGGTTGAGTAGGGAGACTATGAAGTGACGTCACCATGTTCCGTGGACTCCACCTTGATGTATGTGGTGTATCAACACCGTCCATCCATTTGAAGAGATCATTTTAGGACACCAGTTAAAGTATGAGTCAGATCAAGGCTAGAATGGATCCCACCACCAAAAAAAAAAAAAACAGTGGATATTGAACGCCTACCATTAAAAATTTCTAAGGGCCAGAAGTTTTCGATAAAGCTAACATCTGTGTTTTTACTTTGCTTATGTCTGTGTTAACTTATAAACCGGCTGGATCTCAAATAAATATCATGGTGGTTTCAACGGTGGGCGTCACTCTTCCCACTGTTTTATTTGAGCTTTGGATCTGACCCATTATTTGGCTTATGTCATAAAAATGATCTCTCCGAATGGATGGACGGTAAAGATACAATACACACATCAAGGTGGGCCCACAAAATAGGGTGACGTCACTTCAGTAGCGAGTCTCGCTGCTCAACCTGTCAGTACGTAATCCGTGCCCCTCCACGATCACACGTGTCACCCTGCCACGTGCATAATTTCTGATCCAGGAAAGTCACGTGCCAAATTAGGGCGCGCTTTTGTTACCCGTCTCGTCTCAGTAATTTCTCTGCATATATAACACCCAACAGCCACCCCCCCATCTCTCAACGCACTCGCCCTTCCTACTCTCCAGCTTAGTTTCATTCACGCCTACCTTAAATGGTACTCCCTCATCTCTCTCTCTTTCTATCTATCTATCTACTGCTTTCATTTTTTTTTCTCCCTTCTTCTTTTCAATGCCTCGTTTTTCTCCTTTCTTCTTTTCAATCTATTCTTCTATATATTTACAGTAATTGATATCTGCACCCTTCCTGATGGATTTTCTCACCCCCAATTTTTCTTTTCCATTTTTTGCAATTGAAAAAGTACACTGTAGTCCACCTTTTCCACTATCTCACTTCCCCAAATCGAAAAATGGCTCTATGCAATCTAAACAATGGGAATTTTTCTCTGCTTCGACCGCTACGATTTTTAGATGCACCCATCCTTTAAACTCTTGGTAATACAATAGCAGAAAGGATGGGTGAAGTTATCAGGGGGTGTAAATAGTGGCTCTGCTTATTTTAGGAAAATGCTTTCCTACCTTGCGTGGGTACCTACCACTGTCACTTTCTCTAAAAACGAATTAACACCCATGAAATCCACCCCGTTCTTCAGGTTCATCACCCCTTATTTAGTGTTAGTCTGAAAAGTCAAGACTGATTCGACTCTCAGGTGGGCCATCCCATAAAATTATACCTATAAACCTTTAAATTTACATTGTATGGTCCACCTGAGTTTTGGAATACTGTGATTTCTGGGTAGTTATTTCATCCCAATGAGCCACGTCAGATGAATTGATTGGATGTAAACGCCATGGTGAGCCCTACACAAAACTAATGGTGGGTGTCCCCTCCCAACTTTTTCCTAGGGTGTGGCCTGCCTGAGTTCTGGATGGTTACGATTTTTTGGGCTCCAAGGTGAACATGAGGCACTGTACTTGATGGATGAAAATTCTACCATGTGGTTCCCAATGCGCAAGGTAGAAAGCCCAATATATGGTAGGCAGATCCTTATTTTATTGACTTTGTGGGCCCACCTTGATGTGTCTTATCCACGTTGTCTATCCATATTGCCAGCTCATTTTAGGGCATGACTCATGAGGCCAAATTGGAGCATATCCAAAGCTCAATTGTTCCGTAACGGTAACAGTAACGGCCACCACCGTTACCTTTACGATACGGGAGATAACGGCTGTTACGGTCTTTTTTTTAAAAAAAAAAAAAAAAAAAAAATTGAAAAAAACTGAAAAAAACCTGTATATGCCCCGTAATGTTGATTAAAAAGTATGAAAAACTTGTATCTGCCCCATAATAAATCATTACGGGGCTGTTATGCCTTTATAGGGGACGTAATGTGCCATTAATGGCAATTATGGGTCCCTTTTTTTTTTTCATAATGGCTGTTATGGTCGTTACGACCTCGTAATGCATAACGGTTGCCACCGTTACCTTTACGTAACAGCCTTTACGGCCTCATAATGGCCTTTACGGCACACCATGACCACACCACAAGAAACAATGTGAATTGAACACCTTCCGTTGAAAACTTCTTGGGGCCCACAAAAATTTCAAATCAAGCAGATATATGTGTTTTCCCTTCATCCATGTTTGTGTGGCCTTATGAATGGGTTGGATGACAAATAAACATCACTGTGGGACCTAGGAAGGTTTCAACAGTGGACATCATTATCCCCACTGTTTCTTGTGGTGTGGTCCACTTGAGCTTTGGATATGCTTCAATTTTGGGCTCATGCCCTAAAATGAGCTGGAAAAATGGATGGACGGTGTGGATAAGACACATAATCACACGCGGGCCTGATAGAGTTACTCGGTACGCTACTCAATACGCAATCCGCGTTCTATTTTATTGGGTTATATATTCTGGAGCAGGTCTCAAGTCCAACTGGTTGGACCACAAGTTATAGTCTACATTGCGAATAATTTCCAACCTTTCATGTGAATGAGACACCAATCCGTCCAATGTGTTGTCCCCATCATGAGGATCACCTCGTGCAAAAATTAGCCGCATACACTAATTGTGTAGATGACACTTGTATTTTACTATTTATCAATGGGTAGATATTGTTTTCTATGGTGTGGCCCACTTGATGAGTAGGTGGAACAAATTTTTGCATTAGGTGATTCTCATGGCAGGGCCAGCCTATTGAAAGAGTCGGATGTCGCATGCACTTATCAGGGTTGAATTTATCCACTGGTTGGACTGTTACTTGTGGTCCGACAGGTTAGGCTTGAGACCTTTTCTATATTCTATCAGTGACTAAATAGGGAGCTTCCCTATTGTGCATGGAGTTTGTACATATGGGCCATGGTTTGGTGATCTACACCATTGAGCTCTTGGCTCCTATCATGGATGGACCGTGTCTTAACCTTTCTGTTATCAGCATACATGTACCTGTTTAAGAAGAAATACACCAACAATCCACATTCAATGGAACAAAGGTGAAAGTTTGGGCAGCAATGATCTTTGTATTTGAGAGATTCTAGGGACTTGCTCCATCCATAATGTGGGCCATTGAATCAGTGGCTTTGATAACCCAACCATGAACCCCACATGAATGAGCTTGGAGCGCAATAGGGAAGTTCCTTATTAGTTACTAATAGAGAACTCGGTCGATAATATTATCATTATCATTTACTTATTTATTTATATTTGTTTTTAGACGACAAAGGAGATAGTGAACCCGAAGGCATACCCTTTGGCAGATGCCCAACTCACCATAACCATTCTTGATCTCATCCAACAAGCTGCCAACTATAAACAGCTCAAGAAAGGCGCTAACGAAGGTATGACAAAAATAATTATTTTATTTATAGAAAATTGTAGGGAAATGATATTTGTACCCCATGTTTATTATGCACATTTTATTTTTTAAATGCCACACTAAAAGGGAATAAACAATGAGAATGGATATCATGGCCTCAGCTAGATCCATTAAAATCAAAATTTTTAAGGTCAAATGCACACTTTTTTAAACACATGCACGTGCACACATGCGCACGCACACACATGCACACACACATGTTTTCTACTTTTGGTGTTAAATAGTGGAAGGAAAAGGAATGCATAGGAAACATGGGGTGTAAATGTCAGCCAAAAGGATATAGGTCCCTTATTTTCAATACATTTTCCTCCTCTCCTTGCTACATTTTATTTTTATTTTTATTTTTGCCTTTGCTTTTGCTTCATACAATATAGGCAAGAGTAGAAAATATGGGTCGCAAGTGGAAGCATGCACGGTGCTTTAACAATGATACAAAAGGCACAATCATCGATTAAACCGTTGGATATAATGGTGTAGTTAGAGGCGCTAGGGGCACCCTAAGCTCAAATGCCACTAGAATGCCCGAAATGCCTAGGCACGCCTAGTGCATGCATGAAGATTCGAGACTTCGAGGCGACCCTTGCCAAAGGATGTCCTATTCCATCCCTCGTCCATGAGGAGAGACTTAAAGAATTCAACTATCAAAGTACACGCTTGGTGTCACGCCCTGAAATTCGGTACTCAGGTTGATCAGGCCCGAATCCGAATCCCACACCCGTGAGGTAAATTTAATCAAAATACTTTTCAATTTCACATACTTTCCATTTATTCTCCAGGCAATCAAAGCCAATTAAAAGAAAATAAACTGAAGTCTTTCTTTTTATTATACATTCCATTGTTATATTATTAAATATCAATGAAACCTATTTACATTAAAAATTCTAAAATCAAACTATCCTAGTAACAAAAATAAAAGGAGAATTCTTCAATATCCATCTTGCTCTTCACATTCAAGTCTTGTACCTGCAAAACTGTCTAAGAGGCTGTGAGTGTGACGGCTCATAGGGTCACATCCTTCCCAAATTTAAAAATTCTATGATAACACCAATATAACTCAATAAAATAAACATGATCAATTGCAAGTATTGAATTGACATTTTGTATAACAATAGTAATGATTTGGTATTCATAATAACAAAATAAGATAAGACAATCATCCAAGATCCTTTTTGGTTCAATCCAGGACAGAGCACCCATAGGTGTTGATCCTTTTAGGGAACGATCCTCGGCAATGTACCAATGTTGATCCTTTTAGGGAATGACCCTCGGCAGAGTACCGACGAATAGACTTTTAGGGTAAATACCTAGGGTAGAGCACCCGTGTGCGCATATCTTTTAAGGAATCACCTAGGGCAGAGTACCCATGTCGATCCTTTCGGGAATGACCCTGGGCAGAGCACCTATAAAAATATAACAATCCTTTTAGGGCAGAGCACCCATAACTTAAATACACAATAATCATCAAATAATTTCATTATCTAATATGTAACAATAAACAACTAAATTCCATTTACAAAATGTAACAATGACGAAATAATTTCAATCTATAAAACATAACAATAATGATAAATTCAGTCCACAACATGTAATTATAATTAATTAAATTCAATCTACACACATTATAAGAGTTAAACAAATCCAATATACAACATGTAAATACAATTAAAGGAATTCATTCTACATGATGATACACTAAGAAAAGAATGTAAATCCACTTGCTAACGCAAGGTTATATTGTAGCCGTAGGGTTTTCAATCGGGAAGATCACCTACTTGATTTAGGGTGTTAAAATTTGATGTACGACTGGTCTTAACGTGTCGACGATCCGACTTTTCTCCAATTTGACTCAATTGAATGCATTATACACTAAGCGACTTAGTGCAACTCTTTATAGTTTCAACGTAAATTGATGAAGGCATCTACATGGAATTACAATTGTTAGTCATATATAGCTTAAACTAGGGTTTTTATTCTCTAGCCGAAAACTAAGTACTCAACCTAATGACTCACCGAGTCGACTCAATGAATCGTTAGCATAGAACCCTAATAAGCATACTGTTTTGAATCACATGGGTTCGAGGAGTCTACTTGTCAGGGATCACACACAAGGTCTGTATTAAACTTGGAATTGACTTGAATGTGAAGACTCGGCAGGTCGACTTGATGAGTCGATTCGGTAATGATTCTCTCTCCTATCTTCTTCCTCATTTCTTCTCCTCCTTCTTTCTCTTCCTTTATATTATATTATTCTCTGATCTCTTCCTCCGTAGGCTTCTAGCAAGCACGCTGAACCATACTGAGTCAGTAACTTGGATTGGCGGTGTGGTAGCGAGTCGTGGGCTCGACTCTCCTCTCATTTCCGATTTATCTCCTTGTCTTGTTGAACTACCTTTGAGATGCATGCTGATGCTTTTAAAGGCAAACTCCGGAGTCGGATGCTGGCACAAGGAAGATGCGAACGAGTGGCGATAAGTTTACGTGCGAAATAAGTTGATGCACATGGAATTTCCGACGCTATTTGATTGGATTCTCTGAATGGGATTTCATTCGAAAAGGAGTGATTCTACGTGCATCAGGAGCGCCACACAATGAATGGTTTGGATTTTTGAATCGCAGCTACCTAAGGATCGATGGTGGTGGTATTAATCGGAGGTGGGTCGGCTTTAATGGCAGATTATAGTTCGGGGGGTTTTCCTTCGTTCAATCATCATGGATGGTCGTAATGTGTTGTAGGAAGCTTTCGGTTATCAAATATTGAAGGTTGTGAAGGTTTTCCCTGGTGGATTCGAGAGTTATAAGGTTTCAGCTATGCACGTTCGCTAACGTCATGGAGAGGACAATGGTGCGGTTGAACTGGTTTTTTAGTCTTCTTAGGTCAGATCTATGGCTCTAAGATCTTCTAGATGCTGATGGAATGGCCTAGATTGGATGATTAATCCTACAACTTCGGAAGGAACTCGAAACGGAAGGGACGAGAGCCGGTTCTCTCGGCATTGTGATATCAAAACATGTATGAAGAGGGCCTCACACTTCTCTATGGATCGTGTTGATTAAGGGATGGATGGTGATGATTCGAGGATGGGTTGGCATTGCGTCAATTCCAAAGATGAGGGAGAACGACGAGTGTTGGGGGAGAGGTTAGATCCGATTCTAGTTCCATGGAATACGGGTTGCTAACGGAAACCTTTCACCACTCTTTTGTGACGAAATCACGTGGGGTCCACTATGATGTTCGAGAGAAAGATCCAAGTCGCTCATCAGTTTCTACATATTATGAGCATTGATTGTGTAAAATATGGGGTAGATTGGATGATTCGATGTGCTGCATGACTCATTGGGCGACTGAAAACTTCGACCAATGTGTTTCTTCAAGGTTTTGGCTTGATGAATGGTTCAGATTGACGGTGGGGTGCCACTGTGATGGATGTTTGGGAGGAAATGATGGGTCCAGGACCCTCCCTTAACGTTTGAAGAAGAATGAAAGAAGAGGAGAAGTTGGGGGTTCTGGGCTTTTGGGTGGACATGCGTCAGCACGTAACTGGATTTTTTTTTTTTTTCTTCTAAAACCACAGTCGGCCCCACAGAGATGACAAAACAAATCCATTCCATCCATCAGTTGTGTCCACCCATGATAGGGCGTGAGCCCAAAAGTGAGGCCGATCCAAAGCTACAGTGGGCCATATCAAAGGAAATAGTGGGATTTGGAATACCCCCCCCCCCCCCCCCCCCAAAAAAAAAAAAAACCTGAGTGTTACACTTGGTCCTTTTCATCTATTCTTTTACCTTCGACAACCAAACTGCTTGTTGTGTCTTGCTCGAGCACGTGATCCTTCGGAAAAAAAAAATTAGTGTTTCTATCACCCTCCTTTAACCAAGTTGCTCTTGAATGTTTTTTCCATTTTATCTCTTAACTCCTCTTTCGCCCTTATATCGAGAGCGTGAATTCCCCCTAACATTTCATTCATATCCTCTTCTCGCTTTCCCAAAAATTCTTATTTCTAGCTTCAATTTCTAACTAAGATGAAAACCAACCTAACTCGTAACGAAATATTACATTGGAGTACCGTTAGTTAGATTTCTTAACGTAGATAAGGTTGGACTGCCAGCAAAAGGGTGGTGGCTTGGGTAGGCCCCACCATAATGTTTAGGTGAAATCTATGCTGACATCTAGGTCGGTCACCCTATGTTAGGCCCGTGGCTAAAAAATCAGCTCCATTGGGGATTCAAGTAGACAACATGATTGGAAACAATACAGGTGTTTCATATCTGTTACTATATGGCCGTAAAGGCTTATATTTATAGGTTACGATTGTGACCGTTACGTGATATGGGGGTGAAACAAGACAGATGGTTTTTTAGGATCGTATTGGCTGTTATGGGGCATAACGACTGTTACCCTAGTAACGATCGAAAAACGACAAATTTTTTTTCCTATTTAAATCTATTTTTCTCTTCATTTTTTTCACTTTCCTCATTTTTTAAACTCTTTTAAATCATTCTACAACATATTTCAACCACTCTTACCATAGTTTTTACGATTAACATCATAGATTCAACTGATTTGAGCAAATAGAAGCTCCGAGGCAAGGTGTTCTATATCCGTTATGATACGACCATAAAGGCCAATACGTATAGGTAATGGCCATGACTATTACACGATAGAGAGTTGAAACGAAACAATTGGTTTTTTGGGACCGTAAAGGCTGTTATGAGGCATAACGATCGTTACTCTCGTAATGGTTGAAAAAGGGCCACTTTTTTTTTTTTTTTTCTATTTAAATCTATTTTCCCACTTTTCTCATTTGAAAAACTCTATTAGATCATTGTATAAATAGATTTTTGATCACTTTGAGTATAGTTTTTAGGATTAAAATTGTATATTGAAACGATTTGAGCGAATAGAAGCTCAAAGGGCATTTTTTTTTTTTTTTAAATTGAAAAAAAGTGGTATTTATGCATTTTATATATATATATATATATGTATTTTATATTTCTAATTCTAGTGCTTGATTGTGATGGGTATACATTAGAAACATATAACCATGTTCATAAATTCACTAGAAAGCCCGATACAACACTCTCATTAAAGAGCAGACCATTATGCTACTATAAGCACATTCAAAACAAAAAATGAACACATTTGGAATATTTACATTATTTTATATGTTCTAAATATTTTTCCAAAAATTTTTGGGCAATTTTTTTCCAACTATTATGGCGGTTGTAAAGGTTGTTATGCACCCGTGTCGGCCGTTATGACCAATACCCACATCGGTAATGATGGTGACTATTACGGCCACCATCACTAATACGGAATGCCTTAGAAACAATGAACATGGCAACCCTCACCCTCCAAATTGGCTCCCCTGTGTGGCCCACCCGAATCATGGATGGGCTTGTTGTTTGGGTCCTAGCTCCTAGGTGTAAATTTTTGTGTGGCATCTAATGGTTTGGAGTGGATTTCTTCTAATCGTTGTGGTGGACTCTGTAAAAATCAAGGGTGGATGTCTCTCTTGGTCTCTCCCAACTGCTTCCTTTGTTGTGGCCCACCTAAATCTCAGGTTAGCTTGATTTTTTAGTCTTATGCTTAACGTGGGAGCACACATCTATGGTCATACAAAGAGAAAAAAAAATCAAGGGTGGGGTCCCTCTCACAATTGTCTGGAAAAACAAAGATTTAAAAGGAAATTTTAGGAGATGCCCACCCTTGTTTTTAATGGGTGCACTCGTGATGTATATGTGAGATCCACTCCGCTCATTAGATGTGTAATCCCACATTAGGCTCAGGGCAAAAAATCAAGCTGACCCGTGCTTCAAGTGAGCCACACCAAAGAAAGCGGTTAGGAGAGAGATGTCCACCCTTGATTTCTATAGGGCCCATCATGACGATTATATGAAATCCACTCCAACCATTAGATGCCAAACCAAACTTTAGGCTTTGGGCCCAAACTTCAGGCCCATCCATTTAGGTGGGCCACACTAAAAGAAACAATTTGGAGGGTCCCTATACATTATTTCCAACTGTGTGGTCCACCTAAATCACGGATGGGGATGATTTTTAGGCGCAACATGATGTGACAGACCTCAAAGTTAGAAAGACCATTACTTGTTTGTAGTTAGAGGTGTGGTTTTTTTTTTTTTTTCCTTTTTTTTCCTAATAATAGTTTCAGATGGTTGTTGTTAGATAATTTTTTGAATATGCAAAGAAAATCTTGGGATGTGGAAGAGAAAGCATCCTCCCAACAAAATCTCGAGATCTAGCCTCAACATCTCGAGCGTGGCAACCAATCCTGTAGGGAATGACCAGTTGGTTGAGACATCCTTCGAGGAAGCTATCCTAGGTAGGGGAGATGAAGATCCAGAAGGAAGGAATGAAGATGGAGAAGGATGGACGTAGGTCAAGAGGAGAAATTTTGATCCCGGCAAGAAGGCAATGTTTAGAAAATCGCCGGCAAACTATCCGACCCTCTATGTAGAGGGTTTTTTGGAGGGATGGCTCTCTATCGATTTCTCAGGGGTATTTGGGAGAGCAGGTGCAATGATGGACGTAGTCCTTCCCCGAGATAAGAACAAGGGGATAAGCAAGGGATTTGCATTTGTTCGGATGAGCTCGGAGGGGGAGCTCACTAGAGTTGTGAAGTTACTACATAGAGAGTGTCAGGGGGAAGAAACTGCTGGTTCAGAGGGCACGTTTTGGTTTGGAACGTAATAGAAATTGCAGGAAATCTCCTTTGGTAGCAGCGACATCTGCTAAACCTCAAAGGGTGCAACAGGGAAGGTAATCGTGTTTCAAACCAGAAGCCCCCTCCCGAGATCAATCCTTCCCCCGCCTTGTTCAAAGAGGTGCTGGGTGGAGCTAAGCCAGCCGGAACTTTGGAACGTGTCCTTTCATCAGAAGAAAAGAATATGATCTCAATGGACTTCTGCGGGGGAGAATGGGTGGTTAGAATGCATGAGGAGGTGACTTCGAATGCGTTGCAGTCGTTGACTTAATCTGTGGTTGCTATAACCAAAGAGGGGGCTACCTTATCCCAGGTTAGGGATTGGCTTGATGAAGATTGTAGATTGGGGCTGAAGAAATTTTCACAAAAACTGATCGGCTTTATCAAAGTTTGTATTTCCTTGTGTCAAGAAACTAGAGGCGATTTGTGCATTATGGCAGGAGTCTGTGTTGCATAAGGATGGCCCTATCCAATAGATTCTTAGATGGGAGTTCTCAATGTTCGGATTAGTAGGGGAATGGTATTTCATATGGGGATCCTGTTAGAGCTGTGTTTCTCTAAATCGATAATCGCCATAACTTCTTGCCTGGAGAAGTGGTATATGCCTTGATCCTTTGACAAAAAATGGAGAAGAAATGGGGGTTGCAAGAGTTCACATAAGGAGGAAGAAGTATCAAAGCATTCCACAAAATGTTGTAGTGTATATCGGCGATAGGAAGATTGAGATGCGGGTCCAACGAGAGTTAGCGGAAGGATTGTAGCTCAGATGGGGGGCCTTCTGGAGGTTCTGAGAGGCAAGTAGGGAGATGGGAGGCCATGTCGTCCGGTGTGGCGAAGATGAAGGTGCATAATCGAATCATGCTTTTGGAGTACCGGTCCCTAAACTAGAGACGTGAGTGATTTAGATAGAAAGGTAGAGGGGCGGTGGCTCTCTGTCGCCAGAAGAGTCGGCGCGTGGCACTTTTTACACTACTGGAGCAGGTAGCGAGCGGTGCTTCACTCCAAACCTGGATTTCAATTATGGTTAAGATTTCGAGCCAAATCTAACCTTTTAGGCTTCGATCGAACCTCTATGCCTTAACTGCATTTCACCTAAAGATGTATCGAGAAGTGGACACACATCAGAAGGAGGACGTCTCCCCGCGCCCGGCTAGTCCAAGTGTCACGGGCGTAGAGGAGGGCGAGGGAGTCGCTCTAGTCTCCGACATGTGGCACACTCCAGAGTCGCCACATATCCTGGAAGAGGCCTTGGCGATGGTCTCGAGGGCTGGAATTGGCATGAGACCTTTACCCGTGCTACCGGCACGTGAGGAGGCCCTAACTCACGTGGAAACTTTTAAGTTGCCCACTCAAGTCTCTAAAGCTATCATGTCAAACGAGACTGTCTTTTTTGGCTCTGGAGGTTATTTCCCGCGACGATAGTCAAGAAGATATGGGCCATCGGTCTCTTTTGGGGGATTCCATTTTAGACTTCTCTGCCAAGGACATTGGCAATGAATCGGTTGAAGAAAGATCGAGCTTCGGATGCGATGAAACGTTTGAAGGAGAATTAGTAGTAGAAATAGGATCAAGTTTCTCTATGCAAAAAACTTCAAGAGGGGCTTTGGTGGAACTTTAAGCTCAAGAAGTTCTTATGGAAGAAGCCTTGCTGGTTTACACCTCTGCACACAGAGAAAGGGAACCATGTCTCGAACATGATTAGCTTGACCAAGGGGCTTAGTCTTGATGCTGGTTTGGTGGACCTCGCTATTGAAAGGAAGATCATAGAGGAACACTTCCAGTGGACTAAAGACATTCTAGTCAGAGTTGGGGGCTCGGTGGGTTTATCGTATGGCACGCGAGATGAGGATGTTCATGATTTTTATCGTTATGTGCATTCCAAGGCTATTCAACGTCAACTATCTCGACAGAAAATGAAGGCCAGAAAGTCTCCAAAGGGGTGACGAGAGTTAATGAATCTGGAATGTTCCATAAATTATGATTCCACTAATAAAGGTAGTTGGCAAGCGGGATCGAGGATAGGAAGTGTTCAATGATTATTTTGTCCTGGAATGTTCGTGGGATGGGAAGTAGGGATAAAAGGGCTAAAATAAGGAAGCTATGCAAGAAGACGAAAGCATACATTATCGCAATTTAGGAAATGAAGATGCAGACTGTCGACAAAGGTACGTTCATATTTATTTGGGGTATCAAAAATGCTGATTGGGTTTCTCTTGATGCTTCGGGGGCGTGACAGGGGGTATATTGGTTGCTTGGAGAACGAATGTCTAGTAGAAAATGAATGTTTTTTATGGGATCTTTCTCTCTTTCAGTTCTCCTTCGCGATCCTCTGACGGGTTTCTAGTGGGTCTTCTTTGTGGTGTATGGACATTGTCGAAAGAACACGAGGAATCTTTTCTAGGTTGAGCTATATAGCATCAGATTAAAATGGCCGCACCCCTGTTGCATCGCTGAGGATTCCAATGTTGTCTGTTTCTCTTATGAAAAGCTTAATGGGGATCGTGTGACTTCGTCTGTGGCCAATTTCTTTGATTGTGTGGGAAGAAACAATTTGGTGGCTCCCCATAATTTGCGGAGGTTCACAGGTATATATATATATATTATATATATATTATATATATATATATTATATATATATATATATTATATATATATATATATATATATATATATATGATATTGTAGCGACTGACCTAGAGAAGCCGTTCACGGAAGAGGAGGTGAAATCAGTTATGGTTTCGATGTATGAGGAGAAAGCACCCTTCCCCGACGGTTTCCCAATTTTGTTCTTTCAGAGGTTTTGGAACATTGTCAAGGGGGGATGTTATGGACTTCCTTACAAAATTCTGGGAGAGTCATCTGTCGGTGGAAATAGGAGCTTCTTTCATCGTGCTTATTCCAAAAGTGGAAGGGGCTAACAATTTGAAAGATTTCAGGCCGATTAGTTTGATTGGAAGCCCTTATAAGATCCCGACTAAGATTCTGGCGTCCTGATTAAAAAATGCTTTATCAAGCTTTATTTCTGAAAAATCAAGGGGCTTTTGTGGCAAGTAGACAAATCCTTAACAATGCTCTAGTTTTGCATGAATGCATAGACTCAAGATACAAGGAGAAGAAAACAGGTCAAACTTTATGACCATGCGAATTGGGATTTTCTAGATTATATGTTGGACCGGCTGGGTTTTGGCATGAAATGGAGAGGGTGGATGAAAGATTGCGTAGCATTTGCTTCTTTCTCCAGCTACTTTCTCCATTGTAGTCAACGGAGCACTAAAAGGGTTCTTCAAGGCGTCTAGGGGGTTAAGGCTAGTAGACCCTCTCCCACCCTACCTTTTTGTGGTAGTTATGAAGGCTCTTAGTAGGATGCTCGATAAGGGTGCGATGAATGGCCTGTTTTTAGGATTCGATATCCCAGGGGTCAACGAATAGATTTCTCATCTTTTGTACGCAGATGCAACTTTGTTGTTCTATGAAGCTAAGAGGAGTCGGTGGATAATCTTTGGAAAATTCTGGTGTATTTTGTAGCGGTTTTGGGGCTGAAAATTAATGTAACTAAATCGGAAATGCTTGGGGTGAATGTAGATGGGCCCGACCTTCTCTGTTTTTCTAACACCTTCGACTGTAAGATTGGTGCTTTCCCTACGACTTATCTGGGGCTGCCCTTATGCATTTGGGAGCCGCCTAAACATCTTTGGGATAGAGTTATTGAAAGAATTGAAAGGTAGTTGGCAATTTGGAAACACAGATGTGTATTTATGGGAGGATGTCTGACCCTCATTAAGTCGGCTTTCTCTAATATGCCCATTTACTTATTGCCCTTGTTTAAGTGTCCCAAGTCAGTGCTTGACAAGTTAGACAAGCTTAGAAGAAATTTTCTATGGAAAGGTGATGTGAAGAAAATGAAATTTCATCTTCTAAGACGGGAGGAGGTCTGTAAGTCGGTCAATCAGGGTGGTTCTGGTATCAAATCGTTGTGGGATATTAATGTGGCCCTCCTTGGGAAATGGATTTGATGTTTTGGAGTTGCGGAAGGAAGGCTATGGAGACCGGTGATTGTAGGAAAGTATGGAATGCAAGAGGGCAGGTGGTTCGTGAGACATC
Source organism: Magnolia officinalis (assembly GCA_021015155.1). NCBI lineage: Eukaryota > Viridiplantae > Streptophyta > Magnoliopsida > Magnoliales > Magnoliaceae > Magnolia > Magnolia officinalis. The sequence continues at coordinate 27,853,158 of JAJHSJ010000002.1, read as the reverse complement.
GTTTGCTTTATAGGGCATTGGCTATGTGGAAAGCGATTGCTAACACCGAGCACTTGGTCAGATAGGGGATCTCCTTCAGACTCGGCTTGGTAGAGGTAATCGGATCCGATTTTAGATGGATCCTTGGTGTAGTGAGCAACAACTTCAAGCTTTGTTCCCCAAGATCACTCATCTTACTCCTATCAGATCAATCATGGTGGCAGAGTGCTATTCTATAATGGACGATGCAATGGTGTGGGCTCCTCGGCTTTGAAGGAACTTATTGGATGGCGAGTTAAAGGAGTTCTCCAATCTCTTGATCCTTCTCAGCAGTGTTAGGCCAATGACCTCTGATGAAGACACATTGTTATGGTTACGCCATCGATCGGGGAAGTTTACGGTGAAATATCTCTTTATTTCGATTTCAGAGCCTCCCTCTCAGATGGGCCCGCCGCATCCTTTTCATTTTTGGTTCTACGACGCTTCTCCTAGGGTGGCGGTTTTCGTTTGGCTCCTTGGTAGGGGTAGAGTCCTCACGTTAGACAACCTGTTGAGAAGATCTTTGATCATCCCAAACATTTGTCTCATGTGTATGGAGTTTGGGGAGTCTATAGACCACCTCTTCATCCATCGTCCTTTTGCTCGCGCTATTTGGAATCAACTTCTCAATGAGATGAATATCGCTTGGGTTATGCGTAAGTCTATGTCGGAGTTGATGTGGCCGTGTGTTGGGAGATTTGGGGAGTGCGGAATGGGCGCTGTTTTAGAAACAAAATGGGTGTATAAGGAGGTCTTGTTCAAAATTAAGATGTTAGTGTCAGTTCGGCGGTTTTTGTTAAGGCCGTTGTTGGTGGCTCTCTTTCTTGATTTCTCTCTTTTGGCCCTGTATTCTTTATCCGCTTTTGCAGCTTTTCAATAAATTATTGTTACCTCTAAAAAAAATGGTGTGACGCACCTAGTTGTTGAGTTGGATTTTAGATAAACATCATAGTGGGGCCTACCCAAGATGTTGACCCCTTTGTTGGCTCGGCCGACCCCAACTTCCTTCAAGAAATCCAATGGAAGGTACTCCAAAGATAATTACTTAAATTAATTGGGTAGCTTATTGAAAATGTATCAGAATGTAAATTCTATATTAAGTAGGTACTTTTTTTTTTTTTTTTTTTTTTTTTTGTAAAATTCCTTAATCTAGTTTTGCTTCCTTATTGCTCTTGGATTGTCTTTCTTTTTACATTTTTTAATGTCTGATTCTATGAGTTTCAAATTTCGGGATTTGTTCGAAATCTTCAATAACTTGATCCATACTAATGGGGCTTCCCCTACCCCTAGAATTTCATTTGCTACTCCATCAGTATTTGCTGATGGAGGAAATGTTTTGGGGGTACTCCGGGAGCATATCCAATAGAGACAAGGTGGGGCTTGTAGCTCAGAGGATTGGAGCACGTGACTACTAACCACCGTGTTGGGGATTTAGCGTTGGGGAAAGATAGTATGGGATAAAGGAGTAGGGTTGTCCATGGGCCAGGCCTAGGGTTGGCTTCGGCCCAGATTTTGAACTGTTCGGGCCAGGCCTATTCAAAATTTTAATTTGCTTTGACCGGGCCTGGCTCATTGACAGTCCTAGAAGGGAGACTAATGGAATTTGGTTCGGAGTTTTACCATTGTAGAGAGAGCTCTCCCAATATCCAGATTTTGTATTTTGTGATTGAGTTCTCTAGTTCTAGTTTAAATATGGGTTCAATTAGAGGTGGTTCCTTTCTCCTTTTTCATGTAAATGTTCTACACGATTTCCCATTCGAATTTCTCATCTAGCTTGCAAACTAGGCTGGTCAATCCGGGACTCGTCTGAATTAACCAAGCCAAGTTGTTCAGTGGATGACTGGGTGAACAAAACCAGGCCCTTCTAGTTTTGAGTTTGAATAAATATTCTTTCTTGGTATTTCAAGGTTGAATAATTTTGCAAACGAGTTCACTGAATCATTCTTTTGGAAAGTATATAATATTTACACATATAATACTTCTCTGAAACATGTTATATTCATCATCAATGGATCTTCATAAACTCCCCCTTTGATTTGACTGTTTTTAATCCAATTGAATCTTGAGTAATTTTTCGAACTTGAGAGTTCCCCGAGGGTGTCAAAAAGAAACGGGGGCCACCCTAGCCTATTGATTACTCTGTCTTGGGCCATCGACATCATACACTCGACTGAAATAGATTCTATGGAAAACCAGCCATATCCGATCTTGGTTGACCTTTCACCTGTGGTCACAAGTCGTCCCCTTATTATTATTATTATTTTTACACGTTGTTCGGTCCTCTTAAGGCCACTTGGAGCTTTCTTGAACCTGCTCATGACTAGATCGATCTGTTTCGGGTCAAATGGAAGTGCCTAGACCTATGTTTACATTTATAACACTCCTTTGAAGACATGCAACATTCACCATTAATGGATCTTAATGTTAATTATTAAAGGATCTTCATTAATGCACTCGACTTGACTCTCTTTTCACTATGCTTTTTGATCTAGTAGAATCTATCACATAGCCTCGAGAGTGTATAGTGTACACTAGAGTAAAGTTACATTATTTTAGCTTTTGGTCATTGAGAGAATGCATTGCTAGTGCTAGAGACACCTTTTTTGATAGGTAAGTTGGGCTCGACCTCAGGACCTCAATGAAAATGAAATGATGTTGTGGTGGAAAAATGTTGCGCTAGAGTCACGTTCTGGGCTGGTGAACTCATACATTGTGATGTGATTCGTGCAGTGTGAGGATAGTGAATGATCTTCAAATATGTGATAATTACACAATCATCAGCATTGACCATCCCATGATCATGCTTGGCTAATCACATAGGCTGATGTGACTTGGCAGGTTTCGGAGTGTGGATAGTATATGATCTTCTAATAAGTGATCATCACTCAATCATCACCATTGGCCACTATTGGATATCTCATGATCATGCTCAACTAATTACATAGGCTGAAATGACTTAGCAGGGTTTGGAGCAGATTGATTGTAGTGAGATCTTATCTCAGCCATCTTGTAGGTCAAGGCTGGAAATGCGTCTCAATATCTGAAGCTCTGAGCACCAGTCTAAGGACCTATCCCATGAGAGAGCTGACCAAGCCTAGTGATAGCATTTACCAAATTAAAAAAAAAAATGTCTACAGAAAACACCCATGTTCCTAAAGCAAATCACATACACAGTAACAAACAATACAAACCAATTATCTCATAATCATGGTCCATCATCTGATTCATAACCTACAATTAATCATCATCATTTTGGTCTTTCTCCCAACAATCTGAAGTTGGCTTTCAAATGGTAGATTTGCAAGAATTTTATGATTGCTGCCCAACCAAACATCAACCTTCTTCTTTCACTCAAGCTCTTGGAACCTTCTCCTACATGCCAACACTGTCCCACCCAGTATTGACCCCCATCCCAACTATTACAGTATTATCTGCACTCCCTAAAGGTTGAGCAAGCAAATTTGGTCATTGATGTGGCAGTTTCCAGGCAGATTGCTGAGCATGAATCACCCATATACAAAACACACAGTAACATCACTAATATGCCCACAATCAATCCCCACATTATACCTTAGCACAACCATTGCATGCTGCCCATAAAGAAATTGCTTCTGGAGCGTGTAATGCCAGATGAGCCCACCTCCACAGTTCATATCTGAATCAAACGAATCCTTGTTCCACATGGGATAATTGTTCTCATTGAGCAACTTGGTACTAACATACTACTGCCCCAGCCAAACTCCTCACTTGACAATGTCTTCCACCTGCTGGGGCTCCAATTCATGGAATTAGCAAAACAATGTTGGAGTGATATTTCACTTGTGTCACCCGGATGGCTCCAGCTTATCCTATACCTCCAAGTAATTATACAAGGTCGGACTAGAGTAAGGCTCAAAGGGGTCTTTATTTTTCCTTGTTGATTCTGCCCAGCCCGGTGGCTATGGATATGGGCATTGGTCGAGATTGAACAGGAAAGGTCCACCAATAAATGAGTAAAACATCCAATGCATGGCAGCATGTGTGATTTACAAACGTCGTTTGTGAACCATGATGGGACCTGCCAATGCATGGTCCATATCATGGGTCATTTGCCACCAGTAAGTTCGAGTGCAAGACACTAGTAAAGAAAAAAATTGTTGTCCTGTGGTCATGTAGGATGCCTCCTTTCCGTTTTGTCATTTTTCTTTATGCCTTTTCAGCTACCAAGACATTGAATCGGGGTATATCGGAGTTTGTTGTGATGGCAGCAGACACGGAGCCTCTTGAAATCCTTCTTCATCTACCATTGCTTGCTGAAGATAAGGTAACCTTAATTTTTTGAATGATAGTGATTTTTGTGATGCTACGGTAATTTGATTTATGTTTATTTCTTTTTATATTGGCATTTATGCCAGTCTTTAGTAAGGTAAAATTGCCAGTGGAGAGAAATTGGAGATTAATGATAGGTATTGCATTTAAGCCAATTGGAGTTACTAAATGATGGTAGGTAATATCTATTTGGAGAATAATTATTTACTCTCTTTTTTATAGAACAAATAGAACGTGTTTCGTTTGGGTCATTCATGGAATTTTGGATTATTTTGGTTATTTAGGGTGCACTGGATGCACTGTTAAATTAAATTGCAAATTACCAGTCTTATAAAGTCGAAACAATCAAATCAAATTGAATTATGAAGCTGTATAGCCCCACACTTCTCTTCCCACATACTTACACATGCAGCAAATCTGCACCTGGCATGTGTCTGGATCATCTGAATGGTTCATAAGGCGGTTCCCACCTTGAAGAGAACCTTACACAAAAATGATGGTTTACTCATTAGGTGGGTCACATTTGTATGTTCAAATGTGAACCTCTCACAATTTCTTGTAAACCATCCATAACTTTTCCATAGGCTGGCCCGTCTTATGACTAGACCACCCCGATTTCTGCAGATGATCATCTTCACAGTTGGGGGCTATGTCTCACTCACATGTCCCATGCACTTCCCGGGTTCGCTTGTGTGCTGCATGTATAGGTGAGTACGGGACTAGCCCAATTGCAATTATCTGTTTAGAACGGAACCATGACAACTGAGCAAATAGCTGTCGTTGGACCAAGACTCATGAAATGACTTTTGACTGTTATTAACCAAAAATAACCACATTTATTTCAATATGATCACTGAGCCACACTTTTATCAAAATATGACAGATACTTTTGTCATAAGAAGTTAATATGGTGTTTTGTAATTTAAGGAAACATTTTGTGTGAGTGTGCGCGCGTGCGCATTCTAAAACTTGCCAAGTCAATACGAAACTTTTTTGGAATAACTCAATGGTATTTTGAGCTGAGTTCCACCCAAAGTCAATTCTGAACAAGAATCAGTCTAAGCTATTTTAGGCTTGTCTAGTTGACTTGGTCAATTGGACTCGACTTGCCAAGGCTTGATCGTGTCTTTGCTCCTTCTTGAAAACATGTTTTTCAGGGAGATGCTTTAGAATCAAGAAAATTTCGTCATCCTCTGATTAAGGCCCTCTTGGTAGATGCCTAAAAATGAGTTCATCTCATTTTAATGAACAGTAATTACTCATTTTAGTTGACAGTAATTATATTCCAAGGAAATTACTGTTAACTTAAATGAGTAATTACTGTTAACTAAAATGAGATGAACTCATTTTAGGCATTTACCAAAGAGGGCCTAAGAATGTAGGAAACTTATAAGCCCTAATTTATTTTTCCTCTCAATTGGACAAAGCCCTGCTTCTAAGCAGCAGCCTTATGTTCAGTCAGCCTTTGGCGGGTTTCATGCCCCCTTTAAACTCAATGGAATTTGATCAGTGGTTCTCATATAAAGTGTCTGACTTGAAGCTCTGCTGAAGTTGGTTTGATTTCAATTTGCATGCTGGTGCGATTAATGTATGAGATAATCCACCTTCAAGCGGATTTTATTGTAAATTTATTATCCTTTGCTGACACATTAGACAACTAAAATCAACATTCCGCTTGCCATTTTCCATTATCACATTTTGTTTTGCCTGTCTCCAAAAGTAGATGCTGTTCATGGAAAAATCCAGTTGCAAAAGAGGAATTATGGAATAATCCCATTCCGTTTGTAATTTTACCGATTGAAGTAAAATTGCCGATTCAACAACAACAAATTGTTGACTGGCACCAAAACCTGGAGTTTGCTAATGTGTGTAGTTCAGTTTTGGTAACTTAGAACACCAGCATGCTCAACCAAAGTGCGTATTAGCGCCATTTTCTCACATCGCATGTGCGCTGAGCAAGCCTCCTACTAAGCTTCTGTACAGCTAATGATAACATTGTGAAACCATGCAGAGCTATCCTTTTGGAGAGGAATTAACAGATCCTGCTCACTGGCAAAGGTATAATTTGCAGAAGCGCATGGTTCCAAACATGTTGGGTCCTTGGTTTGGTGATCCAAGCCACTGTTCAGATGGGCCTTGCTGTGGATAAGGAAAACCATGGAAATCTTCCAGGTTTCCCCTTCGACATTTGCCCTTTTTCCATTAAATATTGACTTTACTGTATGTTTTCACTTTACCATGTATTTGAAGACCCCACCATATTGCCAATTTGGGAGGTTTTCGTGGCATCCCCCATCCATAATTGGGCCCATCTGATGAATGTTTTGGATTCATAGAGAATCCTGCATGTTAGAAAACTCTCAAGTTTCTGATGAAGATCCTGTTAATCCTCGGAATGATGAATCATACATCATATACTAGAATGCAATGTTCCTGTTCAGTGGTACCATTAGTCACATGAACCTTCTACCCACATGTCGCTCCTGTTGCAAATCATGCATCAGATTCCAACTTCCTTTCCTGCTCCTGAACTGTCTATACTTGCTAACATCTTGAAACAGACACTACCCCACTCCTACACCCAAATCTGCTGCTACTTCCCTCCATGCTACCAATGGTTGAAAATGATATTCCCATTCTAAGAGAATGCCGGCATGGAATTGTGATTTGTTGTTGATCGTATTTTATTCTATTGAGAACTGTTCATTGTCATATTTCACAAGACCTGTTTCGTTACCTGTTGGAAATCTGGCATGATGATCCTCTCAGTTAGAAGCATTGTGGAATTGGTAAGGTTGTATCCCATTGAGATGTACAATCTCAGAATGTCCCTAATCTGTACAAGTTGGACCAATATTTATTTTGTTTTTTTTTTTTTTTGTTTTGTTTTGTTTTGTTTTGTTTTTTTTTTTTTTGTTTTTTTGTTTTTTTTTTTTTTTTTTAAGGATGACAATTTATTGATAAGTGGCAAAGCCGAAAGAATACAGAACAAAAAGAGAAACACCTCTAGTTCAGTGCGCACAAAGTCCAGAAAAATACAATCTGAACTACCCGGAATCCTTAAATTTAGGGAACACTGCTGCCCACTCTAAAGCAAAAGATTTGGCCCCAGGGAAGACACTGTCTGGACTGCCTAACACATTCCGAAAGCATCCGTTGTTCCGCTCCTTCCAGATGGCCCATAATCCCGCCAAAAGAGAGATTCTCCACACCTCGAGGCCCAAATTACCTACTCCACCTGCGTGCCACTGCAATAGGAAGACGTTGATTGATTCTGGCATGACCATGACACCCCAAAAATGGCAAAGAATCTGTTCCATACCTCTCTAGCAAACACACAATGTAGAAAGAGATGGTTCACTGATTCCTCATCTAGCAAGCAGAGAGGGCAAGCATTGACTAACATTAAACCCCCTTTTCTTAAGTTGTCAATGGTGAGAATCCTATTCCATCTAACAAGCTAAGCGAATACTGCCACTTTGGAGGGAGCACCATAGAACCATAAATATAAGGTATGAGAGAACCATAATATAAGGTGTGAGAGAACCATAAATATAAGGTGTGAGCTTTGGAACCATTTGCGGCCCCCCCCCCCCCCCCCCCCCCCCCCCCCAAAAAAAAAGAAAAAAAAAAAAAGAAAAAAAAAAAGGCCTGAACTCAAAGTCAACCAACGCACCAAATCAGCTTCAATTGAAAGAGATATTCCTGACAAGGGTTTAAAAGAGAAGCGAGATCAGCAATTCCATCTTCGTGAAGGTTTCTTCTACATGGAGGAAGCCACACACCATGACTTGAGGCGCAGCATTTAACCGTAATGTCCAGATCAGCAGCAACAAGAAGTAGCCTAGGGAAAAGATCTTGAAGGCTTCGATCTCCTAGCCACACATCCTTCCAAAATCTCACCTTAGACCCATCTCTCACCCCAAAACCTCCCCCATTAAGAACCTCCCTTTTAAGAGAGAATAGATTTCCAAACACCGGGGCCCCTATCCAGTGGAACCTTCTTAGGCCTCCAACCCCCCTCTACCCCATATTTTGTAGAGATAACCTCCTTCCATAAACCTCCCTCTACTGACATGAATATTCAAATCCATTTTCCCAGAAGCACCTCATTCATTAAGGCCTAGATCCCTAATCCCTACCCCTCCCTCCGATCTACACACATCACCCCAATTCATTAAATGAATTTCTTTTTAACCTCCCCACCCTCTCATAGGAAATCCCTTCTAATCTTCTCCATCTTTTTAAGTACCCCTTTTGGGCACTTGAAAAGAGACATGAAATACAAAGGGAGAATGGAGATAACCGACTTAATGAGAATTATCCTACCACCCCAAGATAATGTTTTACCCTTCCATATGGACAATTTCTTTTCAAAACGTTTAATAACCGGACCGCAAAGTTGCTTATTCATTCCCGATGCATAGGGGAAGACCCAAATATGATGTGGGGAATGATTCCTCCTTACAACCAAACAAGTGAGCAAGGAGACTTGATTCCTCTCTAAGAAAGCCTATGCCCAACACCTCAGATTTTTGAAGATTGACGGATAAGTTTGAAATGACCTCGAACCATGTAATAGCAATGTGAAGATTCTCCACCTGAGTAGGGAAAGGTTCACAGAAAAGAATCATGTCGTTTGCAAATTGAAGATGTGTAACTTGGAAAGCTCCTCTATTCACCTTGAAACTTGAAAAAAGACCTTCGGAAGCACCTCTAGATAGCATTTTGCTCATAGCTTTCGCCACGACAACAAAAAGAAATGGTGAAAGGGTATCTCTCTGTCTTAGCTCCTTCCTGATTTAAAGAAACCTTTAGGAGATCCATTGATGGATTGAGAAGCAAGCCAATTTGAAACATTCTGCAATCTAATCTCTTATTTAACCCCACATCCCATATGGCCCAACAAGTAGTCCACAAAGCTCCAATCGACATGATTGTAAGCTTTCTCCAAATCTAGTTTACATCCCAAACCCTTCTTCCCCTCTCTATGACAAGAGTTGACCAATTCATTAGAAATTAAAGAACAATCCAATATTTGCTCGCCTTCCACGAAGGTCCCTTATACTTAGAGGTGTACACAAGTCGATTCGAGCCGAGCTTTGCCTAACTCGGCTTGACTCGGCCAGCTAGAGTCCTTAGCTCGAGCTCAGCTCGGCTTGATCATCGAGCTTGGATTGGCGGCTCGGCTCGGCTCGGTCAGCAGCTCGGTCTAGTTCAAGCCGAGTTCGAGCCGATTAGGCCATAGCCACCAGGCCAGTGGTCGGGTGGGGTCCGCTAATCGGACGGACAATGCTTGCCACTCGCCACACCCTGACCGGAGGGCGGAGGCAATGTGACTGATGAGATGAGGAGACTCACCTTTTAGTTGCCTGTTGTCCGGACAGATGTTGGAAAATAGAGAGGGGAGGAATGAGAGTAGTCACCGGTCGGGCGCTGGAGAATGGCGAGAAATAAAGGAGAGGAGAGTGGTATTGGTCACCGGTTGCCGTTCGAGTGCTGAAAAGAGTCAAGTTCGAGCTCAAGTCTAAGTTGGAGTTAGGGTTTTTAGGGTTGGGCAAACGGCCGAGACGAGAGCGGGCGCTGGGGTTAGGGTCTTTATTTTATTTAAAAAGAAAACCTATTTTGGGTGTCCGGGTAGATTAGATATTATATATACTTGCTAAAAAAATAGATCCGAGCTGAACCGTGTCGAGTTCGAGCTCAAGACTGAGTCGAGTCGAGCTAGGTCCAGCTCGGACTCGACTTCAAATGTTTCGAGCTCAAGAAAACTGGCTCGACTTGGCTCAAATACAGTTTTGATCCAAGTCGAGTCGAGCTTTTCCGAGTCGATTCGAGTGAGCTAACGAGCTAACTTGACTCGTGTACACCTCTACTTGTACTTTAGAGATAAGGCGACCCATAAGAGTCTAAAACCTTGAGGTGAGAACTTTCGCTAAGATTTTGTACGGGGCACCAATGAGGCTGATAGGTCGGAAATCTTTTAGACTTTGCTCCCTCTTTCTTTGGGATTAAAGCTATGACCGTGGCACCCAATTCTGCGCTAGCTTGCTATTCTATGAGAATTCTTTAATAAAGCTCATAATGTCCTTCTTAATCAAACCCTAGAATATCTGAAAGAAGGCTATATTGGGAATCCATTTGGGCCTAGCGCTTTATCTCATCCTGGCTTATGGATAGCTTTCCACAGTTCATCTTTCGATATAACCTTCTCAAGATCAATAGCTTCAGCGGAAGAGAGGGATTGGAAACCCAAATTGTCTAATCAAGGTTTCGATATCCCTGGATTAGAAAGAAGTTCCTTATAAAAGTCGACGATGGCATCAGATACAGTAGAGATACCTTCTTTGTGATCTCCATTCACTACCACACTTTCGATTCTATTTGTGGAGTTCTAGCACTAGCAATTCCATGGAAGAAATTGGTATTGTATCTCCCTCTTTGAGCCAAATGGCACGCAAACGTTGCTTCCATTTAATTTCCTCTTCCTTCAAGTGTTTGTTGTAAAAAATCCGAAGGGAATCCCTGTGATTTTGCTCTTCCCCCAATAGTTCCAAAGCTTCTTATTTAATGTCTAAGGCTCGAATCTCATTTAAGGTATTATTCACTTCCACTTTTCCGTTTCGGAGGAAATCCTGCTTCCAGCTGTTGATCTTGCCTTTGAGAGAACATAGTTTCTGAAAGAGAACAAAACCCGGCTGATCTGAAAAGAACAAGATTCCCACCATTCTTTCACTGGATCAGAAAACCCTTCAACCTCTAACCAAGCTAATTCGAACCTGAACGGCTACGGGCCCCAACTCTCCAACTCCACTTCTAGAAAGATTGGACAATGGTCTGAAGGTGGTCTCGGGAGCCCCTGTTGAGTGGACAAAGGAAATTTAACTATCCAGCTATCTGCCGTTGAGTGGACAAAGGAAATTTAACTATCTAGCTATCTGAAAGAAGAAATCTGTCTAACTTAGATTGAATAGGATTGGCACGGCCATTTGTCCATGTAAATCTGACCCCTCTGATAGGCAAATCCACTAATCCATTCCTGTTTACCCATTCCGAGAAGCGAGCCATACTTTGAGTAATCCTCCACCCGAAGATTCCTCAAAAGTAAATCTAGGGGTATTCAAGTCCCCTCAGACACCAAGGTAGACCCCATCTGAAACAGACCGTGTCGAGCTCCGTCCAAAAGGAATCCATAAGGTTTGGAGAATTTGGGCTATAGACAGTTGTGAAGACCTATTTAAAATCTGGCACTCTATCATGAAGCACCACACTTAATGAAAAATTCCCTGCCCAACTTTCTTCCTTAGCCCATATTGAAGAATTCCATATGATCAGAATGCCCCCCCTCAACCCCTATTGCATCCTTTGCTTCCCACTCCTTTGAATGCCCACTCCAGATATTGTTAACCTTACCCTGATCCATGCTTCTCAATTTTGTTTCCTGGATAGCCAGCACCTGAGCTTTATATTTCTTTCTCATTGCCCTGATTATGAGCCCTTTTCTGGGGACCAGCCCATACCCCTTATATTCCAGCTGAGAATTTTCTTGAGCACACCTTTTTACCCCTTCCTGATTCCCCTGCCTTTGATCTAGCCGTACTGTCGTAATTCATGGAGGATTCAAGAGCTTTTAATTCTCTGGCACCTCTTGGAGAGATGATATTCCCTGCCATTGCTGCCTCCCACTCTTTCTGCACCTCTCTTTTCTGGATAGTTTGGAACACTGCAAAGTAATCCTCACAATCCCTGAAGGTAACACCGAGAAGCGTCCCTATTTTTACCAGAGAACCCTTCACCCATTTCATACCAGTTGTGACTTGCCACTGACACTCAAACTACAGTTCTGGATTCCCCACCTTCCTTGCTGGTTACAGACAAAGCATCTTCATTAATTTGGCAATTTACCCTGGATACCTGGATAGGGGAGACATCCAATGCACCTGACAGTACTTTCTGTTGCTATAGCCCGCATAATATGAAGCCCACCTTCGCATATGTTACCATATATTTCACCCTGTTGCATTGCCTCGATATTCTTACTGTGTAGAAGCCCGTCTGCAAGCATCGAAGAGTCAGGAAGGACGAGAGCCGGCAAGCAAGCTTCTTCCCCTGCAGAATGGGACATCTCCCTACTGTCAAAAAACTTATCGCCTTTGGCATCGCACATGGAAGATGAGTAGATAGATGACAATCTCATGTGATAGAGAGGATTCTCCCACCTCACGTGTGGGCTGTTGTGACTGTGTGGCAATAAGCTGAGGTTGAACAGATAGGAAATCTCCATCCGAATGGTCTGACGCAACTGAAACAGATTCTTCCACATCGGCATCTAAAGGAAGACAGCTGGCATTCTTATGAATAGGATTGACGGCCACGCTTTTGCCACGATCGAGCCCTACAAACGGCTGCAGAACTTCAGATGCAGTCGTCACAAGTAGCGGACATGTGTCATTTGTATGGGGGCCAGCAGCTCATGAGAGCAAGGTGTCCCGTATCGGTATCAGTTGACGTAACGGTGACCTTCAAAACCGATATGGATATGGGGGCGTAACGGCCCGTAACGGTGCAAATTTTTTTTTTTTTTTTTTTTTGCCAAAAAAAATATGGATTAAATCCGGAATATTCTAAGCATTCCAAATATGCATTCATTTATAAATTGGAACATGTTTATGGTGGTGTAACGGTCTACTCTTTGGTGAGAAGTTGTATCGGACTGTCTGATGAATTTATGAACTAGATAACCTGAATTTGACTACAAAATTCATATATTTAATTTTCTAACTATCTACTATCATTGATAGATATATTAGAATGAATGTAATATGAAAATATCTTACATTAGGTGTTTGCAATTATTTTTGAGGAATTTCTCGAACATACCTGTGCACGTGACTGTGATTCCTGTCTATGACCTGTCATCCTCAAGTCAAGAATATTAAAAAAAAAATATTAGTAGTGTCTGATATACTCCCCTGCAACTTGATTAAGGATTACTTGATTGGTTGTCAGGGGAGCTATTTTAAATACAAGTTCGGCAGTGTCAAGTGTGTGCATGGCTTCTTGCAATAATACCGCTGTGAGCTGTCTACTGCAAATACTTACCTTAATACAAATATATACTCACAATCACAAGTCACCACCAAAATGAAAATCTGCTTTTTGTGGGTTACTCGACCTCCACATCATCGTCATCGTCACCATCAGGCTGAGGCTTCGTTGTAGGTGCTGCATATCCATAATATCCAGTGCCAAAAGGAAATACTAGATCAACGAAACCAGAGAATGACTGATCCTGACTAGGCAACGACTCTGACTCCAAATAAGGATATCCACCAGTGCCCGTCGAATAGCCATACTGGTGCCCATACTCAGGCTATTGAGAATCTTGAGATTGAGAGTGCGTCTGTTGTGATGAGTAACTTGGATTTGGATCTGAATATCTATAATCATATGGATATTGATCGGGAGGGCTACTCCAACATGAATGTGATGGAACAGGCTCAGTATAACCATCATAATTATAATCCAATTGACCATAAGAATATCCATCATAATAACCAAGACCATGAGCCTGCTGATGTTCCGGACCTCTCGGACCCGGTGCACCACTTGATGTACCCTCCTCCTGCTGCCTGTATCGTGACTCGGTACACTTATAAGTTCGACCTCGTGTACTACTTCGTCGATGTTCATCGACATCGTGATTTGTAGACGGCTGCATAGGGTGCTGAGCAACACCAGAAGTGCCAGCACCAGGGGTAGGGGGTCATTGTCATCATCTGACACGGTCACGCTACCACTGCTCATACTCTTTTGTTGATTTTGAGCCGTATCTGTACGTGGCATAAACGCTGCCCCTCTTACTGGGTCCAACACATCTGCACGACTCTCTTGTTGTGCTTTGCGTATTTCTGGGTCATCAATTTCCAATTCTTCACTATCCTCTTCAATTTGCTTTTCCCTTGTTTCCAACCAAGGTAGAAGTGGGTCATCATCATCATAAATATTGTCCAAGTTTATTGGACAGTAGTCTCCGTCATCGGTAGCTGTAATGCTCCTATGATGTCGTCGCATTCTTAGTTTTATATTGTAGTGCATGAAGACAAGTCTATCTAATGTTCTAATCTGCAATCTATTCCTATTCTTTGAATGAATGAGCGCAAAACAACTCTAATTCCTTTCGCAGCTAGAGGAAGATGTTGTCTGGCTCAAAACTTTTATTGCAATTTTTTGGAGAGCTTTCATACTCTTTCTGAAATTAATCCACCATTCGGCCGGTTGCAACTTACATACCGCATGCTGTGCAAGAGCATCTCCAAAGCTACCAAGGCGATTTTCAAATGTATCTAATTCATTCAACACCTTTATTTGCAGATCTAAGTCAGGCTCTAATTTCTTTATCACATTTTTTAGCCCGACACGAACTTCATCATCCGCAACAAATGATTGGGCATATCTATACCTAGGATTTAGGTAGTAACCTGCTGCACGAAGATCGTGATGGAGTTGTTTTGTCCATCTCCCAGCTTCTACAATCACGTTGAATTGCTAACTTTGCCTTATCCATGACATCATATAGGAAGCCCATGGTAGGTGCTTCATCGGTTTCAATAAGACGGAGTACCTTCATTAGTGGCTCCATCACCTTTAGGATTGCCTTGACCTTCTTCCAATATTTGTTGTCCCGTATGGTGTTTGCAACTTCGACCAGTGTTCCTGATGTCTTCTTCCCATGTTGTGTTGAGCCATTCTCGGGAAGCGAACATTTCACTCAACTCTCCCCTGTGCTAGAATAAACTCTTTAATGTTATAAAGTTTGTTGCGAATCTAGTCGCCGCCGGCCTCAACAACTCTTATCCTTTCGTGAACTTTCTCATTATTGTGACTACTTGATTATGGTTGTAAATAAACGTCGTCACTTCTTTTGCCCTTTCGACCATTTTCTTAACATTCTTCCCAATATCTTCCAATATAAGATCAATACAATGGGCAGCACATGGTGACCAAAAAAGATGTTTTCTCTCATCCATCAACATGTCCTGCAAGCTTATATGATGCTTCATTATCTGTCATAATCTGCACTACATTCTCCTCTCCAATCTCATCCACAACTTTATCCATTAGGCCCATAATATAATGAGAATCTTTTGTTACTTCTGAGGCATCAATTGACTTGTGGTATATAGTTCCTTAAGTGGCAGTACACCATGAAGTTGATCATGCTGCGTCTGGTTGGGCCAGTCCAACCATCACACATGATCGTGCATCCTCTGGCTTGCCATACAGGTTTAAAGGTAGCTACGTATGCTTTCACATCCGCATACGCTCCATTTGTCCATTTCCCCCTAATCTCCTTAGCTGTGGGAGCTTTTATTCCTTCATCTGCTTCTGCTGCTGCATCAATTACCACCTGCCAATATGGAGAATTGGCCGTGTTAGGAGGTATGTTGGCATGTATAAATAACTTTGCTGCTCCTCTACCTAATTTCTCAACGGAAGTTCTACTCTACATTTGTTTTATCTTCTTTTGTTTAGTTGATTCTTTCCTAAACAGGATTGGATCAATAGAGGGTCTCCTAGGCTCATTTACTTCTTCATCCAAATGTATAGGGGCATCACGTGAAGATGTCTGTCGTCGGCTCCCAAACACACGTCGTAACCCACCAAACCTACCCCCCCCACCCCCAGTCCCACTTGCAGAAGCAGTTGCACTTCCAGTTGCACTCCCACTCTCACTACCCCCCCTGTATCACGCACTGACCCATGCGTGCCAAACATGAGGCGACGTTCTTCCTCTTCACGAGCTAGACGCAAGCTCTCTCTCCTAGCTATAGTTACTTCCCAATTTGAATCTTCGTCAGACTCAATAATATCTTCATCACGAACGCCTATATATTCAGGACCAAACACTTCTGTCGAACTGCATCTAAAATATCATCTTTCTTCTTTTGTACAGCAGCACGTTTACCCTTCGACTTATCCAGACTAGCTTGCATTAAAAGCATTATCTCTTTTGGTACTCTGGTACATGGCGCAACTTGACCCTTTCGATGTGCTAAATGTTGTTTGAGACGGGTAATTCCACCAGTCACTAGTCTATCACAATACTTGCACTTCATTTGGTGCCTAGTACCACCAACCCTCTCACAATGTTGCCATCCAATATCCTCACTTGTTTTTTTTGAGAGATATCCTCACTTGTTGTTAGGGGTGCACATTTAACTGGTAGAACCGTGGAACCGGCCCGGAACCGTTGGATCGGTCCGGTTTGGTCCGGTTCTGGACAACATCGGTTCCAAAATTACAAGAACCGTTGGATACGGTTCGGTTTCGGTTTAGGGGCAGGTAGAACCGACCCGAACCGTAGAACCGTGGTCCCCACCTCTTCTTACACGTTAGTTGTTACTACGAAGAGGATGAGCGGAGTAGATCTCCGAGAATGCCATCAGAAGTGGCCCCTCTTATTTTTTTTTTCAAAATATTCAAACCATGTAAAAACGTCCAGGGACGGACGTGCATGGATTGGGTTTTGATAGTGGGCCCCACCCATCATCCCTTTTCGCGATCTGAACCGTCCATCATGTAGGGTGTTCAAAAATGTCCCAAGGGACGTTCCCCTTTTCAACAGAAAGCGAGGAAAGATGGGGGTATTTGCCTGTCCATATTTGAAAAACCCAGAACCGTGGAACCAATCCGGAACCGAATCGATTTTCACGGTCCGGTTCTGGTTCGGTTCTAGTGTGCTAACGGTTCGGTTCCGGTTCCGAAAATCCTAGAACCGTTAAGAACGGTTCGGTTCCGGTTTTTCCCCGGAACCGGACCAAACCGACCCGTGTGCACCCCTACTTGTTGTTGGCCAAACCTAGACATTTCTTTAGGTTTAGGTAGATACTAGATAATTAGATATAGATTAGATATGAGTATGAGTGTATGACCTATGTTAATAAAGATGATTTTATGTTCTAACTAAACCCTAAGAAGCTCCAAAACCTGTCAAATATAAGCAAATAAAAATATAAAGTCACTAATTCGAAAATACAAAAAAAATTATAAAATGACACCACAAATCTGTAAAATGCACATTACATGTTCAACTATGATTAACACATCATACGGCATGATTAAAACAACAAAACAATCATTAAAAAATGATTTTTTGAATTAAAAAAAAAAGGGCCAAAATTAATGCGCAAATAGAAAAAATTATTAAAAAATAAATAAAATGGCACCCCAAATCTGTAAAATGCACATTAACATGCTCTACTATAATTAACACATTATATGGCATGATTAAAACAGCAAAACAATCATTAAAAAATGATTTTTCGATTTTTTTAAAAAAAGGGCCAAAATTAATGCGTAAATAGAAAAAAATATAAAAAAAATATAAAATGGCACCCCAAATATGTAAAATGCACATTAACATGTTCTACTATGATTAACACATCATATGGGCATGATTAAAACAGTAAAACAACCATTAAAAATTGATTTTTCGAATTTAAAAAAAAGGGCCAAAATTCATGCGTAAATAGAAAAAAATATAAAATGACACCCCAAATCTGTAAAATGCACATTAACATGTTCTACTATGATTAACACATCATATGGCATGATTAAAACAGTAAAATAACCATTAAAAATTGATTTTTCGAATTTTTTAAAAAAGCGCCAAAATTCATGCGTAAATAGAAAAAAATATAAAAAAAAATATAAAATGGCACCCCAAATCTGTAAAATGCTCATTAACATGTTCTACTATGATTAACACATCATATGGCATGATTAAAACAACAAAACAACCATTAAAAATTGATTTTTCGAATTTTTAAAAAAAGGGCTAAAATTCATGCGTAAATAGAAAAAAAATAAAAAATGGCTCCCCAAATCTGTAAAATGTACATTAACATGTTCTACTATGATTAATACATCATATGGCATGATTAAAACAGCAAAACATATTAAAAAAAGTATAAATACCTATTTTTGACGAATTTCTGAAAAATAGCCCACCGAGTTTTTGATTCAAGAAAATCCGTAATATAATGTGTTTTTATCTCAAATACCCAACCAAGGTTGGTCGAAATTAGTAGTAGGAGTGAGAAACAGTTTGGAAGCAAGAGGTTTCAAAAAAACAGCAAAAACAGAGCTTAAAATGAAAAAAAAAAGTTACCGTTTTTTGACCGTTACGAGCTAGCCGTTACGGGTCAGTAACGGCCGGTACGACCCGTAACGGGCCTGTATCGGCCGATACGGGTACAAAATCGGGTAATGGCCGATACGACCCCGAATGCGTAACGGTTCCCACCGTTACCGTTACGTAATGCTGCCACGTTATCCATTGAAGTCCTACTCGTTCGTCAAGAATGCTGCCACGTTATCCATTGAAGTCCCGCTCGTTCGTCAAGAATGCTGCCACGTTAACATGTGTACCACAAACATGGATGGGGATAGGAAGATCCTAGCTTTTTTTTTTTTGGGTGTAATATCAAAGTGTTAGAATAACAAGATCTATCTTTATAAGATTTATAAGATTTTTGGGGCCATCACCATACAAGGCACATCCTATCTTATAAACAGTAACAGGAAGTTGAGTTGACATTTTATTATCATCATTATTATTTTTTAGGTTCTTAATAACCATTTGTTTTCTTTCGCCAAAATCCTCCAGTAGATCGGTTACGATTGTCCAATTGGCATGAGCGAGTTTTGGGGCATGGCTCATCCAGGGTTGACCTTAACTAATGATGAGTTTGGATTTTGCACATGTTTGCCGCATGTTCGAAAATCCTGTCACTTGTTATTGCGAAGGAAAATTACAAACACTCTAGTGATAAATGTGGGGTGCCACTATTTAAACCTGCCCTTTCTTTTTTTAATACAATAGTACAGCTCTGTACTATTCTCTTAGCATGACAAGGAAAGAAAGGGCAGATTGTCAGTCATGTTCAGTCATGTTGGGCTATAAATTTCCTGAACTTATAGTGTTGAAGCTTTTTGCAGTATTTTTTTTTTCCTTTTAAATCTGCAGCTGGTTGTGGTAGTTTCTATGCGCACTCCGATCAAGCACTGATGAACAATGAGAATGAAAGTAACCGTTTTTTACTTGGTTGCTGCAGAATGTGCCATATGTCTTTGTTCCTTCAAAGCAAGCTCTCGGCCGAGCTTGTGGCGTCACTAGGCCCGTGATTGCTTGTTCGGTGACGAGCAATGAAGGCAGCCAGTTGAAATCCCAAATACAGCAACTCAAGGTACCTACTGTCTGAATCTTGTCTCTGTAATGTGATCTTTGTTACACTCGCATGCATCTCTGTGTTGGCCTGACGTGCTGACCTGGTATGCTTCAAGAACCCGAAAACTCAACTTTGAGTCAATCACCAGTCAGGTCAGGTTGACTCAAGGACTCGAATGAGTCTTAAATTGGCTCTACTTGATATTATAACATGTAAATTGTTATAAATATGAAAGGCATTACATAAAATATGTAAGGAGAAGCACAACTACCTATGGGATGCTGGTGCTCCTACCCTTGGCTGCATTTTGTTTTTACTACTAAAAGGCTGCTGACTGGACTGTTGCTCGTTTTGAATCGCGCCGATTAACATCGAGTTGGCCGAGCTGTTGAGCCAACTTGATGAGTCTTGTTGTGTCTGGGCTGAGTCTAGCTTGTGACCAAGTTTCTTAGAGATTTGGCTCAAAAAGTCGTCGTGTTGACTCGGATAAGTTTTGAGTCGAGTTGGCAAGTTTTAGAACTGTGTGGGACATCATAGCTGTACATCAGGTGGTACCATGCACAAAATTTGGGCAAAAAATAGGCTGGTCAACAACTCGTCACGTGGGCCACACATTCAAGGTTTCATGTCTGGCCTGTTCAATTCTTGGACCGGATCACCTACATGGTGGGGCCCATCTGATATGTAGCTCACATGTTGTGCACACATGCCAGTGTGTGAAGAGTTTCATGTCCTGCTCACTGTATCCCAAACTCTCTTCGAAATGCAGGATGCGATCGAGAAGCTCCTTATCTAGAGGATAAAGGAATCTTTCGGGGTGATGGGCACTCTCCTGAGGCTTGGACTGATGAAGTTGTGACACTTTGGGAAAAGTGAGTTCCCTCTTCATAGCTTTTCTTTTTCTTTCCCTTTTAAAAAAATGAGTTTAGTGTTGTGGTTTCTTAGGATGCATCTGTTAGTAGGATGTATGAAAACCATTATTTATTTGTCGGAAAGCCATTAGCAGCTTTATGTATTATGCTACATTAAAAAAACAAAAAGCTTTATATATTATAGCAGCTTTATGTATCATGCATTCATGCTACGTTTCAAAAAAAAAAAAAAAAGGCTTTATATATTATGCTATTGAGAATACAGAGGTGTATTCTATAACTATTTTTTGTTGGCGATGATTATTACTCTACACCTGGAAGTAGGATTGGGAAAGCATTGCTACTCACAGACTAATCTGCAGATTTCAAACACAACCACTCCACCAGTAGTGCAACTCGGTCAGTTTAGGTTGGGTTGAGGGTCAACCCGAGCGCAACCTGACCTCAAGGGGACCCAACCCACAACTTGACCTGACCTGAATTCCAACTTGAAACCGACCCGAATTCCTCTATACTCAACCCTAAACCAACCCAAATTCGCTTTACCCAAACCCAAACCCAACCCGATTTTAAATCAGGTTGAAGTTTTCCAACCCTAAGCCAATCCAAGGCCCCCCTGACAATCCAACCCAACCCCACCCGTACTCAGGTTGGGTCAGTCGGGTTCAGGTCAACCAGAACCCAAGTTGCAGCCCTACCCTATCTTATAAATCTTGTTGGTTGACTCATCAGTTGGACCTCTGCTTATAACTTTTTAGCTGACCATTTCATCCTTTCCCATGTCTCACTTGATTAGTGGACTGGCATTGTTTTGGGCTATGGTGCATTTGCTGTGGGCATGCCTGATAAACGGTCTGGATCTTGCATGCTTGCGTCTGGTGCGTGGCTGCCTGTAGCAATCACACACTTATTAATTATTCATCTATTAGTTCTTTGAAGATCCCTTGCTGCTCCCCTTTTAAAGGAAAAAAAAAATGCAACAACCCTTGTTAAATCGGAGAATAAGAGCCATTTTACACTTGGGCCGATGCCACTATACAGATGGGGTAATTCAGTCTCCGCCTCGAAATCCAGGGGCCCAATGTGGAATGTATAATTGATTGGACACTCTAATTGGACTGGGACCCAACAATGCCCAACAAGATGCATCACCACTCTCCTATTTCTTGATAAGGTGGGACCCCACGTGTATATCATCTGGCCAAAACAATCACAATCAGAATGTTTAAACGTCAGGTGGGCCATACATATGAAAACACCAGAGCCTAGAAAACCTTGCGTTTTAGTTTTTCTTGGATGCGCTTTTCTTTTCTTACTCGTGCGGCCTTATATGGTTGCTTTGCTGAATATGTATCTTTTGGCCAGATGATTTACAGGGTGCGTCCCACCTGATATACGTGCTGTATGCATGGGTGATGCTGTTGCTAGCAAACCTTCATAATTGTATTATGTGATACTCTGTCTGGATGTCCTAAGAGGCGACTGGATGGGATTAAAAAAAGAAAGAAAGAAAAGAAGGGTCGATGCTGGCCTGCTTGTTTCAGCTCCCATGCGAAATGTGCAGTGGATTACCTGGATATGCTTCTTCCAGAAGCATGGTTCGAGGGCACTTCCAAAGATGGCCCAGATTGAAAGCCTTGGAAGGGTAGAATGAGCAAATGCAATTTTCAAATATCTAGTTCTCACCAAGAACGACATTTAAGGAAAACTATGTTGCCTTGTGCCAAATTAAAAGGAGGAGATTAATGTTTTTGAACTCACTCCAGCTGGATGATGGAGTAGACGGACAGATGGGATAGCTGGTTGGTTAAAAGAAATGCGACCGGCTTGAAGCTACAACTTCTATTGCAATACAAACTGCTCTAATCACTCCATTAATGGTAGATACTCGCTTATTCTGCTGCATAGCTTGATTGTGTAAAAAAAAAAAGGGTGTGTTTGTTTTTGTTGAAACCGTTTTGATGGAAATGGAAAACAAACATAGAATATACAGGAAATGAAAAATGGTGTATTCCTTAAGGGGTGGTTTGGCAGCATGGATTTGGATTCTTACTAAGTGTCCAATCCTGAATTTTCAAATTGGATTTTACATTCTTTTAGTTGCGTTCCCGCATGTGTAGCTCGGATGTTTGATCCTGTGGAAATCAGAAATTATGCTTGGCAACTTGGATTTTGAATTAAAGAGGCTAGGGCTGTCAATGGGTCGGGTTGTCTTGCTGAGTCTGGGTCCCTTGGGGTTTGTGTCTAGTTCTTGAAAACCCGGACCTGGATCCAATGGTGTTTGGGTACCGGTTGGGTACACATGGGTCTTTCAATCTAGGTTTTGGGTTGCGTTCGGGACAAATAATAGCATGTACATGGTTGGGCCCACTTAATGATGAATTAGATTGCACACGTGCTGCTTTAGCACGTATATGGTGTGTAAACGGGCTCTCTTATTACATGTGAGTGGCTTAGAAAACCTCATTTCTTTTAACTGGAGTAATCAATATCTATTAAATACATATGACTGTACTATTAAAACCAACTGGACCGACCCTGGCCCAATAGGTTTGGTTCCCTGTCAGGTACCCATGGGCTCTTTGGATTTAGGCTCTGAGTTACGGACAAACAATAACCTTTACATGGTTGGACTTAGAGCTGGGCATCGGTCCGGGTCGGACCGGATTGGACCTAACCCGGTCAGATCCGAAATTCTAATAAGCTGACCTGAAATCGATCCGATTCGAGACCGAGTCCATGTCACCTGACTCGGACAGATCCGTTGCTTGATTGACTTGACCCGATCCGACTCCGACTCGGTCAGGGAAACCGAGTCGGATCGGGTTGGGCACTATTCGGATCATTTGATACGGTGTAGTCCACTTCAGTCTTCAATGTATCGTAATTTTTTGTTCAACGCCTAAAATGATATGTCAAAATGGATGAACGGCTTAGATAACATATATACATGAAGGTGGGCCCCACGTGACTATAAAAAATGTGCATCACGCTTTCTCTGATATATTAATGTATTACGTTGACATGCATACAGAGACTTTCTTTTCACGCTAAGTAGGTTACTTGCTTTAGCTAGTTATATGGGTCTGATGGTGGGGTATGTGTTATATCCAAACCGCCCATTCATTTGGCGAGCTTGTCTTCAAGCTTGAGACTAAAATTAAGACAGATCTAACTATCATGTGAACCACACAAATTGTTTAACGGTGAAAATCATTCTCTGCTGCTATTTGTGATGTTGTCCACATGATTGTTGGATATTATTCATTTTTTGAACAATGCTCTATAATAGTCTCTAAAAATATATGAACAGTGTAGATATAATAAATACATCACTGTGGGGCCCATGTAACTTTGATATCCTTTGAACCGTTCGTACAACTCGGAGCTCAAGCAGCGTCAGTGCTCGTCTTGGCACGACACATAACTATAGCTAGCGTCTACACACAGCTAGCGCCTATAGGCTACAGCTAGCCACATAGCTGTGTGCGGTACACTAGTAAATTTACTTGCTATTGGACACAACAAACTCTGTTGGGGCTCACCTTGAATGCGTGTGATTTATCCACATCGTCCATTCGTTTTTGCAGATTATTTTAGTGGTTGAACTCAAAATTGATGCATATCCAAAGCTGAAGTGGACCATACCATAGGAAAAAGTAGAATGATTAATAAAAACTACTCTGGATCGGGTAGGATCGGATCTGTCCGGATCCAATCGGATCGGGTTTTTGGGTCAGGTCGGATGAGGGCCAATCCGAACCCGACCCGAAAAACTATCAGATCTGGATGATCAGAATCGATCAGGCCCGATCAGACCGTCGGTTCTGTTCGAAACAGTACCGAGTCGAGTTTGGTCGGGTCGGAGCCACCAGATCGGGCCCAAGTTGTCCACCTCTAGTTGGACTCATAGTTTCTCTTTTATATATATATATAGATATATATATATATATATATAATATTATATATATATAGGGAAATGGTACATGAGGTCAACCTCATGAGAACTTACCATGAGGTAGAGCTGTGTGGGCCCCACTGTGATGTGTGTCAACCATCTACCCCATCAGTCAGATGCACCATTCCATGGTAGCCCACAAGCTTAGAAATCAAGTCAATCCATGACTTGGGTGGGCCACACCACATACAACGGTTGAGAGGGATTACCCTTCCATTAAAACATTCATAATAATTTGTTGGGCCCACTGAGATGTGGTCTACAAATCAGCCCATCAATTGTATGTGTCTCACTTGGATGAGGAGTCATACCAAGTTTCACCCGCATCCAAAACTCACATGAGCCCCGCCAAGTGCTTTTATATGTTTTAGGCATGTCTTCATATGGTTTTAGATGGTATGACCCACCCGAGTTCCGTATAAGGTTGATTTTTGGGATATCCCACAACCTAAAGAGGACCCATCAAATGCATGGTGCTGATGTTTGACACACAACACGGTGGGGCCCACACAACTCGACCTCATACTACCATTTCTCACACACACACACACACACACACATGATGCAGCACCCCATGAAACCCCTAGGCCCAAACTTATCTGAATGGTCCACGTGATGCAGCGCC
>JAJHSJ010000002.1:27805644-27825644 GCA_021015155.1 Magnolia officinalis | reverse complement strand
GATTTTTCACAAACTTCGACTAAAACCAATTCAAAGCAATACTTGAATATATGCTTTTTAAGAAAAATATTGTTTGCAAAAAGTCTAATAAAAATAACTCGATACTACCGGCGGATAAGTCTTCAAGTGCGTATTATTAGTTCTAGAAACTTGGTGTAGCTGTCACGGGATCTTCCCCACGCAGATGTGTAATTTGGAATTAATCAAGCTGCTTTCCTAGCGTAACCGAGTCTGGTCAATCAAGGACCTTTCGTCATTGTACATTAAAGTAGCGACACTCAATCTCATCCTCATATACACAAGAGGAGGGTAGCTAAGGACACAAAGAGTCACCTACGGGACTGGCTACTCGCACGTTGCAATGATTAGATCGAATCAAAGCAATCTATAGGTAATAGGTCCCAGCACGTGGCTACAACCCACGTCGTAAAGTAGACAATACTAAGTGTAAGTCGGGTCTACAGTACGTAAGTTATTCTGCATAAGGTACGACTCATTTCATAACCTCATAACCTGGCTTTAATTTCAGGCTATAACATTGATCGCATGTAAAGGAATGGTGCGATTATGTTATTCGACTTTATCAGTCTCATCTACAATCTTTATAAGATTGTAGGCGAATACGACTCACTTATATCTTCATCCTTTATTATTCACAATAAAGGGAAGTTTATACCTCAATGTATAAACATAGCCCCAAATGTACCTCTCTTGTACATTCAAGGTTGGTCAACCTGTGCGAGTGGGTGACCGGCCTGCCGACAAAAATAGAAATCCTACATGATCTCAACGTAAATGCTGATGATCTTCTTACCTAGTTTATTTTAGTGTTCAATATTGAATAAATGGAATGTATTATTCATTAATGAAAGATCAAAGGTACTACAAAACAAGTACATCAATCAAGTTTTCCTCAATCCCATCTGCCTGATGTGAACCTGAAATAGATCTCTAGTTATAGGTTTTGTCATGGGATCAGCCATCATCTCTTTAGTAGGAATGTAGCTGAGGGCGACCTTCTTATCTCTCATTTGATCACGGACGTAATGATACTTGATCTCAATGTGCTTAGATTTCTGGTGGTGTTTAGGGTCCTTTGCCAAGTCAATGGAAGAAGTATTGTCAATCTTCAGCGATATACGCTGACGAACACTCGGTACAACACCCAGACTAAATAGAAATCTGCGAACCCATACACACTCCTGAACTGCAGCACAACATGCAATGTACTGGGCCTCCATAGATGAAAGAGCTGTGGATGTTTGTTTCTTACTCGACCATGAGATAGCTCATCCAAGTAAGAATACATTACCTTAAGTAGACTTTCCCTCATCAGTTTCATTACCCCAAGCAGCATCAGAATATCCTTTGAGCTCGAGGCTAGTGCCTTCATAACACAACATTAGGTCTTTTGTTCCTCTGAGGTAGTGGAATATACGTTTGACGGCTTGCCAATGAGACTGCCTTGGGTTACTCTGATAACGGCTGACTATGCCAACTGCATAGCTAATATCCGGTCTGGTGTAAAGCATAGCATACATTAAGCTCCCTACTGCGCTTGCATAAGGTACTGAGGACATAGCCAATTTCTCGGCTTCAGTCTGGGGACACGATTTCCTGTCTAACTTGGTAGCTTTATCTATAGGGGTTTCAACAGCTTTTGAATTTTTTATCCTGAACCGCTTTAAGATCTTTTGTATATAAGTTGCTTGAGACAAGCCTAAAAATTTCTTAGGGCGATCCCTGATGATTTTTACCCCAAAGATAAAGTTGGCTTCACCGAGGTCTTTCATCTCATAGTTCGAGAATAGCCAATCTTTAGTCAATGTCAACAATTGCATGTCATTACCAGCCAATAGGATATCGTCAAAATATAGAGATAGTATAAAAAAAGATCTTCCAGACCGTTTCATGTATACACAATGATCTTCTTCACTCATCATGAATCCAAAAGTGGTGATGGCCAAGTAGAACCTCATGTACCACTGTCTTGAAGATTGCTTCAGCCTATAGATAGATTTCAACAATTTGCAGACTTTCTTTGGATGCTTTTTGTCCACATAACCCATGGGCTGTTGCATGTATATTTCTTCATCCAAGTCACCATTTAAGAATGCGGTCTTTACATCCATCTGATATAACTCTAAGTCTAAACTTGCGACAATGGACAAGATCATGCGGATTGAGGAGAACTTTGCAATAGGTGAAAAGGTCTCCTCGTAATCAATGCCTTCTTGTTGTTAAAACCTTTAGCAACTAATCGTGCTTTATACTTGTCCATTGTACCATCTGCCTTTCTTTTGATCTTTAGTACCCATTTGTTACTTATCGCTTTGCGATTGGAAGGCAGATCAACAAGTTCCCAGACTTTATTCTTCTCCATAGAAGCGATCTCTTCGTCTATAGCATTCACCCAATCGGCCGAGTTAGAAGATAATAATGTATCCTGATACGAATCAAGTTCATCATCATCAACTGCAACGCAAGAGAATGTTTGCCCCTCAATATCGAAGTATCTTCGGGGAATCAATCCTCTTTCGCTTCGACGTAACTCAGGAGCCTACTGAGATGTCCTCCCACTGTCCTGACGAACTATAGGAGTATCATCGTCTTGTGAAGCAGAATTCCCACTCTCTTGAGATACATCGGGTATTTCAAAAAGTTGTATTGGAACTTTTTGCTTTATTTGGCTTGGGTATCTATCTTCAACGAAGGTCACGTCTCGGGATTCTATCTCAATCCATCGTCCATGGCCCTCATAAACTAGAACATATCCCTTTGAACGTATAGGGTACCTTATAAACACGCATTCAATGGTTTTATTATCAAGTTTACCTCTATGCGGAGTAGGCAGCAAAACATATCCCAAAGATCCCCAAGGGCGGAGGTTGGTTAGAGAAGGAATCCTCCCAGACCACATCTCATATGGAGTCTTAGGAATTGATTTGGATGAGACTCTATTTAGAACGTAGACGACTGTTAACAGTGCGTCTCCCCAGAATGTGGTAGAGAGATTGGCTTGAGCCATCATCGATCTAACCATGTCCAATAATGTCTTATTCCTTCTCTCTGCAACACCATTTTGCCGTGGTGTGTAAGCCATTGTGTACTGCCGAACAATGCCAACATTTTCGCAATATGATTTAAACGTTTCAGTCGTATACTCGCCACCTCTATCAGATCGAAGGATTTTAATTTTTTTCTCAAGCTGATTTTTCACCTCAGCTTTGTATTTAAGAAAATAATCAAAAGCCTCAGATTTGTGTGAGATGAGATACACATATCCATAGCGCGAGTAATCGTCAATGAAAGTGATAAAGTATTGACATCCGTTTCTGGCGTGTACATTAAAGGGTCCACAGATATCTGAATGGATTATCTCTAGTGTGCCCTTTGACCTAGCCGCTTTGGGAAATGGTTTCTTCGAAGTCTTCCTGGACACACAATGTTCACAAAATGGCAAATCAACTTTGGATAAGGAGTCTAACAGACCAGAACGTACTAGTCTTGTGATACGATCCTTTCCGATGTGACCTAATCTCGCGTGCCATTTTTGAGATTCAGATACTACAGTTTCATTCGACATAGCAGACAAAGCAAGAGGTGCATTATCACATTCTACGTCTAGAATAAATAAATCTGAAATTAAATTACCCCATGCAAAAATGAGGTTATTCTGTCTCAAAGAAACTCTTGTCCCGAAAAATCGAATATCAAAACCATCAGCTAATAACCTAGTAACAGAAATTAAATTCTGACGTATCCCCGGTGCATATAGAATATCACGGAGTATTATTGTTCGCCTTATGCGCGTACGGAGATGGTAAACGCCAATCCCTAGTACGTCTTCAACAACGTTATTGCCCATGTACAACTTGTAACTCCCCTTGGCTACACGCCGGAATTCCTCGAGTCCTCGACGACTACTTGTCACGTGCTTTGTTGCGCCTGAATCCAAAATCCACTCGTTAGATATTGTATCAACGGAAAGGATTTCAGAACAAACGCCTACATACAAAGTATCTAGTGACTGAGAAATTACCATCTTTTTATGGGCGTGCTGTTGAGCATAGTGACTGAAATTTTCACAGACAAAGCAGACTATGTTTGTCTTTTTCTGCTTCTTCTTTCCATTCTCCTTCTTGAGATTTAGAGCAGGTGCTGTGATCTTCTGTTCTTGGTTATTCTTCTTCACCTTCTTGCGAGCTTTGCACCGTTTGTTGTTAGTTTTCCGCTTATGGGTCTTTGCTACAAAGGCCTTGGCCGAACCTGGCTGAATGACATTTATTTCAACCTCACGTACCAAGTGGCCACAAAAGTTTCTGAACGTAGTGATAGAATTAGTATGATTCATAATTCTTTTGATTTGGGCCCAAGATTCAGGCAAGAAACGGTGCATGGCTATAATCTTATGATTTTCAGTCAATTTACACCCAACATTCCTAAGGGGACCTATCATTTGCTCCATCTTACGAATATGATCTTTGATGGGGCAGCCGACGGACATCCTATACTCCTGGAATTCTAATTCCATTGCCCGAACTCTCGCATCTGACTTTTGTGCATAGGTATTTGTCAGTGCTTCCCAGATTCCCTTAGCAGTTTCATGCACTTTATACGTAGGTATGAGTTCTTTGTGTATAGTGCTAAGAAGGACATTACAGGCTGTACGATTTTATTTTCGCCACTTATTGTAGCGAGTCATCGCAACCCTATGTTCTTGTAAATTCCCGTTTTCAGCCAAGATGGGTTCCTCTTGAACTACATCGAGTGTGTGAGATATGTCATCCTCGTCCAGAAGGCATCGCACCACGCGAGACCAGTCATCATAGTTGTTGCCTTCGAAATGTTGTCCTTTCAGCTGTTCAGCGATTAACGCTTTGGTGGCCATTTCTACATTGCATGAGTATCACTACTTAGCTATGATCTAACGTATTGACTCTAATCATCAGCATTTCTACATGTTATACAAATTTATAGAGTATAAAAGTAGTCAACACATTTTAACGAGATCTGAAAGTCTACATACCTGAATGGGCGGTGTAGAACGATCAAGTTCTCAATATAAGATGAGTTTAATGCTTTTATAAGAATAAATTAGTATAACGTGCAACTTTCCATTACATAGTTGCATGCATCATTTGGTGGAGGAAAATAAACTCCCACTCAGGTTATGCACAACCTTTATTTTTATGGGAGCATCTAAGCACTAAGTTTTGTATTTTCCAATGAAAAATAAGGAGGACTTAGATCTAATCACATCAAGCCTAATTATATCACACATATTATCATCAGAAAAAAAAATAATATAAAAAAAGTGCTTATGCATGAAGAGAATTCAATCTTTACTAGTGATCATGTCCATTAGAGATGGATCCAATCATCACCGTCAATGATCATTGTTGATGATGGATCCTTTCATCAACATTGATCATCATGGTAGATGATCATTTCGATCACTAATGATCTCTTGATCAACAGTGAAGAAAATGTTTTAAAGGAAATAACATTGAGTTCTAGTGTGTGGTGCACCAACACACCAGCCAATCCGCTTCCACCTGGGTTGACTATTATAATAAGTGGGTCTATATATAATATAAGCATACAGCCAACACGTGGCTGATTAGCCCACGTGTATATTAGTCAACTCGTGTACAAGTTCACATCAGCTATAAGATAACCAACACATGTATAGATAGCCAACACGTGTACAGTGTACATCATTCCATTCAAGTGCACATCAAGTGAATACAACACGTGTACAGTGTACTTCATTTGATACGAGTCTGGATCCTCTGTTACCCGGTCAACAGAGAATTCCTAATACCCTAAAATTCATTGGTCCACGTCAACACTCACTGAAAAAATAAAAAAAATAAAAAAAAGCTTCGGACGCGAAACCACTAGGGTAACAGGAAAATCCTGTTGACCCGATAACAGAGGATCCCGACTCCATTTGATACTGGTAACGTGTTGAATACAGCCAACACCTGTTTTCATGCAGCCAACACGTGTACAGTGTACATCATTCCATTCAAGTGCACATCAGTTGAAGACAACTACAATAACTCTCACGTGTTGTAGTTGCATATAACAACAATAGCTGTATGTGTGATATGGTGATGTGACGTCACCCACTAAGATGTTGGTTTTTGCATCCTGTGAGTCCCACACAAAAGGCACACTCCAATATGCGATGATTATGGTCCATTGAGTCCATAGCATATGCGCCATCTTTTTTGGGTGCCCACCAGCAGGATGTTGTGGGTAAAAATATGGACGGTTTGGATAAAAGCACATGTCTAGTAATCAGACCCATGTCTGGCTGATGTGTAAACAACTGGTATTTGTGTTGTATTATAATACAATAGCAACATTGCTGGGTAAATACAACTGGTATTTGTGTTGTAACATAATACAAAAGCAACATTGCTGACGTAAATACAACTGGTATGTTGCACATCAGCCAGCATGTACACACGTGTACATGTGCATATTAGCCAACATGTGTACACACGTGTACATGACCATATTAGCCAACAGAATAAGTAACACGTGTACATGAGCGCAACAAATAAGCAACACGTGCACATGTGTACAACAACAGAATAAGCAACACATGTGTACATCAGCCAACCCACAACAGCTATGTTCATGTATCCTGTCGGTTTGATCATGGTCCATGCAATAATTTATGTGTCTTTTAAAGATTCAAAAAGTACACGTTAATGTGTTATGATCATGGTCCATTGGGCCCACATGCACATATCAATGTGAATTGAATGGTCCATTTGGGCCCACATGCACATGCACATGCACATGTCAACGTGAATGCTCTTT
Organism: Magnolia officinalis; assembly: GCA_021015155.1. Classification (NCBI taxonomy): domain Eukaryota; kingdom Viridiplantae; phylum Streptophyta; class Magnoliopsida; order Magnoliales; family Magnoliaceae; genus Magnolia; species Magnolia officinalis. Next base: position 27,818,804 of record JAJHSJ010000002.1, on the reverse strand, counting down.
AATGCACATATCAACGTGAATGGGCCATCTTATTTGGTGGGCCACCAACACGATGTAGTGGGTCTAATTGGATGGTCGGATTGGATACAGTACATATCATGGTACATATCAAGTAACCCATGTGAATACAACTTCTTTTGTTGTTAACGTAAATAAAACACATAGTGTGTCTTAGTTGTGTACGTCACATAACTTATGGCATGTTGTACACCAGCCATTCACTTGTATTACACGTGCAGCTGAGCTAACACACGTGCATGTACAACAGCCAACACATGTGATATGTGACACGTACATGTACAGAAGCCAACACATGTGCATGTACAGCAGCCAACACATGTGATACATGACATGTACATGTACATAAGCCAACACACGTGCATGTACATCAACCAATCATTCATGTATGGTTAGATGTATATGCATGTGGTATGATGCATAACGTGTATGGAAACATAATCGGACTTATAGGCATATGGCATATGTGTATACATTCATGCCGATTACATGCATATGGCATACGTGTATACTAAATCTAATCCACCATACATATGGATTCCAATTCAAGAGGAAGGTTGGGCTACTTACCTTTTTAGATGAAAAATTGGAGATCCGCCGTTGAATGCTCTGATACCACTGTAGGGAAATGCGGAAGGTGAGCCCTCAAGATCTGACGGTCTACACGATGATTGAGACTCTCACAAAGCAGAAGGACGGTGTTCCAACGGCCCGCCTATCTACTACTGGAGCAGATGGAACTATTCACACCTCTGATCCTACGGTATATAGTTGCCCCGGATTGCGATCTATGGATCAGATCGTCCCAAGGACAAGCCAAGATGGACAGACTATAGCGCACTCTATTTCTCTCTGTATACTCTCGGTGTTTCATATGATTCGATGCGTTCCATGAGAGAAGCGCACTCCTTTTTATAACAGAGAAAGGAGAGTTTGGGTGGGATTGGGATAAGGCCACTTCATCCGGTCTTATCCCTATCTCCTATCATAAATCAAATTCAAAGTTGAATTTGAAATATAACAGAAGAGGAAAAAGGACGGAAGAAGCCAAAACTCGTGGGATCCACCCACTAGTGATTGCTCACCAGTGGGCCCCACTGGCCTACGTCCAACAGATTAGACCTAATTTTTAACTGGTTCCTAACGGTGAAACTCAAACCTGACCCACTTTCTTAATGGGTTAAAAAAGGGACCTAGACTCGTTAATATCGGACTGGCCTATTGGGTACATGTGAGTCAAGGCACACATTGATTGCTTCAATAAGGGGTCTTAAAAGAGATGAGGAGAGCAGTTCTAAAAATGGAGAGTGAAAATTCAAGATTTTTCCCTGCACATTCTCTCTTTGATTTAAAAAGGATTCCTTTTAAGTATTTCCAATCAAGTTGATTTTGAAATCCATAATTTTTGAGGTGCCTGGCATAATCGAAATTGAAAATCTTGGATTTTAATTCCTAACTGTCCAAAATCTTTTCCGCCAAACGACCCTAAGGTTTTATTTGGGTGCCAATTAAAAATGAGTATCTAATTCTAGCACATTTTAAAGTGACATTGACGTGGGGATGAACGTGATGAGGATAACTACTCCAAATCCACGAAGCTTCTCTGGACTCCTCACAGAGACTTCTCGAATCCACGAGGAAAGAATGCAGGAAATAGAAATAAATTCTAATAAATTCGAACTTGATTAATTAATCATTAAAAACAAGTTCACAACCCTTTAAATAGGGGTACCAAGCAATGGGAAAGAAATCAGAATCAAACTATAACTAAAGCTCCTAAATCGCGACTTACCATAAATAGTAAACTTACTATTTATAGACAGTCGTGATGTCTACTAGCGCATAAGGTTTTCGGCCAAAAATAGTAAGTGTCCTACTTGGCTTCACCAAACCGTTCTTCTAATTATTCTAAGCTCTTTTCACGTTGGGCGCAACTCCTAAAGCCCGACGGATGAAGAGTTATAATCAAACTAAAACTTACTATTTATAGTAAAAAAGAAATTAAAACATGAAAATGAACGTCGATCCAGGGGTATTTCGCAATTCCGGGCTGCACAACCCGGCATAGCAGGGTTGGTTGGCTAAAGTAGCTCGTTCTACCTCAAAATCATATATTTTATGCCCGATAACTCATTCCGGATTGTGAGATACACCCGATCTAAGGTCTGACGGTCCGGATCACTTCTGTCGTCGACCGGGCCTTTTCTGGTCCATCTTGGCCATGAAACTATCCGTGACCCCCTCTACATCAGACATCCAAAACAAACCCTAAAGAAATTTGGTTGCAATACAAATTTTCATGCAATGGTGTAGAAATGTGAAAAAGTCTGTCAGTTGATTGTTGCTTTATTTATTTTTAGTAGTTGGAAAATGATTTACTGACTTTTTCAGCTAAAATTAGTTGCATCGGTATAAGTGTATTAGCTTAGAAATGGAGAATGGATTCCAGACCATTTTTATTAAAAACGGTGTTGCAGCAGGATTCTACAAATATCATTTTCATTTCAAAGATATGCTTTAAAACGCATGATTCAACAAGTGTATGTGAACTAATCACAAATCTCAGACTCATCACAAATGGTGGTGGGTACGTTAACTCAATTTTCTATTTTGAAAATTTGAGTTTCGAAATGTTGCTAGGTTTGTGGCTACCAACTTTAAAATTGTTAGAGACAATAGGCACCCAAGAATTGGTGTGCCTGGCATCACTATTCATTCATAATTTTAAAAGCCAAAGTTGGCGAAAATTACCTGCATTAATGCAATATCTAACTGCATAAGGTGTAAATCACCAAGCAAAATGATGGCATGAAATTATTTTTTCTTGCCAATGCCACAAACGAGAAATATGAGCAATGCAAAAGATGGGCACTTGCTGTGAAGTACAAAAGTTAGCTTAATTTACTCATTCTAGCTAAACTTGTATTTTGAGTCATATCAATGGTTGTCCATTATATATGATGTTGTGTCCTGCCTGATGAGTGAATCTGCCTTTTCTTTGCAGCTGGTGATCATCATAATACGGTCCTCTTGCACAACTTGGATTTCATGTAGTATGACATATGAGACCCTTAACCTTACTATCCATTTTGTTCCATTGGGTCCCACGGTCCTACTGGTAGAATTCCGGCAATCTGCCTTGTACGGTTTGCATTTGCGATGACCTTTAAGTCCCATCATATAAACCCGACCTGGATCGACCCGAGACTAGTGCCATAGCAACCGCATTGTCGCCGCGGTTCCAACGCCGCGTCTCGTACAACAATCCAAGTTGTACATTAAAAGAATGTTGGCCACGCTTGTTGTAAACTATTGATCATGATTTGTAGGGCCGCCTAGGGTGTACAGGAATTCCCATGCATGATATCACCCTATGTTTCATGATTTCATAGCTAGTCTAGCTAGACCATAGGTCCTTATCTAGCTATCCCATAATGAGTTGTCTTCTCTAGGCTAGCCACTTTTCCTCTCTCCCATGGCAATCATGCCACTTTTTCTCTACCCTAGGCTAAAAAGCTGACCATTTCTCTTCTCTAGGGGAGAAGAGCTATTATTTGCCTCTAAATTCTAGCAATTTCATCATTGCTTTTCCTAAAACCCTCCATCCTTGCAATTTCTCTCTCATTCTTCCCATTCTTCTCTCCCTCATTTCTCTCTCTCCCTCTTGCAAGGAGCTTGGACGTCCCACCCCTTAGCTGAAATCCAGCCCTCCTTCCACCCAAAAACCCCTTCATCCAACCCTTAACAATAGATCTAGACCGTTGATCCTCATGCATAGAAGCTTGAGGAGTCCATTGGTGGTGGTATTTTGAAGCTTTGATAGGTGGGTGTTCTTGTAGTTTAGATTTTCAGATTTTTTTTGCTTTCTTTAGATGCTCTTCATCTTCATTCATCTTGGAAGCATGTGGGGCCCATCAAATGATGGTGGAGCCCCATGTCTTCATGGGTGTGTCCAATGGCTTACTCCTTTTGCATGCATGATCCATGAATGAGGCCATTCTCCATGGACCCCATCATGGTCTTTTCTCTTAGATTTAAGGATTCTTGGGTCATCTAGACCCTTGATCATTGGTGGAGATGTCATCTCCACCCTAGATCTTGAATAGAAAGAGCCATGCATGTGTAGATCCATGTACATCAATGATATAGTGGATATGTGTTGTGTGATGAAGGGAAGGGTTTCATTATGATGGAGTCCCTTTCCTTGTGGCCGAATCTCTTTTATTTCCTTTATTTATCTCTTGTTCCTGATGTGTGTGGCCCACTTTGTGGCCTAGAAATATCCAGACCGTCTAAGTAGAGTGGATGCCCATGGCTGTCCACTCTATGGACATTGGTGTCCCATTGCCCCATAATGGGCACATGAATGGATTTTGAGTAGGGGGAAGGGTTTGGATGTTTGTGGGGGTCCACTAAGGTGGGCCATATCACCAATTTCATGGGGTGATTTCCCATTTTCTTAGTACTTATGCTCAGTTTATTTCAGAGATATATTGCTGTCCAGAAAATTTCTGGACTGTTTTTGGTATGAATTTTTGGATTGTTTGGAGGGATGTTTTTACCCCAATGATAGATCATTTTTGGAGGTGTGGACCCCGCCTAGACGTATAATAAGTTCCACCTCCATCTGACTCTGTTTGACCAACCAAAAGAGTGGCCCAATAGGGGTGGACAGTTTTCTGGACTGTCTAGCCACCCTGCATGATGGAAAAGCATAAATATCAGTTTGGTTTTGAAATGGTGGGCCACTTTTGTGGACCCTACCTTGTTGTATGCATGTATAGGGAGGTTGGCCACATTTTTCCCAAATTTTTGGCAGACTTGGGCCCACTCTAATGGGGTGCTCAAATCAGGGACAACAATGTGTTCCTGCTGTATTTTTATTCTGGACCTTGCTGTCCATTTTTGTTGTATGTGTTTGTGTGTGATGGTGGCCTTCTCCTTCACCCATCTTATGGCACCTTGTGGGGACCCACCTCAGGTTCATGTGAGCCACCTGGTTCATCAGATTTTAGAGTTTTCTGGGGCTAGGACAACAGCACCATGCTGGACGTCCAGCTGGGCTGAACGTCCAGCAATGGACTGGCCGTCCACCACCCTTGTGGCCCACCGTGGTGTATATTTTACTTCGCTGTTCATCCTTGTGTGTGGTCCACTTGGATGGGGACCATTCCCTGGTGGGACGTCCCCAAGTGGGCCCACCTTAGTATTGATTTGGGTTCCACCCTTAGGACGCCCAAGGATAGGCTGGCTATCCCTACTGTTTAGCCCACCTTGATGTATGCGTTTCACTAGGCCGTCCTCCCTGGTGTGACCTACTGATGTGTGGACCGTTCCCTGGTGAGACGTCCACCTTTGGAGTCCACCTTGACGTGTATTTGCTGGCCATCCAGGCCCTTGGGACACTCAGGCCCACCTGGGACGTCTAGGAGTTTTTGGGTGCTGATGGACTTACAGTCCAACAATAGGCCCACTTGCCTTTATGTGTTGTATCCACTCCTTCTATCTGTTGAGGCCCACTATGATCATTAAGGGCCATTATGAGATTTATTTTCTCCCAAAATTTTCATGTGCTGGACCTCAGCAGGCCCAAGAAGCTGGGTGGGCTGAAAGTCCAGCAATGTACTAAGGGGTGTATGATACATGTTGTGGGATATTTTAAGGATTGAGGCCCACTAGATGGAGGGTGTTGGGTACACACATAATCAGTTTATTTATGAGATATTTTTGGGCTTAATTAATGCCTTATGAGGCCCATCCTTAATTATATATTGTGGGCCATCCATAAAATATATTTTAATGGTCCAATAGACTCAGATGGGATGGTAGTCCATTATTTGAGCCCAGTATTGTGTAAGGGTTGACTCCTTGTATTATGGGCCAATGGACTGCCTATAAGCCCAACTTGTACGATTGAACCTTGAATGCCCACATCTAGATCATAGTCATGGGCTGACTTGCAAGGCCCACCTTGAAGCATGTTGGATAGGCCTTGTTAAGTCTTGGGCCGATGTTGTGAGGCCCACATGGATGATTTAGGCCTTGACCTTGTGTTTTTGGGTTTGTGGGCTGCCCATTAGATCCATTTAATGCATGAGTTCGAGCCATTTGCCCATAATAATGTGTACCTTGGGCTATGACTTGCCCCCTTGGGCCCATGTTATTGTATCTAGGCCTTGAGTCATTCTCTTGGGGCCCATTATGTGTTGTGATGAGTATTTATTGCTGCCCATTGTATTTTCATGATGATATTCGGGCCTTAGGCATTAATTTGGCTAGTTTTTTTTTTTTGTGGGCCACCCTCTTGGGGACAATGGTGGTTAAATGTCCCCCATTGTGGACCCCTCTAGGCCCATTGGTGGTTAAATGTCCACCTTAGGCCCATTTGTTAGGTCCATTCTTATCTACTGGTGGTCGAATGTCTACCTTAGACCTTGTTTGGGCCCATTCATACCCTTTAGGCCCGTAGTATTATTTACTTAGACCTTGTGGGCTACCTCAAACCATTGGGCCCCCACTAGTAGTATGTATCTTTCACATTTTGAGGAATTGTCTAAGTATCTAGACTTGACCTTGGTAAAAGGAGAGTACAACATTGTCACATGTCATACTTAGTTACCTTCATGATTCATCCATGTGCATTATATGTATGCTTGAAGCGTGGTATGATTGATCATTACTTATGCTGTTGGGCAGATTATTTTGTGGGACTCCTAGAGTTATGGAGTTGCCTTACATGAGCGTTGGGTGCGCAGGATTGATGCATCGTTGACTGGCGTGGTTCATGAATCTTGCATTGGTATGGCATAGATATCCACCCTAACTTCATCAGGGCCGTGGCCTCTATAGGCATAACGTGGATGACTAGATTTGGACACCGAAAATATTATTTTAAGCATTGTGGGCACTTAGGATGTCCGTAGGTGAAAGTCCCAAAACCTTCATAGTACTAGGAGATGCTCCAATGTCTAGACCAAGTGAAAATAACCGCCGGTGCCTACACCTTGAGGCCGTGTATCCCAGTGTAACGTGGTTAGCTGGAAAGGGGTGTGGCTTTATCCGCCTGAGTGAGAGGGCATTTAAGCTAGGCTGAGTTTGACCAGCTTATAAATGGGTCTGCTATTGTCGAGCTTTGTCGGTGATTGGCTGTCCACAGGTGGGTAGTGAGGTCTTTTACGCTCGCTGGTTTACGCGGCTAGGGAGGCGGCAGTCAGGATGTAGTGTATTTAACCTCGGTGATTTTTCTCGAGGGGAACTGTATTGATATGTGGACTTAATATGAGGACTGACATGATTGCATTGCACCTTGCATATAGTATTTGGCTATGTAGGCCTCTTATTGCATTACCTTGGTATGACGCTTAGTACTCATATGTTGCATTGCATAGCCTTGTGACGGCTGATAGCATTTATGCTTGATATAGCATAGCCTTGGTATGACTGATAGTATTAATGATATTCATGGTCTTGCCAACATGTCCGCATACTCTAATATTGAACCTTTGGCGCCTGTCCTGCACATACATATACCACCCTCTAAGCTTTCTATAAGCTTGTACACGATTGATGCGTGCAGGTGACGTTAGGAAGTAGCAGGTGCTGGAGCAGGAGCTTGCCGAGGAGCTATCTCTTTTGGAGTTTTATCACCTATCATTGTATCTTTCTTTATTTCGAGCCATGTATTGTAAAAAGTTTTAATTTTTTATGGATTTTGTAATACTGTTCTTGTAGTTATTTTCTATCGTTATGATGTTATGATCTTGGGTATGCTCATTATGAATTTGACTTATGCTATAGAAATCCTCCTTGTAGGATCCCAGGATCGGAACCTGGTGAATAGGCGCCAGGAGCCAAGAATGGAGTGCTATGGAGGCTGTCGGCGCCGGAATTAGCGATCAAGAATCTTGTGAGTCCGGTCTTCGAGTCTGGGGCGCGACATGACATGTTGGCAGGTGATAAATGACTATATTTGAAAGATCATGTGGCTATATGTTACTATTAACTAAGTGGTAATTTTCTTATAGCATTCTTCTTAAGGAGCTGGCTCCAAAATGCAATCATGTCAATTTTGAAGTGGACTTGAAAAATGTGGGTCCACCCATCTACTCCAATCAATAGTGGTATTAGAGTGACCTAGCAGATTTTCGTTTTATATGGAAGACAATCAGGATAAATTCATTTTATGTGGAAGACAATCAAGATAAACGACATTTTCTCATTTCTACTCTAGAATTTTATCGTTGAATGCCTCTTTTTGAATCATATATAATGATTGTAGTTTGTTAATTTTCTATTATTAAAACACAATTAGTAAATGGATCAACGTTCATGGCCATTGACTAATGAGAAACAACTAAAAAAGGAATATAAATGAAAACTAGCAATGAATTATAAAGGGAGAAAAAGGCTAATGGAAGTGTGCCGAGCCTCTATCCATAGTAGTGATTGTGGTAGTTGTGACCGGCCATCGAGACAGTGGCAGTAGCTACAACCACCACTAGCCACTGACGCTATTTATTGGTTTAATGGTTTTATAGACCTCTCTCTCTTTATTGCACCTAGCACGCCTCGATTCCAGTCCCCATTCAAATTACCAATGTGGTCTTGGGCTGTTAGAGCATTACCTTGATCATGGCCCCCTCCCCATCCTTCGCATTGTGGCAATGACCGTCACGGGCGCCATCGATGGATCTGTTTGGCTGAGCCGACTCACATTGCTTGAGTTACATGTTAGGGAAAGTCTTTATATCATTATCGTGTAAAGTTGTAGCATCCTTTTGAGTGATTTTTAAAGGGTTTCTAATCGCCACGTGTGGGGGTTGAGATGTGTGTGATTTATCCAAAAGGATGACAACCCCAAGTGCAGGGTTGCAATGTAGTTTTAACTCGGTGAGATCAAGATTGAGTCCACATGGACCTATATTTGTACGTTCACTAAAACACTTTAAAACTAGGATTAAATCTAAAATTAACTATGGAATTGGATTATAAGAAGTAATGATATAATTGAGTAAAGTAAAGAGGAAAATCAATATAAGTAAAACACTAGAGTGCCAATGATCCACTTATAGCCATCCATAACATCCATAATGTCTAATTCACTTAATTCAATTAGATAACTCAATTGAAATCAAAGTCCTATTCTATCCAGACGGATAATAGAGCCGTTAATTCATCATTCACAAATCAAGATAGATTTGAACTTCAATTGATCAAGTTCACACATAGGGCAGTAAAATACTGATCGTAAGGAATTTAAAACATCTATCTTGCCCTTAGTCAATGATAGATCAATAGATTTTATAGGCCAATCTCTTGCAAAATAAATAGGTAATCAATCTAAGCATTTCTAAGTATCCAAAGTGCCTGGATTCGACAATGGATCAAGGAAAACTAAAATTGAAACTTTATTTTAACTAATATCAATAAATTGTTAAACATTCAAACCAAATAACTAGAATTAAAGTAAACTATAACAATAAAAACCACTGCAAGCTTCACCTCCTTATCTAAGAGATTTAGCCAACCATAGACATGATTGAACTAAACTCTAAGAAAAAAAATAGAACTGAAAGATTGGTGAAGAAGAATGGCTCCCTAAATGCTTCGTTATTCATTGCTCTCTTCTAAACCCTAAATCATACTTAGAAGAGCTTACATCACCCCCTAAATATACTTAATTTGTACTTGGAATCGATTCTAAAAATTCACACTTTGTTACGCTTCGGTTGCATCGATTGTAGCCTTCAGTTACACCGAACATCACTTTGGTTGAACTGAATTTTTTGAAAGTTTTTCTGAAGTCTCTATCTCCCTTAGGTCGGACTGAACCCTCCTTTGGTGGGACTGAACACAACTTTGGCTGGATCGAATGTCGAGCCGAATTACATATGAAAATCATAATTTATTGCTGGACTATTTTGTGCACTTTCGGTCGAACCGAGCCAACCTCAAATGGGACCGAACAGTCTATTATTTCTATTAGTGGACTTCGCGATTTTTATAGTCTTTTCTCTCTCCTTTATACTTGGTTTTCTGAGATCTTTGGCACTTGAATTCTTCATTAATGGCCTCCAAATCTTCAATTCTTCACTTAGTCATTCTTCTAGCATTAAATCTTCACTTTAATCATTATTTTTTAATCTTTAGCTTTCCAAATCACCTCGCATAGTAAAGGATATATAATTATTTCAAATAAGCACACCTATGCATATAAAACCAATGCACATTGAGGGAGAAATATATAATCTTTTCCACTCAATAGTGTGTATCTTATTGTGATACGAATCTTCATGATAAAAGATCTTCCTCAATGATCATAATTATCCACTTGGTCTAATATATTAACAAAACTAGGTTATCATCTCTTAAAAGAGGAGTAAGAAGAGAGAGAGAGAGAGAGAGAGAGAGAGAGAGAGAGAGAGAGGAAATGGGTATCAGCTCGCATGTTAGGCCTAGTGGGTCTGTTGAATTTGTTTAAAGAAACAAAATTGAATAAGACTTGTTTTTCAAAATTCAATTTAATTTAAGCCTAAAATCATCCATTTTTTTTTATCACATCAGATTTCTAAACTCTCTAAATCTACAACAAATAGCTTAGATTGTACCTTTTCGTGATTAGATCATGATGTATAAGATTATTGTTTGTCAATGTTGATTCTCCAATATAGGAGGTTTCTTCCCGAGCTTTCTTAGGTGGAAGAGGTTAGAGAGCCGTTATTTACCTCTTGTAGGAAGTGAAGTAGGATGCACACTGTCCACTACAATGGACCTCATTTGTCACAATGTGTATAGGGGAAAAAGATGATGAAGAAGAAAGAAGGTGGGAGAGCGATTCTTTCTCTGCACGCATGCGTGCACATACACACACACACACGCACACACTCACTCTCTTTGAGGGGGGCTCTCTATGGTTGCTCACTCTTTTTTGGGATAGGAACCATATTTATTTATAAGGGCCAGGAATTTAGAACTGCACTTAATTAGGATGCTCCATCACTATGAACTTTAATGTACCCTACTATGAAGGAAATCGATTAATTCGCCTCATTTAGGGGAGGGGTACTCTGTGGTTGCTCCATCTTCTTTGGGATAGGATTCATATTTACTTATAAGGGTTAGGAATTCAGAGGTGTGTTCAAGTAAGATGCTCCACCACTCTATTAACTTCAATGTACCCTACTATGACGGAAGTTTGTTGATTCGTTTCATTCATGCACATTCTCATGATTCAATCCTTACATTATTATGACCATCCACTAGAGATTTATATCTTATGTTGATCAAATAGTGGACTATAAATCTGTGCCATCAGGTTTAACATCAAGTGCAATCAAAACTGGTTTAACAATTGAAAACCTTCGAAAAACTATTTAAAACATCTTAAGTGATCGTCTCGATAATAAAACCACTTGATAAGCCTTTGATCTAATTAAATGTAGCTATAAGTATGTCCCTTGGTAAATCTAGTGAATTTCTCTTTAGCTCGTGCAAGAATCGATGAGCCTTAATGGACGTACCTAGCTACACCCACTTTTATGTTGAAGACTATTCTAAGAAGTTATGTTTGTATGTAATTAGGACTCTGCTCTCCATTGTAAATAGTTTTGTTATGCATAAATCATTTTCTCATACTAGGAAGTATTCTAAAGCACAATTCTTCTCCTTCTCTTAATTCATATAAATATCTCTTAATGTATCTAGAAATATATCAATAAGAGAAAATTTGGAATTATTCTTATACCTAGTTCTCACATGGTATCAAAGCATCTTCCCTGATATAATCCATGCCCGCCATAACCCTACCCATATGAGCAGTCCTTGCTCCACCATGCGTTGCTCTCAGTACCTTGCTTTAAGTGGCAACGATCACCACTCGCTGCATAAACTTTGAGCAACCGCAAACCTCGACACCATCAGATACCTGCTCCTTTTCTTATCGCGCGACCGAGAGCAGAACTTCAGTCTTTTTCCTGAAATCAAATTCCTCCTCCGCTTGCACCTTTGTAGAACATCATCACTGTTTCAACAAGAAAACAAATGCGTTCGATTTGGGGGATTCAATGACAACAAAGAAAGAATGAGAGAACATTGATCACGTTTATTCTGAGTTCATTTACATCCTCGGATTCCTTTGATTCTGAAAACAAAGTACAATTAATATAATGCAATGAATGAAAGAGGAGACAGTCTGATAGAAATTTCGGCAGCATTTCGACGGTTGCTTCAATCATCTCCTAGGACTTAGGAGGAATGTTGAATTGATCAACCAATCTCTAAGGAGAACAAGCTCTTGAAATATGGAGTATCCTTTCGGTCATTCTTCCTTGAAATATGGAGTATCCTTCTGGTTATTTCAACAGCATATCGGCCCCTTAACTTCATAGACTGCAGGGCAGTCTGGTTGCGCGATCCTGCGCAACAGATATCAGTTGCGCGAACCCACGCAAACCCCCGGAGGTTCCTCTCCTACCTTCAGTCTTCCTCCTTACTCCGCTTCCTCTCCAAAATCTTCAATTTGTCCAAATGAAGGAGGGGAGGGAGTATTTATAGGCCCTCGCACATGTGGGACCTCAATTTTGGTGCCATGGGACCCACCTTTCAATGCCTTGGACTTTTTCACAAAGAACTAGTTCTGAATTCCATTGTGTGAACCCGCGCAACTGATATTTTGGTTGCGCGGTTCTGCGCAATGGACATTGGTTGTGCGGACTAGCGCAAACCCCCTCAAGCTACTTCATTCTTCTTCTTTTCCAATTTTCTTTCTATCTCTTAATCTTCTCTTACTTCAATCCTTTCTTCATCACCATTTTTTATGCCTCAACAGATGCCCCCTCGATCCTTCTTTGATTGATTCCTGAAATCAAATAGAGGATCGATCTTCCTCCGCCCGAAGAACTTGAATGAACTGCAACTGAAGGATGACTGGATGATCATGCTTGCATGGAAAACTGGATGATCATTTTGACCAGAAGATCGAATGATCATGTTCGATCGGAAGACTGGAATGCTCGTGCTCGAACGGAAGATTTGAATGCTCACGTTCGAATGAAAGACTTGAACGATCATGCTTGAACGGAAGATTTGAACAATTATGCTCGAACGGAAGATTTGAATGCTCACGTTCAAACGGAAGACTTGAA
>JAJHSJ010000002.1:27717501-27805544 GCA_021015155.1 Magnolia officinalis | reverse complement strand
CACTTTTTGTTGGTGAATTTTCACCGCTCTGGCAAGAATTTTCAAAGACACAAAAGGGTAAAATTTTCTAAAGTATAGATTTAAAATTAATTACGATCCCTGTCAAGATAATATCGAGTTCCAAAAATGATCAATGATGGTCAGGTTTTATCTTTCAAATTTCTTACTTTTGTTGTATTGATTTTGCCGACAGATAATCCTATTATGTATCTATTTAATTTCTTTAGCCAACAACTTACTTCCATAAGAATTTTCTCTGATCTCCTTCATTCACCTGTTATTCCAGTGATTTCATATACAAACTTGTCTAGAAGAAGGTCGTGAATTGAAAGCATGAAAATCAGAACTACACATTCATGATATGTGTGCATGCTTGTGGACAAGAGAATGGTGGTAGAAATACTTATTCATGCCTTTCCATCACGGTGGCCTTTAAACAATCCAAGCGATATCAAATTCTACTCAGTAGGATGCCAAAAACGAGTGTCTATTTAGATTATTTATAATCATAAAGAATCACTTTCATCGGATGATACTAACCATTCCACCCATGCATCGTAATATGGATGGCCGTGAAAGGAACAAACTTATAGAGGAACATGTTCATCTCACCAGTGTAATTTTCATTTGTCATCCTCTTCCACGAAGGAGCATGGCATCACGCTTCAATGTCTCTTAATAAAATGAATGCCGTGGAAATTAGGCAACATAAGGTTAATACTAGTAGACATACAATAAAATTACTAATGGATCACCAATGAATTAATCTTTTCTCTCTCCCTCTCTCCCTCTCTCCCTCCCTCTTACAAGCAATTACAAACATTCTCTTATCCACTTTTTGTCCTCTTGACTCTCTTTCCCTGTCTATTCCAAACTACCTTGTTCGGTTAACAACTTGAAAACTTCTTGCAGGGGAGGGTGCCTGCGAAGCGGGTGAGCCTTTTTACGAATGATGCGGGCTTTGCTGTTATCACATCCTTCTTCGTGAAATACCTTCTCTTCCTGGGATTCCCGGATTGTGTGAACCTGGCGCCATTCATCAAAAGGTCACCTTCCGATCTCCATGTCCATTTCTTCCATGCATCTGGTGCCGCAGAAATCCTCATGGTTACCTACAACAACCATCAATTCATGATTATGTATATCAATATGCTGGGAAGTCGGGTTTGTTTGGATACAATCCTGAATTAAGTTGCAACTATTATTCTAATAAATTGGAATTATTTCCTTTTAAATTCTCACAACGAGGATTACTTTGCTTTCAAGATAGATTTGAAAGGAACTTAAATACATAATTGCAATTTGATGGGTACTTCCTCATTGCGAATACCGCCACATCATTATTTTTAGTCTCTTTTTTTTTTTTTCCTTTCATTTTTAACATTTTTTTTTTTTTTTTGGCTAGTTGAGTTAAATATTCACATTTCAATTCATTTCCACATCTAGAAGTAGCTTTGATGTAATAGACCAGCTACTTGCGAGCGCTGTATCTACTTGTGTACATGTTCATAACCTTAACAACAGTTGGAGGCACCTTACCTCCTTCGCATCTCTGTCTGGTGGAGCAATGAACCGGTTGCCTTGGCTAATAATGGTAGGATGTTGGCTACCGCCAATAGCATACATGAGCCAGTGGGTGTAGTCATTGTTCACGACATGGAAGAATCCCCACCGGCACCTGCAAATGAACACTCAAACGTGAGAGATAAAGGGTAGGATAGGTTTATCTAATTAGGAGAATAAAAGATAAGAAAAGCGTTTAAAACCAAGGCCTAATCACACCTGGGCATCCTCTGAACAAGACCCCTTCCGAAATGATTGAATGCAAGAGTAATTTGCATGATGGCATCCTGCCAAGTATTATCATTGCCACCCAGTAGAATAACCTGCACCAATCCATCACTCTAGGTTAGCAACATTCTTACCTTAATTTGAACATGGTAAAGCCTATCTCCTCAATTCCATGGCATGGTCAATTTAGTAATAAGAAACGTCCATCTAGTGCTAGCTAGGATTACCTGTTCCATGTATTATTTTGAATAATTTTCCATGAATAGTAGGGGCAACTAGATGGACTATTCCCAATGATAGTGTACCGAGCCAGGTGCTATGTAGAGATGACGTTAGGTCATACTAAGGTAGGTGAAATTCAAGAGTAAAGAAAATATTATATATATATATATATATATATATATATATATATATATATATATATATATATATATTATGAATTTTATAATGAAATCATTACATTTATTGAAGTTTGTGCAAGAAATGAAGTAACCGTTCTCTCTCTTTTTTCCACTCTTGTTAGAATCCACACTATGGACTCGTTGTAAACAAGCAAGCCACATCACCTTAGCACCGGTGAATTGTCATTGTAGAATACTATTATGATGGATATAAATTAGGTAGTCTCCTCCATGGACCAAGTTACCTCTAATTCTAATGTGGTAGGATTTGATTGGATGACATAAAGCCCCCACGTAAAGCATGACCTTATGTGCAATCAAATCCCACCATGTTAAGGATGAAGGGAGCTCGGTCTAGGCTTATAACCACTAGAATAATGATTCATGGGTGGTTGTACGGCACCAGCACCATATATAGGTTAGCAACACCAGTGGCCCACCATCATTGCATTGTCATTCCAACCAACAAAAGGAACATGATTAGCCACATACATCATTGTGGTGGGTTAAGTGGTTGTTGGAGATGGTGATAGCTGTGGATCCCTCAATAGCGTCGATGAGGCCATCAGCGCCTCTTTTCAGAGAGTTATGGTCGATCCAGATGTTGTTAGAGCCGAAGATGCTGATGGCGTCCCCATCGCTAACTGTCCTGAATCCCACATGGGTAAGGGAGTCCCTGACCATGCCACCAGAGCATGACTTGATGTCATGAAAGTGGATGTTGTGGATGATAATATTCTTGACATATTGGAGGGTGAATCCAGCTCCATAAGCAATGCGGACGTTGTAACCGCGTCCATCGATGGTCTTGTGACTGGCAAATATGAGCTCTTGTTTGAGGGTAATGATCATGCTGCGAGCGAAGATTATCCACAATGCCTTCTTCTGTATAACACCCCAACGGAGAGTGCCCTTCTTGGGGGTAACGACATCGTTGTCTGAGGCATCTGTAACCACATATATCCTACCGTTCCTGCCGCCAACGGTCCTGCGGCCGAACCCGAGGACACACCTGGCCAGCCTCTTCCGGTGACGGTCCCAGTCTTTGTCACATCTCCAGCAACGGTCGATGGGGTTTGTGCCCTCACATTTGCCTTCGGACTGTTTCAACTCCCTCCTTGTATTGTTTGCCTTCAACGATCTGAACAACATCAAACACAGCCTTTTTCAGTTACAAACGCACCAATCATAAAACAATAAGATGTCAAGATTTCTCATTTACTTTCATGTGTGTGTATATATATATATATATATATATATATATATATATATAAAAGTTGCGAACCCCCTATTTGGGCCCCACCGTCGCATGTTCCAAAGAAATCATACCCGTTCATCAGTTTCACTGATATAAGAATGCTTGATTTTATTTTATTTTATTTTATGACTATTTCTCGAGTTAATATAGCGATAAAAACGAGATATTTTATAATCTGTCGAGAAATTTTCAAATATCGAGATAATACCAGGAGAATATAGTTCGTTATTTCGACATTTCAAAATTCTCGGGTATATTTGTAAGAGTGATTTGCAAAGCTCGTAAGAAGGAAAGCGAAGAGAAGGAGAACGCACAAGTGGACCTCCTCGTTGACGCGGTCAGCTACTTCGTCAGGGAAGGGATCGTAGGAAGAAAGTGCGGATGCACGTGCCTCCCTGGACTGCTTCCGCCAAAACTCATCGAAGTCGCCAATGTTGGCATACAGCACTGGGATTCCCGCCAGAAACAAGAAAAAGAAGAAAGACAGATAGGGTTTTGATCGAACTAGATCCATACTCCTCTCTCTCTCTCTCTCTCTCTCCTCTTCTCTCTCCTCTCTCTCTCTCTCTCTCTCTCTCTCTCCTCTCTCTCTCTCTCTCTCTCTCTCTCTCTTCTTCTCTTCTTCAGTTATGTTTTTGTAGCTTTCCTTCTTTGTTTTCTCTCTTATGTGGTTGGATGGTAATGGGCAGGGTATTATTGGAGACAATGACCTGACCCAACCGGACCAAACCGGCCTAACCAACGACGATTAGAACGTGGTCTTCATGGTTCTCTCAGCTTGCATGGGAGACGTGAGTTCCATATAAGGATGGAGAGAGGCTTTAAAAAGGGCAAAGACGAGAGAGGGGAAAGACGAGAGAGAGAGAGAGAGAGAGAGAGAGAGAGAGAGAGAGAGAGAGAGAGAGAGAGAGAGGGCGAGGGCGAGGAGATAGGAGATCTACAGGCCCTGATACTTGAACGGAATGGCAGTTTGAACGAACTAGCCTTCGTTATTTTACTTATTATTATTATTATTTTTTTTTTTAATTTTTTTTTCACACAGGTCGAGTGGCTGGTTTGACGGATTCAAACCCCGTTTTCAGGTGGGACGCGGATTGCGTACTACCCCCGCCCGGACGGTAATCCGTCCGGGCAGGGCTCTGTGGGGCCCACCGTGATGTAAGTATTTTATCCACGCCGTTCATCACTTTTCTAAGATCATTTTAAGGTATAATGTAAAAATATGAAGCATATATACAGCTCCAGTGGACCACCTCAAATGAAGCTGCAGTGATAATGACACCCACCGTTGAAACCTTTCTAAGGGCCAACGTGATGTTTTTTTTACCATCCGACATATTAATAAAATAAGGTCATGTAGACGTGGATGAAGTTAAAAAACAAATATCAGCTTGATTCGAAACTTCTCCAGCTCCCAAGAAGTTTTTGATGGTGGACGTTCAATCCAAACTTTGTGGTCCACTTAATCCCTGGAACTGCCTTATTTTTTGTCTCATGTATCAAAATGATATGAGAAAAACAATTAATGGCGTGGAAAAAACAATTTCATTACGGTAGGCCCAATCCGTCCGGGCGGGGGTAGGACGCAATCCGCGTCCCTTAAGGTGCGTGCCTCATTTAAGAGTCCTTTTCTTCGGCAACATTTTTATAATAAGCTCGTATACAACTACGTGGGTGGGCCCCAGCATTATGAGTGAAGGACATCCACTCCGTCCATCATGTGATCACCCTCATGTTTTCACGGAATCTCAAAAAATCAGGCCTATCCAATAGTAATGTGGGCCGTAGAATGTAAAATCAGGTCTTTTGGCTCACTTTACTTTTAGAATGGCCTGATTTTTGGGAAGTCCATCCATCCTAATGGGGTACATCTTATGAATGGATTGGATGGCATGTAAATAGCACAGTGGGGCCCAACACTCAATCTGGAAGGTTTTAACACTGGGCTTTTCCATCCCAACTGTTCCATGTGCTGTGACTCACCTAGCTTTGGGATAGCACTGAATTTTATTGGTGTTCGGTAGAACTTTATGGGGGCGAACCTTATGGACGTAGTGGATGAGGGCCCTACGTCACATTGGCCCCCACACGTGTCGATGCATAGTAACAACCCTCCGCGTGTCCAGTGCCAAATCCTCGATGGTAATATGATACAAATCACAACCCCCACACGTAGGTTGCTGGCTAGATTTCTTCCTGACCACCCATTTGAAATCTGAATAGTCCTTCAAATCAGAATAGTCCTTCGATCAATGAGGTTACAAAACAAATGAACGGTTTATATATAACACATGTGTGTTATTCTCAATAGCTTCAGATGATAGTGGGTATAAATGTACCACCATATTACAAACAAAGCAAGGAATTAAGCTTATTCCATAGAAATAGTCCCTGCCATGGTTAATAATTATGTGTTTTTTCGAATACCATCCCACCTAATCCTTCCCAATGCCATGCCCCATACACCCCTGACGGTATGGGATTGTCTTTTGTTTTGATTGTTTTGATCCCAATGCTTCCCATCCCATCGTACCGTCCATCTTTTGGGCGCGTCCCATCCCATCGTACCATCCATCTTTTGGGCGCGGATTATGTACTACCCCTGCCTGTTCCGAGCTCGGGACAGGCAGAGGCACCGAGGGCCACTGTGATGTATGCAATTTATCTACACCGTTTATCTATTTTTACATATCATTTTAGAATATGAAGCCAAAAATAACGAATTTCCAATGCCCAAATGAACCATATAGTGGGAATTTAAATTCCTACCGTTGAAATTTTCCAAGGGACCACGGAAGATTTGGATCAAGACAGTTTTTGTGGATGGAAAAAAATTGACATAATGGACCCTAAGAAGGTTTCAATGGTGAGCGTCCTTAGTACCGCTGCTTCCTGTGGTGTGGTCCACTTGACCCTTATATCTACCTTATTTTTTATTTATCCATCGAAAATGATATAGAAATATGGATGGACAATGTGGATAAAACTCATAAATCACGATGGCCCCTCAATGGCCCTAGGAGCCTCTGCGTGGGCAGTACCTAATCTGCACCCTCATATTTTAGGAAGCGGATTGGCTGATGTACTGCACACCACCGATCTAGCTGATGTGTTGATGTCACCCTGGGAGTGTATGTGTTATATCCCAACCATCCTTTCATTTGGCGAGGTCGTTGTAGGAAGCGGATTGGCTGGAGTACTCACACCTGCTATATATTTGCTTTATTGACGTCAGGAAGTTTTGTGGGTTTGATCATGAGGTATGTGTTATATCCAAACTGTCCATCCATTTGGGAAGCTCATCCTACGGCTTGAGACCTAAAATAAGACAGATCTAACTATCAAGTGGACCACACTGCAAAAAGCAGTGGAGAATTGAACATATACCATTGAAAGCTTTTTTGAGGTCACAAAAGTTTTGGATTAATATGAAAAATAAAAATAAAAATTCTTCTTCTTTCAGGTCTTTGTGATCTTATGAACAGATTGGATGAAAAATAAACATTATGGTGGGCCCTACAAATTTTTTAACGGTGAAATTCATTATCTCCGCTGCTATTTGTGGTGTGGTCGAGATGATCTTTGGATATGATTCATTTTTTGGACGATGCTCTAAAATGATCTCTAAAAATAGATGAATGGTGTAGATATAATAAATACATCACTGTGGGGCCATGTAACTTTGATCTCCTTCGAACCGTTCGTACAACTCGGAGCTTGAGGAGCGTCAGCACGTACCTATAGCAGCTATATAGCTGGTGTGAGGTACACCAACCAATTCGCTTCCCTCGTTGTAAGGCTCAAGACATATATATATATATATATATATATATATATATATATATATATATATATATATATATATATATATTGGAAAAGGTACTATACGCTCAACCGTATTATACCTTCCATAAGGTCGAGAGCTGGCAACACATTATTTGTTGAATGGTAAAAATTTTAAACAATGGGGAGATTTTATAGAAAACCGAAGAAACATGGCGGGGATTAGATACATAAATAGCTAGATACGTTATTGAAGCGATGTCACCAAGTTCCGTGGGCCCCACCATGATGTATGTTTTATATCCACACCTTCCATCCATTTGGAGAGATCATTTTAGGGCAATATGTAAAGAATGAGTTAAATCCAAAGCTTTAATGCACCCAACATAGAAAACAGTGGGGATAGGGAGGCCCACCATTGAAAACTTCTAAAGGCCACGAAAGTTTTAGATCAAGTTGATATTTGTGTTTTCTCTTATTTCATATATTTTTTAACTTTTGAACAGGTTGGATTTCAAATAAACATTATGGTGGGGCCTTGGGATAGTTTCAATGGTGGGAATCACTCTTCCCACTGTTTTCTGTGGTGGGTCCACTATAGATTTTTATCTGCCTCATTCTTTGACTCATGCCCTAAAATGATATTTCAAAATGGATGGACAGTGTGGATACAACACATACATCATAATGGGGCTCACAGAACTTGGTGATGTAGCTTCAGTAGCCGACTCGCTACTCAACCGTGCGTACATCTACTTCCATATTAAAAGGGAAGCGAATTGGCTGGTGTACCTCACCCAGCTGTATAGCTACTGTATCGACGTTAGCAAGTTTTTTTGGTCTAATCATAAGGTATGTGTTATATATATATGGATTTAAGCGAATTCCTACTCTTTTTTGAAGATATGATCACTTCAAAAAGAACTATCATTACTTGGGTGTTATATGGATTTAACGCCAAATGGAGGTCCGGTAATTCTCTCCCCACTTATAATTTACTTCCAAAATATAACGTTCTTTATCACATCTTTACATCTAATGTTTATCTAAGGGTTGAGAATAAGACTAATCTTACTTATTTCATGATGCGTATTCTGCATTCTGTTACATCTGGTATTCACATTTGTCTTCCTTCTTTGATATCTCATTCGATTATTGAATATTGTCTCCATCCTCGTCATGGTTCCATTCATTTTGCATTTCTTGTGACTTCCCTTGCTTTGTGGTTCAATGTCCAAATTCCCGCGATCGATGCACTAAAATCCAAACTTTCTTTTGGTAATGCAAACTTGAACATGATGAAGTTAGATCTGAGGTCTAAGTAGCAAGGCGATCAGGAAGAGGTTCCTGAAGGTGATATCAACATGGATGACATATTTGCTGACTTAGAAGATTCTGCTGATACAAATGACTCGGATTTTCAACTTTCGCAATTCTCTGATAGGTTGAAGAGTTTAGAGAGGAAGGCGGACTCATTGCATGTATCCCAGGAATCATTACATCAGACTAAAAACCAACATATAAAGTACACATGAAAAAGTACTTTCATTGATTCAATCGGAGTCTGAAAATTAATGATCCTGAGATGGCTGCACTATCCTCCTCTAGTTCTGACTAATATTTTAATTATGGTCTGTAATAGCTTTTATTCTCTCTTTGGATTAATGCACTCTTGGATGACTTTCCCTTATGAACATTTGGATATTAATCTTTATGTATCTTAGTGACTTCATATCCTCATTTTATATGCTCTTATCCTTGATATTCATGTTGCATACATCATTTAATTTTTCTTCCTTTGTTAACTTCCGACAAAAGGGGGGAGAAAATGGTTGTGGATATATGAGCAATATATGTGAGCACAACTCCACAACACTTGAATGAATATCTGATCATAACAGTTGCATGCATGAATTCTTTGGAATTATATATATTTTTGCATGTGATAAAATATTGTATTGTATAGAAATATATTTTATGTGACTAAGTTCTCAGGAGGAGTTACGAATGCTTGTTATAAGGGGGAGCATTAAGATCATCAAGATATGGCATCACTGGTGGTGTATAGAAGTTCTTTTGAACCAGAGGTCATATTAGTATGATGAGTCCGTGAGATGTTTGTAATATTTTATGATGAGTTGTATGATTGTATGATGAGTTGTGTATGATTGTGTTTTGTCACAAAATTTACAAAGGGGGAGATTGTAAGTGTTTATACTTAAGCACAATTAGGATTATCAAATTTCGTAGTCCTGAAAGGAGCACAAGCACTCATGAAGATACTCTTCGACAACTCATGAAGATCTCATAAAAGACTCGATCAACATCTCAAAGAAGATTCAACATCTCAAGCCTTAAAAGATTTAAATGGTTCAAAAATCGGAACACTTTATATATGTCAACCATCAAGTGGTATAACCTTAGATTGACCCTAGGTTAGGTGTATTTCATATGATATCACGATAGTATATAATTCTAAGTAAAATTCACTGGAGTTGTGCCAGCCCGACCTTAGGTTCAGCCAGCCTAACTACCTTCGGCCAACCTAACATAATTCGGGCAAGTATACAATAAGAAAGATTTTTTCCGAGGTAAGTTCGGCCAGCCCACCCTTGGGTTCGGCCAACCGAACTTATCTGCTCGGCTAATCCAAAGTATGTTTGATCAAGTTTCCAACAAGATAAGATTTCAAATCTCATGGAGATTCGGCCAGCCGAACTGGAGGTTCGGCCAACCAAATTTTGGCTTGGGCCAGCCGAACTTTTGAAAGATTTCATTCCGCGAAATCCGAAGATCCATTGCAAAGCAATTGTTGGAATTCTGCCAGCCGAACCTAAAATCGGGTCAGCTGAATTTTCAAATCCTTTGGCTATAAATGGAGACTTTCTCTCACTCATTCAAAAGATGAAAATTAGAGATCTATCTTTTCAAGCAAAGAGTGAAAGTCCAAGCCTCCTTAAGCTATTTGTGCGGTAAATCTTATATTTGATTTAGATTATTCTATTATCTTTCTCAAGTTAGTTTAATCTTTTTTTAATAGAGTAATCCATACTCTACTTGAGAATTAGAGCAATGAATTTATACCACTAGGGCATTGTTTATTACTTTGAAAATATATTAGATCCTTATTTTATTTTTGGGTTGAATACATATACAGATTCATATATATCCCAAGAAAGAAGATCACTACAATCAAGCTACAGTTATGTCTTCGACTCGCCAATTGAAGATAAGTACTGTATTTACTTTATTTCATTTTGGGTTTTTTTGAGATAAGCCCGAAAATCTCAACAGATTGTTTTGTGGTGAGCTTGTGAAAATCACAAAGAGCGTTTTGTTGTGATAGCTTGTGAAAATCACAAAGAGAGTTTTGTTGTGATAACCTGTGAAAATCACAATAACTGTACAAGGTTGTTAAGGTGATCCTGTGAAAACCTTGAAATGGTGAAAGCCAAAATTATGAGGGTAGTAATTTTGAGAGTGGAGAAGGTGTGGAATTAAGCATCGAACCACTATAACTCCTTGTGTATTGTGGTGATTGTTTAATTCTTTATATGCTTTCCTTATGATTGATTATCTCTTGCTAAGTTTGATATTTTGATCTCAAAGACGTCGTGAAATAAAGTTATCCTACGAACTATTTGGAATCAAGATTTCAATACTCTAAGCAATTGAAAGTATTTGTTTTATTATTCCACATTATATCAAAATATTTTATATTGTCCTATTTACCCCCCTCTAGGACATCTATAACTTGTACTTTCAATATGGGTTAAAAGAGAGGAATTCCTCCAATTGTTTGTGGCAACTTAAATTTGGGTAGAACAGTCACTGGTCAAGAGAGATGCATTCCATGGATCTTAATACTGTAATATTATATGATCACTTAGCAGGTTGTAGGATAAACCTGTGGTTGTTATCATTCCTAAGGGATTATAACATCTAAGGGAGCCAATCACGAATCGGGATAGAAAGTCTTTACCATTGAGTTTGACGATGACTTAGTGTGCCTACGCTAGACTCTACATATGAATATTAATTTTCTATGAAAAGTGGCTACTATTATTGCACCTATTGGACACTTGCATTAAAGGATCAATTCAAGTCTCAAGACAAGGAGACGATCGTCCCTGAACTACAATCGACCTATATTTCTATTAGCTTTTATTAATCCTCAGACTTGAGGATGCATTGAGAGTTCAAGTTTCTAATATAATGTGCTTTGACTCGTCTCACGAAGTCAATTGCAATGGCTTATATATGGTTGTTGTTGGTTCAGGTATCACGATACAGTTGAGGTTCATATGATTTAGCAAGGGATCCATTGATTTCTTAGGGATCCATTGAGAGTTCAAGTTTCTAATGTAATGATTTTACAACTATCTTTTACCGTTGATATTTTGTTTTAACTATTCTTATTGGTAATTTAAATAGTTGAGATATTGGGGTCTATCACTTGATTTGCATGGGAATCAGATTAGGGATGGATGAACATGTTTAGATATCGACCTTTGCATGGGAACTCCATTGTGACCCATGACTTTGATCTTTCCCCTCTATTTCTAAAACTCTAATAAAAGTAGTATTAAAGAACTCATGTTATTAAATACTAGTTATTTTTTATTTTTTATCATCTCTATGAGTAGTCCGTTTTTCACTTTGACCAATTAGATAAACCTTAGTAAGGAATATCCATTCTATATTTGATTGCAAATGAACGTGCAAATTGGGAGATCTAATTGATTCAAGCTAACACATCGCCAACGGTCAATTTTGAATCAATAATCAATTAAGGCACATGGTGGCTATTTTAATTGTTCATTTTGAATGGAGATAATATGACATGATTCAGAGTTAAATGATTATTTTCAATCAAATTTAGGCCTTAATTAATTGGTTTAATTCAAAAGTTATATGTACGATTACGATCAAACAATATATATGACCAATTATTGTTTGAATCTCATATATATCTTACTGGTGGTTTCGTTAGCCGTCTCTGAATTCATCCCTAATAATCATTCCTTCGAAGTATCATCTGCAAGGTTATTGCCAACCATTCCACTATTGAATGCCATTAACCCAAGGTTAAACCTCACCAAGATACATATAGTGAAGTAGGGCACAAAGATAAAGGGAAGTGATCATTACCTCTTGCTTAACAAGTATCCTTGAATCCAAAGGAGTGACTTTTCTAAAAAGAGAATTGGAAGAAGATAATTTTATTGTATCGAATGTCCTTGCAAAGAACATATGACGCCCTTAAATAGGTGACACATGCCCAAAACCTTAACTCAAGTAGACCACTTAATTTTTCCAAAATAAAAAATTTGCTACAAATTGTATGGATCCTAAAATATCAAAAAATATATATAATAACATCAATAATGATGCTAAAGACCTTAAAATGTGTTAAAAAATGATAATTAAAAATAATAAATTCTAAGTTCAGACACAAATTTGGTTCTATGTGAGGGCAATGATCATTTCGGGTTGTCCATCATCTCTAGGATCTCACACACCCTGAAAGAGGGGGACTCCGTGGCGGATGGCCTAGCAGGACATGGTAGTATTTGTGACCATGATCGTTTTTTTCGGAATAGGATGGAGCTTCCACAAAAAATTCAGAGTTTGGTTGCTTTAGACAACGCGAGCATAAGGATGTTGAGAAAAATAAAGTTTGTTCCTATATGAGACCCGATGGGGAGAAGATTAATCCGATGAGGGCAAGCTATGGTTGTTGGCACATAGGTAATTGAGATGCTTGCCTTGATTTTTCAGCCTTTTTGCCCCTTTTGTACTGTTATGGGGCTGAGTTTGGTTGTGTTCATATGATAGGGGTGGACTGTACTTTTTGTTGGCCAACCTGAATTACTGTAAAGCTAGTCATTTTTCAGATTGACAAAGGTACAAGTAGTGTGATCTCCCTTTCTAAAAAAATGACCCTTTTTCTTCATAAAAATTGTTTGGAGAGCACATCGATACCCTCCAAAGTATATATTATTATCGAAAATTAGAGATTATTGTAAAGATTTACACTTATTAGAACCTATGGAGTGCTCTAACCTGTTTTACACCCAATCAAACATTTTGACCCTCCTCTTGACCTAGACTGATGGAGAGCGGGTCACAGACATTTTTATATAAAAGATGGACCAAAGAAGACCCGATTAGAGGTGAAAACGATCTAGATCGTCAGAATCTTAAAACAGTCGTATCTTGCAAACCGGGATGATTTTTTCAATATATCATATACGATTTTGGGGTAGGAGGATCTACTTAAGCCAACCAACCCTGCTATGCTAGCATGCCCATATCGTCTTTACGAGATTCTATTGGATCAATGGTCAAAAACCCATTTTATTTATGTTTTCACTATAAATAGTAAGTTCTAGTTCAAGTATAACTTTTGATCCTTTGATTTGTAGGAGTTGTGCCGAACATGAAAGGGGCTTAGAAAGATTAGGAGAATAACATGGTTAGTTTGGATACTTACACCTTTTGGCTAAAAACCATGAAGTCTAGTATGAATGGAGGTCGTCTATAAATAGTAAGTTACTATTTATAGTAAGTCACGATTTTTTAGGGTGTTTGAGTCTAAAACTTCGTCCTAGGTTTGAGCTCGTTATTTAAAGGATTATGACTTCATTTTTTATTATCAATCAATTTATTAGACATTATTTTATTTATTTATTTATTATTATTATTTTAAAAATCCCTATAAATTGAGGAAGCTTTGCGAGGGGTCTAGAAAGCTCATGGATTTGGAGTAGAAATCCTTTGAGGAAGATGGTGATCGACCTCATCATGTCCCTCCCTGCTTCATAGACCGTCCATAAAATCCTATGCTACCTAGTCCAAATCAAAACTTTTCCATGAACCTAGTTGCATTTGGACTTATTGCCAATTGTGATCCCCTATATCGATACTTGTGTTCTGCTCACCCTTTGTCCACTATTGGACAAAAAGGATACTAACTGCTCACCCTTTGTCGACTATTAGACAAAAAGGATACTAATTGATGGTCTGAAATAACCATTACTAATCCTACCATCTATAACTAGTCTTGTCCACGCATTCCTTTTCATGCCATTGAATGTATGGTTTGATCACACGATCAAAGTGAATTTCTCACTGGAACTACTGTGAATGTCTTCGAAATATACTTTTGGCGCACTTGAAACGATGACCAACCCATTTTTATGGTACAAGTCAACTACATAATAGGACCTAGTGATACACAGCTCGTGCGATGCATGTGTAAGAACCATCTGGCGTGAAAACAAACATTACAAAACTCCGTGGGAAGCAGGACAGTATTCACCAAGTCATGCTTTAGGCTGGATTTGGTTGGCCATTCATTCCCTCTTTTCCCAAGGAACCAACTTCATTAAATCACAGAGCTGGGTACTTGTTTAGTGGGATTGGACAGGTTTCATAAACGTAACTAGATGGGTTAGAATGAGCGGAAATGTGTCCAGATATCTGCAGTGGAATGGTCGGGCATAGGCAAGCGTGTTCACTCATCTGGTAGGCCAGACTTGTATTTTGAATATAGTCTGTTGGTGGTTTTGCTTTTAACTGGCCATTTTTTTAAACTGTCCATCTATTTTGTACAAAGTTTCGTGCAACAAATGATTGGATTCAGCTGAATTTTGGGCCAGGGCTGGTGATCTGGTTTCTCTTGGCTAATGATTGGCCTAGCTCTGCCACCCATGCGGATGCTCAACTTCAATTTCTTCTACCTCTGCTCGATGCCGATCCTAGTGATCAAATTCGTCTGCCTTCATTGACAAAAAAATAAAAATAAAAATAAACTAGAAAAAGAACAATTTGTCCAGCCAATCAAAGAAACCTTTTATTATTAACCTGACTTATTCAAGCAGAAGGCTTTATTATTATAGGTTAAGAAAACATTTCTTATTTGGGGATAACATATTTAACTGTTTAATTATCTAGAACTGTGCCTTGAGTAAATCAATCACTTTGTTGTCCACTTGGAAGGCCTTTGCGAGAACATCATCAGATATGGGTGGGTTCGAACCGAAGACAGCATTAGCTATGGTGATGACACCAGGGTTCTGGCTGCTCAGACCGGCGATGGCAACCGCATTGGTTTTGCCAATGTTGAATTGGAAGTGAATGAGGCCTATCGGGAAGACAAACACATCACCCTTATTTAGGATCTTTGTTATTAGGCGATTGTCAGGGTTGGAGGTGACGAACCCAACGTAGAGTGTGCCCTCTATGAGAGTCAAGATCTCTGTAGCCCGTGGATGCGTGTGAGGAGGATTGAGACCATAAGGTGCAAAGTCAATGCGGACAAGGGATACACCGAGAGTGTTGAGTCCGGGTATCTGATTCACATTGACTGCTGTAACATTGGACCCAACCTTATTTGCAGTGTTGCCCGGCATGTCTAACCCACTGAAGAAGAAATCATCAGCTTGCACCATCTTTGGGTCCTTGCACACGAACCCATTTACAAATACTGCAAAATAAATGATACCATAAGATAGAAGCAGAACACTCGTCTTCAAATATTGAAGGAGTTCTAAAGAGAAATGCCAATTGAGCTCACTAGTGTAGTCCCGGCCTTACATGAAAGGTCCATGCCACTTATCAGGTGGGCTCTATTACATCATCTAGCTCAGTTCATATGGCGAGTGACACGACAACATCATCTCAGGTAGGAAGATGTTAATTGATCATTTACATTTTACAAATTCAGCCCACCAGACGCATGATCTGGTCTGTTTCTGAGCCCAGGGAATCAACGAAGTTGGGCCCACCTGATGGGTGAGTTGGATCTCATATGTGGTCACATGTGATTTGAAATACACTGGTGGGTGCATCTCGCATGTATAAAATCAAGAGACGACATAGTGAGTGCATTATAAAGTTTCAAAACCAAATGCAAAGAAGAGAATAGGAACCTGGTGGTGGTGGTGGTGGTCTTGAATAGGAACCTGGTGGTGGTGGTTTTAGTATGGCAACACAGAAGTCCTGTAAGGGACTGGGGTCAAAGGCATGTGTGAGAGAACAAGTGAATGCGAGAAGGGCAAGTACAAGGATGTAAGCAGCCATCCTCATTCTTATAAACCCGAGGAAAAAAGAGCTAAAGGAGCTATTGGGATTCAAAGTGCTTTCGAGGGTGAGAAACAAGGACACAAGCCATGCATATATATAGTGGGAATTCATTGAGATGGTCTTCTTTCTTACCCATATGTAATGTACGACATTTGAAATGGTCTTGTTGTAATGTCGATTCTCCAACCACATAAGTCAGTTTATGAATTAAGCCCCTGTCATTCTCCAACCACCACAACCAATACCCATTTTCTGTTCCTCGTCTTTGAGTGCCAATCTAGAAAGACGCGGTCCCTTCTACATTTTTAATTAACTTAGAGTAATCGTAAGTCCATTTCCCCCACGATAAGATTGAACAAGCCATCTGCAACGAACACGTGCTGACCTGGAATTTGTGTGTAAGTTTCAGTTCATTCATCAAGTGGGTCCCACTCTGAACAGGACCTAGCCCAAAAACCAGGCTTATAACGTCAAGTGCATGAAGCTTGTTGTATTTGATGTCTTAAATCTAGTCAGATACAGGGTCTGTCGATTTCATTGACAGTATGTTCGATGTTACCTTCGATGACATCGAACATTTCTCGATCCCATTGAGATTTTTCGGATTTTCTCCAGTTGGTCGCTAACCTATTCAAGCACTTTTTTCGATGCCATCGATGGATGTTCGATTGAACCTTTGATGACATCGAACATGGATCGAGGCAATCGAGATTTTACAGAAAATATCGGGTTATATCTGGACAGTTTGGGTGTTAGTTCGATGCCATTGACCCGACTTCAATGACATCGAACGTTTTGGCAAGAATTTTGTGGATCTGCCGGATCTGCGAAATTTGTTTTCAAATTTGTTTGGGACTCTCCCATAGGCTACAAATATGGGTGTAAACGGGATTGGGAGGTATTCCAAGGGTTTCTAAA
The DNA here is from genome assembly GCA_021015155.1 of Magnolia officinalis. Taxonomy (NCBI): domain Eukaryota; kingdom Viridiplantae; phylum Streptophyta; class Magnoliopsida; order Magnoliales; family Magnoliaceae; genus Magnolia; species Magnolia officinalis. Next base: position 27,788,303 of record JAJHSJ010000002.1, on the reverse strand, counting down.
TAGTTCTAGGGTTTCAAAGGGGTGGAGTAAGGGTGAGAATCGAGGTTGTTCGAATCGAGTAAGCCTTCTCTCTTTGTAATTTCTGCTTTCATAGTGAATTTTTGTCGTTTCGTGTCGTGGTGTTTTTCCTGAAAGGGTTTTCCATGTTAAATCATTGTGTTCTCCTTTACGTTTACTTGGTACTTTTGGATTGCTGTCCTAGATTTATCTCTGTGTGATTCTATCGTTTTTCCTAACAAGTGGTATCAGAGCAATCGTTGGGGCGCAGGCTTGAATATGAAGGATTAGCATTAATGAAAAACACTAGGTATGACATTGAGAAGTATTCAGATAAAAATAACTTTGAGTTTTGGAAGATCAAGATGATCAGTTCCTTAACTAAGCAAGGTGAAGATGGTGCTCTTGAGGAGTGAAAGTCGACTTCAGTGATGATGATTGGAATACTCTTGATAGGAAGGCCTCATCCTCGATCCGTTTGTGTCTTACGGATGAGGTTCTCTATAATGTTTTGAGGGAGAAAACTATAGCCGGTTTATGGAAAAAGTTAGAAGATATTTATGCAAAAAAAAATCCGTTGAGAATCGCCTACACTTGAAGCTACAGTTGTACACCTTTAAGACGGCAGAGGACGGAGATGTTGTAAGGCCCTGAAAATCGGGGGTCGAGCAGGAGCCCAACTCCCGAGTTCCAACACATCGCTTATGCAACATAGATAATGATGATTAAATGTTGTCCGTATTAGTGCATTAAACATGAGTGAGATTATACCAAATCAGAGCATATCATACCCCAGAGACAGTTAAATTATGCAAGCGGAAGACTGTGATAGTTGTATAAAGTATATAAATGGTTGTGAGTCCCTAGAGTATGAACATGTTACTAAGTCAAATAATTACATGTATAATTTTTAAAATAACAAAATGATAAAATGTGATATCATCTATCCATATCCCTGTAGCCCCGATGCGCAACTCCAGGTCTACATAGACCCACCAGAGAGTTGCATGTAGGAGAACTCCTCCTTATCATCATAAAAGTCAAGCTTCATCTCGTAAGCCTCGACATCACCTGCAACTACAACAGAGTCTGATTGGTGTTTTAAAACACTGTCTCAGAGTAGGAGTGAGTGATCAACTCAGTGGAGCTATAAGGCAAAGGTTAACATATTATCAATTCAGTCAAACAGTAATGATAAAGCAGTACAACACTCATATCCTAAGTAATCTTGTTAATGAAAGAATGGTATGTTGTAATGATGCATGCCCTCGCCTGCACTCCCTCAGCGACATCATCTCACGATCGCGCATGACAAACTCCCTAAACGTGCGATTCCTCGCCAAAGCACATGCAATGCGGTGTATGTTGTGTTAACTGAGTAATTAATTTAGGCTTATTTATACAGCAGATTTGGAAAGCTAAGGTACAAGTCCGCCGTCAAATCTCAGGGCTCAACCCTGGACAGGCAGTGGAAACTACCAAGCTGGAGTACGGTAGGGGCAGAGGGAATTTCTGGTGGAGCGGTGAAATGCGTAGAGATCGGAAAGAACACCAATGGCGAAAGCACTCTGCTGGGCCGACACTGACACTGAGAGCCCTTTATGTCATATACCCAAACGATGATCCATCTAGGGTCGTCAAGCTTCGCTTATCACATACGATAAACAAGTTATAGGGCAACGTCACCCCTGATTTTTAAAGTAGTGGAAAGGCAAATTCAGGTCACTACGAAGAGGCTCGTCACCATCAACATAGGCCTTAGTTTATACTCGAGGTCACTACGGGAAAGGCTCGTCACCTTAGCCTTGGCCGACAGCTCGAATACAGTGTCCCATACCACTGTATTCGGTTCACGAGTTTAGGTTGCTCACTGGACACTACGGGGAGGCTCGTCGTCCAGCATAGGCCGACAGCTCGACCACGGTGTCCCATACCACCATACCTGGCTCATGAGTCTTAGCGGATCGATATACCAAGGTTAAACGGGCCTTTCACTGGTGAGTTTGGTACCATAGATTCGAGCGGTAGTGTCTATACATGGTGAACATATATTGGGCCAATCGGGTTACTTGACAAGCTCGACTGGTACGAGCGTACGTTGACTTAATCGACATGGAGTGCGTAAGCATTCCGCGTGGCCTAACCACTGTCGACAAACAGCGTATGACTCGGATTCATCGAACGCATCTGTCGTGGTTAAAACAGTTCGGCCACCGATCGTAACTCATTACCGATTACTTGGACTACGTCGTAGCCCCAATCACACTCCAACCAATAGCATTCACATGTGATAATCCAAAACAGCATGTGACAATCAAATCTAAATATAAATCTCATTCGAGCATTTCAACCAACACATACTACACATGTCATCTTATATAGGCATTTCATCAGTAAATCATATAGTAGTAAGATAGGTTACACAAAGGAAACTGTAACTATATATAAGGGAATTGAGAATCCTATCTCAACACCATCATTAAGTACATTACATCAAGCATTTTATCAAACACTTAGACTACACATATTACATACATGAAACAAATTAGTTAAAACGCATATTATAGCGAATCCTTTCACATAGGAGTTGCTACACGTACAACCATCATGTGTTTCAAAACACCCATCATAACAAGCACAAATAATAATTCCATATTCATTCAGACATTTCAACAAACACATATACTGCATTTAAAATCAACATAGTTTACATATATGTGAATTATACGGAAAACATCGTATCTAAGCATAGGTGATAGCAATCAAGTCAGACATAAATCATTGCTGACATTGAAAGCCTTGAAAACCATAACCTAAACGTTTATAGTCCGCACCTTTCGCCGGTAGACACGTAACGAACTCAGTTCGAACGCTATGTCTTTGTCTACGGCACAACGACAATCTATAGCATGAAATAGGTTAGTCATTCCACCATCTGCTCTATTTGAATCCCTAAAACGAGTTAGGGTTAGGATTTCTTACCCAATAACAAGATCAAAATCACCGGTATGGCGACACGGAAGCGGTGGTTAAGCACGTGGAGTGGTGGGATCGAATCTCAGCGACAATCCCTAACTCTCTCTCTCTCTCTCTTCTCCTCACTTTCTTCTTTTCTTTTCTCTCTTCTCTCTCCTAGGGTTTTAAAATTCGTATGGAATGAGAGAGGGTGGGTTTAGGTCTTTATATAGGCCCAGAACTGACCTCAATGGCCCCAAGGCCATGGTATACTTAGGTTATAGCCAAAAGTCGGATGTTTCGGGCCAACGGAGCTCATCTGGAAGTTCCTTTTGGGCATACGGTCTAAGAAAAGTTTCCTAACATTGGATCTAGGTCAGGTTAAGTTTTCAGTCCAATCGGATTTATGGACAACCGTGGCGAACCAGTTTTAATTCGACGGTCATCACCACTCGATCAGGGCCACAAGTACATTGACCTATGTAGGGAAATTTGCTTGATCCGAGGGTGTATTTGGGTCAGGATCTGATGGTCTAAATCCTTAAATTTGGCCCACAAGGAACTGCCCAAATCACTTAAATCTGAGTTCGTTTTCTAAAGGTATTCGTGTCTCTCACACACTTCGCTCTGGGCTCAAGTTGTGCGTTTCGGTATACTATTTGGAATTGATTTCTAAGATGGTTGTCAAGTCCAGTAAGACGGTCATAACCGTATAGTTTTGCAGGTCCAGATCCGATACGGAGTTTCAAGATGCTCCTGAGAGCAACTGGGTTTAGAGATTGATCCTACGTTTTTAGGTAATGTAGCGTTAGCGATTCTACTAGTTTCGGGTCTTACAGATCATATAGAAAGTTGTTCAAACAAATCTAGCGTTTAATTCAGTTTAGCACTTTATTAAAGTAATCCCTGTAATCCCGTCGATCAGAAGATGGTCTACATAGACCCACCTGATAACTGCATAAAGGAGGAACCCTCCTCATCATCATAAAAGTTCGGCTCCGCTTCGCAAGCATCGCCATCATCTGAAACTCAAACAGGGTCTGGTTGGTGTGTACAACACCATCCCGTAACGTGGGAGTGAGTGATCAACTCAGTGGAACAATAAAGCAAAGGTTAACATGTTATCAATTCAGTCAAGCAGTAATGATAAAGCAGTAAATCGCACATCCCTAAGTACTCTTGTTAATACAAGAATGGTATGAATGTATGATGCATGCCCTCGCCTACGCTCCCTCAGCGACTTCATCTCACGTTCGCGCATGAACAACACTGCCTCAGTGCTTGACCTGCTATGCCTGAATGCACACGTAATGCGGTGCATGCATATGATTACCAAGTTCTTATTAGTCCTTTTCATTCAGCAGGATTGGGAAACTAAGGTACCTCCCTTATATCATTTCCCAAACAATGATCCATTATAGGGTCGTCAGTCTTAGTAAATCTCGTACGATATTGCGGTTCTAGGTCGCTACAAAGGGCTCGTCGCCAAATCAGTGCAGGCCTAGTTTACACTCTAGTTGCTTCGGAAAGACTTGTCGTCTCACCGCAGTCTCAGAGTATGCTCGAGGTCACTACAAATGGCACGTCTAGGGCTACCAGGGCTGTTGCACAGAATCATTACACCACTCCCCCATCACCCATCACGGCTTTGTCATCAAAACAGTGTAGGCCGACAACTCGAATACAGTGTCCCATACCACCGTATTTGGCTCATGAGTCTGGGTTGCTCACTGGTCACTATGAGGAGGCTCGTCGCCCCAGCGGAGGCCGACAGCTCAACCATAGTGTCCCATACCATCATGTCCAGCTCATGAGTCTTAACGGATCGAGGTACCAAGGTTAACGGGATTTCACTAGTAAGTTTGGTACCTTAGGTTCAAGCAATAACGTCCAAACATGGTGAACATATAATGGCCAATCGGGTTATTAGACAAGTTCGACTGGTACGAGAGTACGCTGAAGTAACTGACAAGGTACCACTGTCGACAACCATCGTACGACTCGGATCCATTGAACGTGTCTTTTGTGGCGAAATAACCTCAGCCACAAAATCAAGGTCTGTTACCGATTGCCTGGACTATACAATAGCCCCAATCACATTCAATTACAACACAATATCCTAGAAGATAGTTAAAGCAGTTATGAATCAAGATTTCGAATCATATAATCAAAGTCCGATAATGTCCGCTTTAGGGCTGTCAGGGCTATTGCACGGAATCGTTACACCACTCCTCCATCACCCATCATGGATTTGTTTCTGCATTTTATGGACTACAACTTAAACATAAAGCCACACATATGCATTTCATAGATAAAACAGACGTTATAATATATGGTACATGGAGGAAATCATACACATAGTTAAGGGAGTTGGGAATCATAGCTCAACACCCATATAAATTATGATATACTAACCACTTACTCATTCAATCATTTTAACAAACACTTAGACTACATATACATCAACATATATAACATATGTTGATCACACAGGTAGTAGGCCAAATCCTTTCACTAGGGAGTTACCCGTATACCACATGTATATACCCACGACGGATAATCATGGCATGCATGAATCCGAGTTCCATACTCATTCAATCATTTCCATAAACACGTGGGCTACACACTTAGACATATATACGTGCATTGGTCGGGGCGTGATTTAGGGCAAATCCTTTCGCTAAGGGTTATCGCCTAAACAACCATCATATATCCATGACTGTTGGTCATGGCGAGTACTAATGCGAATTTTATACTCATTTAGTCATTTTCACAAACACATAGGCTACACAATATAACATACACAATGTATGTTGATATAACATGCATTAAGGCAAATCCGTTCACCCAGAAGTTAATACTAGTAGGTCTAGCATACATATACAGCAGTTAATCATGGCCAACACAAATCCGTATTTCATACGTATACGGTATTTTCTACAAATATGAGGAATACAGTATATTCAACATAGTTAACATATATCTGAAAAATGAAACGGACAACACTTTGTACATGTACAATAGCATCCACATCAGTAATATATCATTAACTGACATTGAAAGCTTTGAAAACCGTAACTTATATGTTTAAAGTCTGCACCTTACGCCGTAGAAGCGTAACGAAATCAAGTTAAACACTGAGCCTTTATCTACGGCACCAGAACAACCAATAACAGGGAATAGGTTAGCTATTCTATCAACTATTCTATTTGAATCTCTAAAATAGGTTAGGGTTAGAATTTCTTACCCAAGAACAGGATCGGTATCGCTGGTAGAGCGGTACGAAAGAGCTGATTTAGCGCGTGAAATGATGGGATTGATCCCAGGGATGAACTCCCACTTTCTCTCTCTTTCCTTCTCTTCTCTCTCTTCTCTCTCCTAGGGTTTCTCAAATTTGTATGGGATTAGAGAGTGAGGGCTTAAGGCCCTTATATAGGCCCAAACTGATGGGAATGGCCCCAGGGCCAAGGTATACTTAGGTTATGTCCAAAGGGAGGGTGTTCCGTCTCAACGGGCACTTCTGGAGCCCCCCCTTGAGCCAAAGGTCGGACTTAAGCTTACTGGCCTTGGATTTAGGTCGAGTTAAGTTTTCATTCCAGTCGGGTTCCCAAATCACACGTGGCGGACCAGTTTCAGTTCAACGGTCACCGAAACTCGATCAGGGCCACAAGTACACTAACCTGTGTATGAAATTTCTCCTGATCCGAGGGTGTATTTGGGTCAGATTTGACGGTCTGATTACTTATATCTGGCCCGCAAGCAACAAGTCACAGATTACTTAAATTTAGATTTTTATTTCTAAAATATCCACGTTTCTCACACACTTCATTCCGGGCTCAAGCAAATAGCTCCAGGACACAATCTGGATTTGATTTCCGAGATGGTTGTCAAGCCCAGCAAAGCAGTCCTAAGTGCTTAGTCACGTGGTCATCGAACTTTTGACGTGCGGTCCAGATCCGATACGGAGTTTCAATGTGCTCCGGAGAGCAACTGGGTAATGAGATTGATCCTAGATTTTAGGGTATCCTAGCGTCACTGATTCTACAAGTTTTAAGTCTTGCAGATCGTATTTAAATTGGATCAAGCGGATTTTGTAGCTAATATAGGTTAGCACTTAGTTAATTTTGTCAAATTCCTAAAGGATTTGATCCTGAGTGGTTTCTGCCTAAGGTGATACCTGGGGTTTTGTACGGATTTCTAAAGCATTGTTCTTCATCACTTAAACTTTAGGATTCCTACCTAATATGGAAGTACTTAAAAACATTTAAAGAACAAGGTGGTGAAAGGTGAAATGGGATATTTTGAAGGAAATGGGTTGAAAGGGGATTTGAGACTCTGGGATTGAGTTTTAAGAAATTAATAAGGTGTTAGGATTGACCCATTGCCTAAGAACGTCTAATTCCAAGTGGCAAAAATTGTGGTGTTACAGATTTGCAGGTTAATGAGGTCATTGTACGGCCGAAAACAGTCGCCTAGGCAGTGGTATAAAAAATTTAATTATTTTATGTTGAGTCAGAAATTTATTCGGAGTGAATACAATTACTATGTCTATTACAAGACACCAAGTGATGACAAATTCATCATCCTAGTATTGTATGTTGATGATATATTGATCGCCAATCATGATATGTCTGAAATCAACGTACTAAAGAATCAGTTATCAGGGACATTCGATATGTAAGATCTAGGGGCTGCGAAGAAGGTTCTCGACATAAATATTCATCAAGACAGAAAGAGGAGCAGACTTTTGTTATCATAGGCAGAATACCTTGAAAGTTGCTGATCAAGTATGGGATGGACCAGGCAAAGCCAATGAGCGTTCCCCACGCAGCTCACTTCAAGCTTTCCTCAGAACAATGTCCTAAATCAAATGAGGAAAAACAAGTTGTCTCATGTGCCTTATTCGAATGCGGTTGGCAATTTAATGTATGTCATGGTCTGTACGAGACCAGATATTTCACAAGCAGTCGGTATTGTGAGCAGATACATGTCAAACCACGGCAAAGAACATTGGGAAGCGATGAAATGGCTACTTTGATACATTCGAGGTACAAAAGACTACGTCTTAACTTTTGAGAAGACATAGACAAGTTGGTAAGGTATGCGGATTCAGACTACGCAGGCAGTGTGGATTCTAGAAATCGACTTCAAGATACTTGTTTGTACTAGCGGGTGAAGCAATTAGTTGGATGTCGAAGCTTCAGTCCGTAGTGGCTCCTTCGACGATCGAAGCAGAGTATATGACAGTGACAGAAGCGTTTAAGGATGGTGTTTGGTTGAGAAGCATAATAAATCAGTTGGGGCTTCAGCAGGAATCCATGCCGGTTAATTGTGATAGTGAAAGCGTTATAAATTTGACTAAAAATTCTGTTTATCACTCTTGTACTAAACAGATTGATGTTTGTCACCACTTTATCTGACAGGTGCTTAAAGAAGAAGGCGTGACTCTGGAGAAGATTCACATCAGCGTGAATCTAATGGACATGCTCACAAAGGTTGTTCTTACAGAGAAGTTCAAGTTCTACGTAACTTCTCTAAGCTTGGTGATGGCGTAAAAGGAAGACGGAGTATGCACAAGAAGCATTGATGAAGCTATATTGTGAGGCAGAGATAAGAGAAGAGGACAAGATGTTACACGTTTGAAGATTGAAGACACGGTATAGATTGTTGTATTTAATGTACTAAATCTAGTCAGATACAGGGTATATCGATTCCATCGATAATCTGTTCGACATCACCTTTGATGACATCGAACAGTGCTCGATCCCATCGAAATTTTTCAGATTTTCTCCAGTTGGTCACCGGACACTTTTTTTGATGTTATCGATGGATGTTCGATTGAACCTTCGATGACATCAAACATGGATCGATGCAATCGAGATTTTACGAAAAATTGGGTTGTCTCTAGACAATTTGGGTGTTAATTCGATGTCATCGACCCGACTTCGATGCCATCAAAGGATAAGTTTCGATGACATCGAACGTTTTGTGCAAAATTTTGCTAATCCGCCGGATTTGCAAAATTTGTTTCCAATTTTATTTGGGATTCTCCCATAGGCTATAAATATGGGTGCAAATGGGATTGAGAGGTATTCCAAGGGTTTCTAAATAGTTCTAGGGTTTCAAAGGGGTGGAGCAAGGGTGAGATTCGAGGTTGTTCAAATCGGGTAAGCCTTCTCTCTTTGTAATTTCTCCTTACATAGTGAATTTCTGTCGCTTTGTGTCGTGATCCATTATCAGGTAACTCAGGAGACCATTTCAATTAAATTAAATTGCTAAATAATTGTGAGATTTTTGGTAATATGTTGCACATCCTAAATAATTGGTGACTTAATTATTCTAGAATGTTACCCACAATGCCTTACAAAATTCAACATGCGCTTAAAATTTACATAGAAATTGACCAAATGTCCTTAGAAACTATAGAAATTACATTGGTTACATATCTGACAAAAAATTAAGCTAAATTTTTTATTTTATTTTTTTATTTAACACATGCACACACACCGCCTCACACTCACGCCATAATGGGATCTCACCACCTATGGGTAATCAAACTCATGACCTCGTGTTGAAATTCCTGAGAGTCTACCACTGGAGCATGAGCAAGGACCTGTGATTAAGCTTATTTGATAGTGTGATTATGGGGATGATAGAAAATTAATTTCATCCATTAAAGATTAAATAAATAAATAAAGAAAAACATCCAATTGTCCTTAAGTCAACAAGTGCCCTGGATTTGAGATTAGGATTGTCCAATTAATCTGATTTCAGTATAGTGACTTAGGCCGTGTTTGTTAACACTTAATTTTTCCACTTAACGCGGAATGGGGAAAATTTTCCGTGTTTAGTGGTGTTTGTTAATGAGTTGTTAACGCGGAAGATGGAAAGCGCTAAGTGGTTTTTCACTGAATTCTTTCCGTGATAGGAGTCTGGCTTAATGGTGAACGCGGAATGCACTCCGTGATTTTTCATTAAACAAAAAATTTTTGTTTCCAAAAGTACCCCTTTTCAAGTTACTACGGAAATATTTTCTTTGAAATTGTTTGCGCAATACAAAATCAACCTTTAACCTGTGAAACTTCTTTATGCCCCACCATGATTTATGTGTTTAATCCACACCGTCCATCAACTTTTTTAGATAATTTAAAGTGTGATCCAATAAAAGAAGCAGGTCCAATGATTAATTAGACCATAAGGTGGGGATTGAACGTCCACCGTTAAAAACTTCTTAAGAGCTGGAGAAGTTTCAGATTAAGCTTATATTTGTGTTTTCACTTCATCCACGTCGACATGACCTAATGAATAGGTTGGATGGTAAAAAAAAATCAGAGTGGCCCATGTAACTTTGATCTTTTTGAACCGTTCCTACTACCCTCGCTCATCCCTATCTCCGAACGGGCAGTTCTGTGGGCAGGCCCAAGGTGATGTATTGGTATATCCAAACCCTCTATCCCTTTTCTTATATTATTTTAAGGCATCAAAACAAAAATGAGGCAAATCCAACGATCAAATGGACCACATCACAGATGACTCTTGCTTTGTGCATTTCAATGCAACCAAGATTATTATTTGGTGTGGTTCACTTGAGCATTGGATCTGCCTCATTTTTGTGTTCATGCCTTAAAATAATCTGAGAAAAGGAATTGACGGTTTGGATGTATAGATACATCACGGTGGGCCCGGCCACAGAACTGCAGTTCGGAGCTAGGGACGGGCGGGGGTAGTACGCAATCCGCATCCTCATACAACGGACGCGGATTTCCTGCGAAAGCCTTTCGCAGAAGTTCCTGCACAAGGAATCTAAGTGGGCCCACTGCCATGTTTGTTAGAAAGCCACACCGTCCATCCGTTTTTAGAGATCATTTTAGGATATGTGGCCAAAAATAAGGTGTATTCAAAACTCGAATGGGCCACACGAGAGGAAACAGTAGAGATATAGTGACCACCGTTGAAACATTTATACGGCAAAAAAGGTTTTGTATCGGTCTAATTTTTTGTATTTTCACTTCATCCCAGTGAAAATGACCTTGTAAACGGCTTGGATGGAACATAGACATTAAGGTGGAGCTTAGGAAGGTTTCAACAGTAGGCATTCTTTTCCCCACTGTTTCATCTAGTATGGCCCACTTGAGTCTTGTATCCTCCTCATTTTTAATTGTAAGTACTAAAATGAGATTAAAAAAAATGGATGGACGGTGTAGATTTCTCAAAAACATTACAGTGGCCCCACCTTGCATCCCAGCGTAGGAACCACCTGCGAAAGACTTTCGCAGGAAATCCTCGTCCACCAACGGATTGGCTACTCCCACCTCGGCGCTGACACAAGACGGGAACGGATTGGCTACTCCCACTGCCACCGGCCAATGGCTGGTGGTCGGTGCTCTATGGGCCCTACCATGAATTATGTGTTTCATCCATGCCATCCATCTATTTTTTTAGATCAATTTCTGGTATGGGATAAAAAATTAGTTATATCAAAATCTCAACTGGGCCACATTACAGGAAACAGAGTTGAATGAGCGTTGACCATTAAAAACCTTTTGGGGCATAAAAGTTTTGGACCAAGCTGATCTTTGGTTTTTTCCTTCATCTAAGCCCGTATGACCTAATAAAAATATTGTATGTCAAATAAACAGTACAGTGGGCCTTAGGAGATTTTTAATGATGCATATCCAATCATTATTGTTTTCCTATGATGTGGTCAACTTGAGATTTATATCCCTCTAATTTTTTGGTGAAGCACTAGAATGATCTGTAAAAATGGATGAACGGAATGGATGAAACACATACATCAAGGAGGGGCTAACAGAGCACCGACCACGGTGGCTGGAGAGTAGCCCATCCGTTTCCGTCTGACGCGGATCTCGGCTTTCGCGGGAAGTTCCTGCGCTGGGAACGCAGGTGGGGCCATTGGGATGTTTGTGAGAAATCCTCACCATCCATCCATTTTGTGAGTTCACTTTAGGACATGAGGCCAAAGATGAACCGTATCCAATGCTCAAGTGGGCCGAAAACGTGATAACTAAACGTCCATATTTGAAATATTCGTGGGGCCACTGAAGTTTTGAATCATGCTAATATTTGTGTTTTCAGTTCATTCCAGTAGGAATGACGTTATGAATGGTATGGATGGCATGTAAACATCACCATCAAATCAGGGAGGTTTCAATGGTAGGAATTTCCCTAAATACCTTTTCCTTTAATACAACCCACTTGAGTCTTGGATCCTGTTTAATTTTTTATCTGTTTTTATGAATAATGATATTTTAATTTTCTATTAAGTACTTATAGTTTATTTGAATTAAATAAAATAATTTTATTTTCATTTAAAAAGTAATTTCTTTATAATGTAAATCATTTCCATTCAGGAGATAGATAGGGACAAATGTGTCAAATTAACATATTTCAGACCTTTCAAATGTTTGTTAATAAATAGATTGTTTCAAATTCAGTACTTATTTCCGGTTGCAGAGCGCAACACTGAAACTGGACATTCCGAGGCGTCGACTACAGCGGGCAGAGTCGAGCATTGAAGGTTCAACAAGGAAGGATTACAAGAAGAGCCCACTTACAACCACTAAGGAAGTGAGTTTTCAGAGAACATGTGGCATTAGGAGCCACAAGAGCCTGAGTCAGCTCCAATTAGAGGAGCTCCAAGGTTTTATGGACTTGGGCTTTGTATTTGACAAGGCCCAAATAAGCCCGAATATACTGACCATCATTCCTGGTCTTCAAGACAAGAGGCCCACTGAGGAGGACGGCAGTGATGACAGGATGGCCAGACCTTATCTATCTGAAGCATGGTGTGTACAAAGATCAGTTACTCCTAAGGTCAATTGGGTTGATAGCAAATCAACGGCAGATATCAAGGAACAGCTCAGGGCTTGGGCCAGAACGGTGGCCTCTAACGTGCACCAGGAGTGTTAAGCTTAAACATGGCCATCTTCATGATCTGCTGCTTACTTGATTTACTTGTATTGTACGCATCCAAACATCATTCTCAAATCAAAATCCCTGTCTTAAAAAAGAATTGCAGAATTCAGAGATCTAGACCGTTGATCTGATGGGCAACATGGTGAATGAAATATGCTCTGAAAATGTCTTCAATAGGACAGGCTAGCACTTTGATCATTTGGGGAAGTGCATGTGGAGGTATAGAGCAACATATAAATGTTTAAAAGTATAAAGATTGGACAACTAAGACAGCTTGATCTTCGAGACTTTTTGATGCAAAGTCCTCTACCATGTGACTCGTCCGATCAACGGTCTAGATCTGGTAACCATTGCCCCACTTGTATAAACTCAAGGCCCGAGACGTCAGATGATCATATTAATCAGGAAGAGATAAAAGCACTAACTAAAGTTCTGACAAGTGTGGCCCATCATCCCGTGATCCAGGCTCTTGGTCTACTGCGTCCCACTGTTGATGAAAACCCCACCAAAAGTCTCACCCAGTTGAAGATCCTAGCCCCTAATCTTATGACTACTCCAGTTCTTTACCGTCTATCCGTAGGCCACCAACTAAAATGTTAAGAGCCTCCTATTGATGAGATTTCTGGGGCGTGGTACGTCCACTTCAGAAGAAAGGAACATACCAACGGTCTGGATTACCAAACAAGTTTTTTGACTTTAGATTTTAGATTCAGACTTCAGATTTCAGATTCAAGCTTAAGATTTCAGATTCGGTCTTTACACTTCAGATTTAACAAACGGGGCCTTAGTGAAACCGGTCCAAGTTAAGTTATCGTGTAGCCTAATTTAAGATTTTCTCTAGCATGCATTCAACTTCGGAGAGCCTAAGTTTCAAGATACGTACTTTCTATAGTGTCAAATAACTTCGGTTTACCCATTATTCGGATCTTGGAGTGTTTTTCTTTCTAGACGACAAGTTTGGTACTGTAGCTGGTCATATATCAGCGGCCTGAATCCAGGTCGTACAAGGAGAGGCTGCCCTAAAACCTTACAGAAATAAAATCTATCTTCGAAGAGTTTTCAAGTTAAAATTTTGATGTAACGTGTTGAAACTGAAGCTTTCTTAGTAACGCCCTGCAGTTGGCCCGTCACTCTGGGGAAAAATAATAATAAAGGGATTGTACAGCCTGACAAACAGTTTGTACATCACATCAATGGTTTTCAACTAATAGAAAAATTATAGATCCCTACCCTTATTAATTATTTTAATTGCCGGTTCCTAATCCCACCTGCTTTATGACTGTCCGTTAAGAAGATTCCTAGGCAGAAAATCAGATCAATCAAATCCCAAGGTGGATAATATTTAACTAAACATCTTGGCAAAGATAAATATTCTTTTGTACCTGTCCATTTGTTTCAAGAACCATTGTTGGGAACATGTACTTGTTTGTTCGGGTCAAGACAAATAAGTCTGGACGGGTAGACAACTTTTTCATAAGTTGTAACAATCTTTTATATTTGTAGCAAATGTAAATTCTTACTCATTGTCTTACGGTTGTAGTTTATAGATATTTACTGTTATATAAATTAGATATAAAAAATAATTTTCTAAATGAAGAAATTTACATAAGCAATCCTCACTACAATAAAACAGGGCTTAGCCTACGTTTGGGGATCCTATGGGCTCCACACAGCCCCGACCACCAGAATATCTATGCCGAAGTCATAGGCAATTTGCAGATTGGGTAGCTAAAGTCGGACGGTTTTGTCATGGGATCTATAAAGCCTAATGTGATGTATATGCTTTATCCATGGCGTCCATCCATTTTGACAAATATTTTAGGGTATGAGTGACGAAATGAGGTAGATTGAATGCTCAAGTGGACCACGCCACAGGAAGTAGTGGGGATTGAAAGCTTACCATAAGATGATGGAAAATTTTTGTTTATTTCACTTGTTTATTTAATTCAACGGTACCCAATGCTTAATATTATCTAAGGGTTATGATTATTCTATCAAGAAGAGTACAACAGATGGTCCATTAATTAAGGGGTCATGTTTGACAAATGTATGTGGATGGGGAATACATGTGCCAAATTTGGTGGCAAGGCAATAACATGTTTTGTCTCATATTCTCAAAAAGATAGAAATTGAGACAATGGGGGCAAATATGATAAATTGCCAATTTTCATGCATTTGTAGTTTGTTTTTACCAAAAAGGTTTCTCTTAAAAAAAAAAAAAATACTTATTTTCAGATATCATGGCTTTTTTCAAACAAATTACCAAACGGATTTTTAAGTACTCATAAGTACATAAGTTCAACAGCTTAAGCTTTTAGTGGCTAAATTAATTTTTAGACCTTATTTTTCAGTTTACCAAATGGCACCTAAGTACTGTTAAGGATTGTTTTGCGGAATCACACAGAGATGGATCTAGGATAGCAATCCAAGAGCGCCAAGCAAATACAAGAGAACACAAAGATTTAATGTGGAAAACCCTTTCGGGAAAAAACCATGGCACAAAGCGACAGATCTTCACTATGAAAACAGAAATTATAAAGAGACAGGACTTATCCAATTCGAACAACCTCGAATATCACCCTTGCTACACCCTTTGCAAACTTAGAACCCTTTTAGAAATCCTTTGGAATACTTTAGAAAGCCTTAGAATACCTTAGAATGGCCCTAGGGAATCCTATTTATAGTTGGGGACTCCCACTTACGCACCTCCCTGGAATCTGCCTCAAATTTATGCAGTCCGCGCATAATTCGCGCACAATCTGCATAACCCTCGACTAGTCAAGTCAGAGCTTCGACTGGTCAAAGGACCCTTCGACTGGTTGACTGGTCGAAGATCTTGGGGATTCCAAATACATTGTTACTAGACTTCGAGCCGAATTTTCTAAGGGCTAGTTGAGTTTTCCAGATTTAAAACATCTGTTAACAACAATATCTACCATGTCTTCAATCTTCAAACGTGTAGCTTCTTGTCCTCTTCTCTTATATTGCGTCATATCATAACTTCAATCAATGCTTCTCATGCACACTCCGCCCTTCTTTTACGTCAGCGTAAGCCCAGATAAGTTGCACATAACTTGAATTTCTCTATAGGAACGACCTTGGTGAGCATGTCTGTCAAATTCACGTTGGTGTGACTCTTCTCCAGTGTTACATCTCCTTCCTCAAGCACCTGTCGGATAAAATGGTGATAAACATCAATGTGTTTAGTACATGAGTAATAAATAGAATTTTTAGCTAAATCGATAGTGCTTTCACTATCACAATTAACTGCCACGGCCTCCTGCTAAAGTCCCAATTGATTTATCATGCCTCTTAACCAAACACCTTCCTTAAATGCTTTCATCACTGTCATATATTCTGCTTCGGTCGTGGAAAGAGTCATCACGGATGATAGCTTACCTGTTCATACTGTCACATGGCCTTCTACCCTTTACGATGCTTAACAATATCGTATACTGTGAGTTTCTCCACTTCTACAAGTGAACGCACATCGTCACCTCTAATGTCCCAATACATTCTCAATGCTGACATGGAAATATCGATACATGGCTATTACAAACAACATACCGAAGTAGAACATATATCATATAATGAAATAACATAAGAACCATGATCTAATTCATACAGTTACCAGAAAAAATGTGGGGCAGAACTTGCAGTCCTTTGTATATATAGTAGGAAATGAACCGTGCCTTCTCTCCAGGAAATCAACGTACTTGTCAATAGCCTAATCAATAAATATGGCGAATTAAGCTCTAGTCTAATATAATTCTTGAATAACTATAGATGTATGTGTGTGAATTACTTACAACACTATCAACCCATACATTTTTCTCCCATATAGTCCTGAACCAACCAAATTTCATCGTTTCTTTGTTTGCATTAGCCCAACTATCAAATTCATGCAGTTCCTCCTCCAATATTACCCTAAATGGATCAATCTTTGCCTG
Source organism: Magnolia officinalis (assembly GCA_021015155.1). Taxonomy (NCBI): domain Eukaryota; kingdom Viridiplantae; phylum Streptophyta; class Magnoliopsida; order Magnoliales; family Magnoliaceae; genus Magnolia; species Magnolia officinalis. The sequence goes on along the minus strand of JAJHSJ010000002.1, from coordinate 27,771,465 downwards.
GAAGGGTATTGGAGAAGTACACAATTCTTTCGGTTTCTCAGTGTCAGCAGCGTTGCTTGGAGTTATTTGAATGGCAGAGATGGAAGTGAATGGAGAACGCTTATATCCAGACAGCTTCACCACCCTCTTAATTCTAGTCTTATATACTGCAATGGAAGGCACTGATTTCTCACATATATCAACGTCTAAGGCATCCGAGTATTGAACATTCATCTCTTTGTTCCCCTAATCCCTACATTCCAATTCCTCATCTTCCTTCTCAAACTCTTCTTTCTCTTTGTCTAACTCTTTCTCCTTCCAAAGCTGTATCTTCTCTAAAAGAAACGCCTCCATCTACTTCTTCAACTCCATCTTACCCTCCTCCAACTCTTCTTTCTCCTTCTTCAATACCTCATTTTTTATCATCAGTTCTTCCTTCTCCCTCATTAACATTTCCTTCTCCATCTTCAAACTGCCCTCTCATTCAACTCTTCTTCTGTAACCTCAAGGCTTCCATCACTTTTAACATTAGTTTCACCTCCTTATGTACTACTTCTCTCTCCCTCTCTATCGATTCTTCTCTCTTTTTTTGGGGGCGTTCCTGCCGCTTCAACTCTTCCCTATCTCTCTCCAACTGAATCCTCTCCGCCTCCAGCTCCTCCCTATCCTCCCTCGACTCCGCAGTCAGTTATAATTTCACTCCCTCTCCCTCTCCCTCATCACCACTCTCTTCCTCTCCCCCTTCTTCTCCCTTTCCCTCATCACCACTCTCTTCCTTTCCCCCTTCTTCTCCCTCTCCCTCATCCCCACTCTCTTCCTCTCCCCTTTCTTCTCTCTCTCCTTGTCCCGATCTCCCTTCCATATCTTCATCATCTTCATCTTTAATACCCTACAAAATGAAGCAATGTATGTATCAATTATATAACATGTCAAAGTAAACATAACATATCAACATAAAAGAATACTTTTCTGACATCTTACATCAATCTATCATGGACCAAACGAACGGCCTCTGTCTCTAGCTCCTCAATGATAGGTTCTAAGATAAGAACTATCTCAGTCTGCAAGAGAACATCTTCATTTTCATATACAGAAACATATATATATATATATATATATATATATATTCAATAAGTGATCACTTAGCTTCATAGAAATTGACTTACATCTACACTCTCTAGTATTTGATGAATCTTCTTATACCTCCAACCCTTCCATCCTCGATATTGTGTGAATCTTGGAATTTGGGATGGAACGTATGAAATGATACATTGTTGGAGAACCGATACTTTCTCAAGGGCTTATATCTGTTACAATGAAATGACAAGATGATGTTAAATACATATAGTTTCGTATAAACTATAAATTAAAATAAACAAGGAAAGAATCCTTACTTGTAGGGGAAATATGCAACTGGTGACATTGTAATGAAGCCCATGTGATGTCATCAAGGTACTATTGATCCCGTCAGTCATCGTCTAGAAGGCCACACTACCCCAAGGGCAGATATTAAAGTCTTCCAACGAGTCAACAAGGTCGATAAAGTCTGTACAATACATAATATTCATGTCGGTTCCCTTAACAAACCACTCTACACATAATATTAAGGTTACCTTCACGACATCTTCATGCTTATTGATATCAACTATCCTATTGAACACCTCCTATACATGTTTTTTTAGGATAAAATATTTATTGAAGTATTTTTCTCTTATTGACTTCTTCAAACGAGGGATATTAGGTATGAAGAGGTCACCAGTCTTGTCACGCCCCAAACTCGGAAATCAAGCTCACAAAATTCTCAATCGCCGAATCCGGTGCCGACAGCCTCCGTAGTACCCCATTCTCGGCTCCCAGCGTCCATACGCCAAATTCCGATCCTGGGATCCTACAATGAGGATTTTCCAATGTACATTTAACTCATAATAAGCATAACCACAAGTTTACCCAAGTCACAAAGGCAACATCATCATCACATATCCACTAATATAAACAGTTGAATACAGTGTTGAAAGGAAAATACATATGTTAAAAATCAAAGCTCCATGAGTCCGCTGCACGCTCGAAGCTCAATGTTATTGCAGCCTGATGCCACCTGCATGCATCTATCGTACATAAGATTATAGAAAGCTTAGAGAGTGGTGAAAGTGTGTGCACAAGGTAAAGTGCCAAGTAAGCAATATCAGAGTAATCAGAGTAAGCGGAAGTACTGACAAGTCCATGATTCATACAATAACAGGGTATGCAATGCAAATCATCTATGCAAATGAGGTGTCAGAGCGAGCCAAATATTAGATGCCGAGGATATAATGTCATAAATCATACAATATCGAAATAAGCAGAAATATATTGGTAAGTCTATGAGTGTCATCAGCCGTACCAAGGCTATGCAAGGCATGAGTACTAACGACCATATCAATGCAGAAACATGTCAATCCAAAATACTAAGTACTGCGGATGCAATGTGATATGCAGTGTGAATGAAATGACCAAGTTGGAGTGAAGTCGGGATGATAGTACGTAGTATCGCAGGCTATGGGGTCCATCACAAGGGACTTCTATCCAAACCAGTCCCATACCCATATTTGGATAGTTAGACTCAATGTGATGAACTCCTGATTTCAGGTTAGTCACACACTCAACCGAAATCCTGACCATGCGAAGGTACACAACAATTAGTTGCGCACCACCAGCACGAGTGGATAGTGAATGAAACAAATGCATGAGTATGCAATTCCTACTCAATAAGTCCACATATCAGTACGGTTCCTCTCTGAGATCATCACCGGGGTCTAGTACACTCCACGCCACCTGCCGCCCCATCAAGTGCACAACTGGGTAAGCGAAAGAGACCTCACTATCCGCTTGGCCAGTAGTCTGCCAATACCTACCCGACTCATCAATAGCAGACTCATTCCTTAAGTTGGTCAAACTCAGCCCAGCTATGCCTACTCCCTCGGGCGGGTAAGGCCACACCCCCTCCCAACCGACCACGACACAGTGGGAGACGTGGCCTCTTGATATTCGGCACTCGGGCGCTCATGTAAATCCACTCGGTCTCGACGTTCGGGCGACCTCTGATACCAAGAGGGTTTTAGGGATTTTCACCCAAAGCCATCTATGGCAGCCCGATGCTCGAACAAAATATTTTTGGTGTCCCATCTGACCATCCACGATATGCCTGTGGAGGCTACGGCCGTGATGTCGCTAGGGCGTACTGTCACGCCCCAAACTCAAAACCGGCCTCACAAAATTTCCAATCGCCGAATCCGGCGCCGAGAGCCTCCATAGAACCCCATTCTCGGCTCCCAGCGCCCATTCGCCAGGTTCTGATCCTGGGATGCTACAAGGAGGATTTTCAACATAGTTTGATTCATAATAAGCATAACCAAAGGCATAACTCACAAATAACAACCAAAAACTCCATCACATTTCCACTATGATAAAAAAAACTTTACAAGTATAATGAGCATAAAGGGAAATACAATGATGATAGACAAAAAGCTCCAAAATGATCAGCTCTACTCTCCTGCCTCAGCGCTGCTGCTATCCAACGTCACCTACATGTAACGGTCGTGCATAAGCTTATAGAAAGCTTAGAGGGTGGTGAAAGTGTGTGCGTAAGGTAGTAATGTAATTATAAAATATCAGAGTAATGCGGAACATGCTAGTGAATCCATGAATACCGTTAGCCGTACCAAGGCTATGCAATGCAAGGCATGAATGAGTTCGGCCATACCAAGGCTATGCGATGCAAGATGCAAGTCAAGCATACAAATCCTCATCTAAGTCCACATATTAATACAGCTCAAATCTGGGATATCACCGGGGTCTAGTACACTCTAAACCAGATTGTAGTGCCATCGCAGGCAATAAGGTAAGTGGAAGAGACCTTACTACCCGCCTGCCACCAATATCGGGCTCGGCTCGTCGATAGCGGACCCATTCCTCGAGCTAGTCAGACTCAGCCTAGCATTGCCCCTCCTCTCGGATGGGTAAGGCCGCACCCCCTTCTAACTGACCACGACACAGTGGAAAGCGCGGCCTTCTGGTAATCGGTACTCGACGCTCCTGCACCCACTCAGTCTAGACGTTGGAGCAACCTCTTGGTACCATAAAGGTTTAGGTACTTTCACCCAGGGATATCTATAGCACCCCATGTAGAACAAGATTTTTGGTATCCAATCCTGCCAACCAAGATACGCCTATGGAGGATACGGCCCTGATGTCGCTAGGGCGTACTGTAACCAAATCACACAATGCGAATGCATGAATCACACTATCCAGTCATGCAGTAATCCTGCGTGTATCGTGCACTCATGTAGGGTAACACCGCCTATCCAGGAGCCCCTAACCAATCTACCCGAAGGCATATGCTATGAACAGTCACTTCTCATATCAAGCATACATATGATGCATATGATCATGAATCAGAAACTATACTAAACATGTTATACAGTGATGAATGTTGTTCATAACAAAGATGGGCCTAGACGGCCTACAAGTATGAGCCTAACAATGGGCCCTAGGAGAATTATAATGCGGATATTTAACCAACAATATTCTTACAATGTGGACGTCAAACCATCATTGCTCCCAAGGCATGACCGCGAAGAAAACATCATCATATACATCATGGTAGAATCTCAATCGATGGGCGATTCGAATTGGGCCAATTCAAATGGGTCGAATCGAATGGGCCGATTCAAATAGCCGAGTCAAATGAGCCGAATCAATGGGCCGAATCGAATTGGACCGATTCAAATGGGCTGAATCGAATGGGCCGATGAATGGGCCGAATCTAATGGGCCGAACCAATGGGTCGATCAATGGGCCAATCAATGGGTCGAATCGATGGGCCGAATCGAATGGGCTGATCAATGGGCTAAATTAATGGGCCGATCAATGGGCCGAATGTATGTTAAATTGGGCCCACCCTTATGTAATTTGAGACCCGAACTATTCATAAGTTAACATAAGGATAGATGAAATGAAAACAATTAGAAATTATTGTGGCCCTTAGGAGTTTGAACGATGGATGACACGGTCCATTATTTAAATGGTGGGGTCCACTTGCACTTTAGATCTGATTCACTCATCCTGTCATACCATAAAATGATCTCATACATGGTTGAACGGTATGGATGCAACACATGCATCATGGTGGGCCCCACCATTCAAAAAGTGAACGGTGTAGATAAAGCACGTACATCATTGGGGGCCCGTACCACAGGGACGAAACACATACATCTAGGGAGGGTCCCACTGTCAGAACACACGTGAGTCATGGTGGGACCCACAGGGTTCTGGTCGCTAAGAGAGAGAGATAGAGAGAGGTAGAGAGAGATAGAGAGAGAGAGCAGCATGTGGCTGCCTCTTCTTTTGCTTTTACTTTTTCTTTTCCTTTTTCTTTCTTTCCAGCAACCAAAACAAAGGTGGTTCCCACGTAGGGCCCATCCTCATGCCCTATATATATATATATATATATATATATATATATATATATATATATATTATGAAAACACAACGTCCAGGCCATCCACAGCCTGGACGGTTACGTGGATCAAGGGGAGGCCCTACACGTGGGGTGTGTCCCACCGTCAGATGGACGGTGGACACAATACAACCATCATGGTGGGGCCAACTAAAATGGATGGACGGATGGTGGAGGTGGGTCCCATGGACCCACCGTCGGTTGACACTTCCCTGTCAGCCACTGCCACCAGGGATAGATGCCAAGACCACATCGTTAAAATGAGGTATCTTTCACACAGTCTACCACTTGAGCTTTGGGGGCCACCGTTGAAACGAGGTATCTCCACTCAGTCTGCCAATGAGCTATGGATTTGGGTGGAGGGCCCCACCGTTAGAAGTGGTAGACGGTCCGGATTAACACATACATGATGGCGTGGCCCATCTGGATGGATGGAGAACGGCGGTGGGTCCCATGGACCCCACCGTCACTCACACCACACGGCCAGCACACCTTCACTGACAGTACACTGTTACTGTCACTGTTGACACGTGGTATCTTTCACTCAGTCTACCACAAGAGCTATGGCTCTGCGTGTGCCAGGAGGGCCCCACAAGGACGTGGGTCCCACCATCCTGGGTAGCGGACGGTTTGGATGAAGTGCACGCACCCTGCTGTGGCCCGTCTATAAGGATGGACGACGTGGATGGGTGATGTGGGTGGGTCCCATGGACCCCACACCCTTGCACACACCCCATATTAGCCACCTCCACAGGGGTGAATACCAAGACCCCCAGTGTGAAATGAGGCATCTTCACTCGGTTTGTCACCTGAGCTAAGGAGATGGGTGGCCCACGTCGGATCACACTTCACTGGCGGCCACACCCCTTCCTAGCCACATCAAGGTGGGCCCCCTATGGACGGTTGGGATGGCATAAAAACATCATGGTGTGTCCCACATAGATGGGGTCCACCGGTAAATGGCATGGATGAAATACACACATCATATGTGGCCAAGATCATAGAAAGTGAGAGGAAGAGAAAGACACTAGCAAAGATGGAGGGGCCCTGCCACTATGGGCCCCTCTTGATACAAAATCTACATTAAAGTGGGTCCTACATGTGGCCCTTAAATCAAACAAATGAATGAAAACAAATTCAAAAATCATCCACCGGCTCTTCTTGCACCCTAGGCTTCCTTAGCTCCTTAGCTTCGATTCCAATGGAGGAGATAAGGTTTGGATGGTTGAGATGGGAGATGAAAGGGTAGGAAGGTGGAGCCACACTTATGGCTCTCTTGGAGTGGAAGAGCTTGAACATATGGAGGTTTTTGGTTGCTTGAGAAAGTGGTTTGAGAATGAGAGAGAGAGGGTTGTGAAGTAAAGAGAGAGATGGGTGATGGATGTGGTGAGTGATGGGTGTTAGAACTTTTTAACTTTTGGGGTTTTTAGTGTAAGAAAGGTATGGGCTTGTGTAAGAACTTTTGACTTTGGGGTTGCTTGGGAATGGGTGAAAGGTGATGTGTACTTGACATGATGGGATTGATTGTTGATTGATTGATGTGAGATATCGTAGGAATTCTCTTCAGCTTTTGCACGTGCGGCGTTTTTCTCGCACCGAACGCTGGCCCACATCTCCTGGCCAGAGTATCGCCTCGTCGCGTGAGTCCCAGCATCGGAACCGCGGCGACGGCGCGATCACTAAAGTACTAGTCTTAAGTTGAATCGATTCGGGTTGACGGCGTATGAATCAGGGTCGCGTAAATGCCGGCTAAGGGTCGAAGGTTGCCGGAATTCGACTGGGAAGACCGTGGAAGTCTACGGAACTGTACGGTCTAGGATGTGGATCTTACAACTCTCCCCTCCTAATAAAAATTTCATCCTCAAAATTTACACAATCATTGCAACTAGATATAACTCATGAGGAAGAAGAAATATAACATCATCATATAAAATCAGAGATAACATATAAAATACAACACATGATCAGTCATCAAAGAGATGAGGATAACGCTCTTGAATCTCGATCTCGCACTCCTAAGAAGCCTCCCCAACAGAATGGTAACCTCACTGAACCTTCACCAACGAAATGACCTTGGTCCGGAGGACCTGCTCCTTCCGATCTAGGATACGAACTGGCTGCTCAATATAGGAAGCGTCCTCACGAACATCTAACGGCTGTCAATCGATAACAGGAACGATGTCTGACCCACACTTCCTCAACATAGAGACATGGAAAACATTGTGGATGCCAGACAACTGAGATGGCAAGGCAAGCCGATAAGTCACGGCACTAACGCGCCCAGTGATCTCAAAAGGTCCTATGAATCTCGGGCAATCTTACACTTCGCTTCAAATCGAACTACGCCCTTCATGGGCTAGACCTTGAGATACACATGGTCCCCTACATCAAACTCGACGACCAAAACTCTTCTATCGGCTCTGAGCTGTGCGCATCCTCTGCCTGATGATATCGATAGCCTCTGACGTCTCCTTCACAAACTCGGGACCTAAGAGACGGCATTCTCCAACCTCGATCTAATAACTCGGTGATCTGCATGGTCTGTCATAAGTGCCTCAAAAAGAGTCATGCCGATGGTCGCCTGATAGCTGTTATTATATGCGAACTCAGGCAATCGCAGATGCTCATCCCAGCTACCCCCGAAATCAATCGCGCAGGCCCGAAGCATATCCTCAAGGATCTGGTTGACCCTCTCGGTCTAGCCATCGGTCTGTGGGTGGTACGCGGTACTGAGCTGCAAATCAATCCCCATCGCTCTCTGAAAGCTCTCTCAAAACTGAGACGTGAACCTTGGGTCTCGGTCAGAAATGATCGAGACTTGAACGCCATGCAGCCTCACAATCTCCTCAATGAATAACCTCGCAAGCCGGTCCAAAGGCCAAGTCACACAAATCACAAGAAAACGTGCCGACTTCATCAGACGATCCACAACAACCCAGATGGCGTCTTGACCACGCTGAGTCCTCGACAAACTCATAATGAAATCTGTGGACACGTGCTCTCACTTCCACATCGGGAAGCTTAACTTCTGCAATAGACCAGGGGGTCTCTAATGATCAGCCTTGACACGCTGGAACGTGTCACACTCAACCACAAAACTGGCAATCTGACGCTTTATCCCTGCCCAAAAATACTGTCGCCTCATGTCACGGTACATCTTCGTCGAGCCAGGGTGGATAGAAAACCGCGATCGATGCCCCTCGGTCATAAGATCTCTGCGTAACTCAGGAATATCCGGGACACATAATCGGCCTCTGAAGCGAAGTCCACCGTTTGAACCAATCTGTCAATCTGCCTGACTCTCAGATGCCGCCTTAGCCATATAACTCTGCAACAACTCATCAGCTTGCTGAGCCTCGATCACCCTTGCGACAAGAGAGGGTTGAATCGACAGGCTCGATAACTGCACGATAGAAGACTGTAAGCCAAACTCAAAATCATACTCTTCGATATCCTCAAGCATCCTCCACTCTCGAATCATCATATGCGCCACCAGGCCTCGTGGCTGACGGCTGAGGGCATTTGCTACCACGTTCGCTTTGCCCGGGTGGTACTGAAGGTCGAAGTCATAGTCCTTCAGGAGCTCCATCCAGCGCCTCTGCCTTATGTTCAACTCAGACTGCGAGAAGAGGTACTTCAAGCTCTTGTGGTCGGAGAAGAGCTCGAACCTAACCCCATAGAGATAGTGCCTCCACACCTTCAATACGAAGACAACTGCAGCCAGCTCCAAATCATGCGTGGGGTAGTTCAACTCATGGATCTTGAGTTGGCGAGACACGAAGGTGACTGGGCTCCTGTGCTGCATCAGGATAGCACCCAAACCAATATGCGAAGCATCGGTAAATATAATAAATTCATCACTCCCAGAGGGAAGAGTGAGGACAGGAGAGGACGTCAGACGGTCCTTCAACTCCATAAATGCTAGCTCACAGGCGTCGCTCCAAATAAACTCTGCGCCCTTCCGAGTCAACCCGGTCAGCGGGACTGCAACACGGGAGAAACCCTCAATGAAACGCCGGTAATAGCCTATTAAACCAAGGAAACTGCAGATCTCAAACGCGGTCGTGGGCTGGCCCAACTGACGCACTGCCTCAACCTTCGAGGGGTCCACTGCGACGCCCTCCCTCGTCACCACGTGACCGAGGAACTTCACTTCCTCCTGCCAGAACTCGCACTTCTCCAACTTCGCATAGAGCTAGTGTGCACGGAGGGTCTGCAACGTAACCTCTAAATGCTACTCATGCTCCTCACGGGTCCTCGAATAGATCAGAATGTCGTCGATGAAGACTACAACAAACTGATCGAGATAAGGACGAAAGACCTCATTCATCAACTGCATTAATATCACAGGCGCATTGGTCAGTCCGAAGGACATGACCTGGAACTCAAAATGACCATAACGCATCCTGAAAGCCGTCTTCGGAATGTCCTTCTCTCGGACCCAAATCTGATGATAACCGGAACGCAGGTCAATCTTCAAAAAGAACTATGCACCCTGCAACTGATCAAACAAATCATCGATCCTCGGGAGCGGGTACTTGTTCTTGACCGTGACCTTGTTGAGCTCGCGGTAGTCTACGCAAAGCTTCAACGATCCATCCTTCTTCTTCACGAAGAGTACCGACGTTCCCCACGGTGAACTGCTCGTATGGATAAACCCCAACTCAAGCAACTCGTCCAACTGCTTCTGCAGTTCCTGCAACTCCAACGATGCAATACGATATAGGGCCTTCGAAATAGGCACGGTACCGGGCACGAGATCAATCTGAAACTCGGTGAGTCGGCGAGGTGGTAATCCCAGAATCTCCTGAAACACATCGGGAAAATTGCAAACAATCGGCATCTGATCAATACAATCGGCAATAGGCTCCTCAACGGTGCAGGACATCAAACAAGACAATGTCTCTCCCCGGGGCTCTGTAACGAACTGAAACTGCGGCAAGCCTGGTATACAGAATGTGACGGTCCTCATGGAGCAGTCCAATACGGCGTGATACTCGGCAAGCCAATCCATGCCCAAGATAACATCAAAGTCTGACATCGGCAGCACGTACAAGTCGACGGGCAAGAAAATCTCTCATACTAGCACGGGGCAAGACGAACAGAAGCAGTCTAATACTGTAGTCTTCCCCAATGGCGTCGATATGGTCAACCCCTCTCGAGCAGACTCTGTCGGCAATCCAGTCGAATGGGAGAATCCCTCGGACATAAAAGAGTGCGAAGCACCGGAATCAAACAAAATTCGAGCAATGCATACAGAGACTGGAAGTATACCCTCCACGACTCCTCCAGACGACTAAGGATCCTGCTGGGCCACGTAAAATCTAGCCTAAGCTGGTTGGGGAGGTGTCTGTCCCCTCTGAGTGTGTTGCTGCTGTTGGGGTCGATGAGGCGGTCGGAACTGGTGCCTCTGCTACGGCAGCCTCGGAAACTGGTGCTGATGCTGCTGCTGAGGTGGCCTCGGTGGTGGGGGTTGTTGTCGCTGCTGCTGTGCGGGTCTCTGCTGCTGCTGTGGTGGAGGCTGTTGTGGACCTCTCTGTTGTTGCTGCTGCTGCTGGAGTCTCTGCTGCTGTTGCGGGCGGGACACTCCCATATACGGTGCCCTGTCGCACTGCACCCAAAACACATGCCGGTGAATTGCCTCGGAGGTGGTGCTAGAGTGTTGCTGGTACTCGGAAGGCTGGACGACCTGTACGCCTCTACTGCTGCGTGTCACTGGAAGGAGTGTGCCTCTTCTTGTCTCTGCTCTGACCATGATCATCCTGAGAACCGACCCACTCAGCCTAAAAAATTTGGGCCTTCCGTACTACCCCCTCAAACGTCGGGAGCTCATGCCCAATGACACAGCCTCAAAGACCGTAACGCAAGCCGTCCTCGAAGCGGCGGGCTCTCTACTCCTTATCATCTACTAGATATGGTGTAAATCTGAATAGCGCTACAAATCGGGCTGCATACTGAGCCACGGTCATATCACCCTGCACCAAGGCCTCAAACTCTAACGCTCGCTGTCGTCGAATGTGATCAAGAAAATATTGTCGGTCAAACCGATCCACAAAATCCTCCCAGGTCCACACAAAGTCGGCGGCTGCTGCTCGCGAGACTGACGTCCACTAGTGCTCAGCCTCACCATGGAGAAGAAATACGGCTAATCGGACTCGTCGCTCGGTCGTGCATCCTATCGTATTAAATATCTTCTCCACAACGACGCGTCATCTCTCAGCTACTGTCGGGTTTGCCTCGCCCTGGAAATGCGGGGGATCGAGTCGTCGGAACTCATGAAGAATGACGCTCGCGGCGCTCCTGGTCAAACTGGTCCGGTGAAACGACTAGGTGCCTGCTCTGCCCCTGAAGTGCGGCCGTCACAGCCTGTAACATCTGCTGTAACTGGGAAACACTCATAGATATGGTTGGATCTGCACCAGTCTCTGGTAGAGGAGCTGCATCCATAGGTTGGGCAGTAGGAATCTCTGGTAGAGGAGCTGCATCTATAAGCTGGGCAGTAGGAATCTTTAGTAGAGGAGCTGCATCCATAGGCTGGACAGTAAGAATCTCTGGTGGTGGGCCGGGGATCGTCGATGGAAGTGCGGGAGTCTCAGGTGGTGGTGCGGGAGTCGATCGGGTCACTCTCCTGAGCATCTTGTCCTACAGGAAAGAGCGAAGGCACCTATCAACTTTGAAACTCTCGAAGGCACGCACGCTTAGGGTCAGTAATAAAATATCGCTAAGTTATCCGAACTATATAAGGACTCAATCATTCTAACTCATAACAGACATGTAATGTTGTTCTTAGTTATTCCCAAGTTATGCTCTGATACCAACTTCTGTCATGCCCCAAACTTAGAAACCGGGCTCACAAAATTCTCGATTGCCGAATCTGGCGCCGACAGCCTCTGTAGAACCCCATTCTCGGCTCCTAGCGCCCATTCGCTAGGTTCCGATCCTGGGATGCTACAAGGAGGATTTTCAACATCAGTTTGATTCATAATAAGCATAACCAAAGGCATAACTCACAAATAACAACCAAAAACTCCATCACATTTCCACTATGATAAAAAAAAACTTTACAAGTATAATGAGCATAAAGGGAAATACAATGATGATAGACAAAAAGCTCCAAAATGATCAGCTCTGCGCTCCTGCCTCAGCGCTGCTGCGATTCGACGTCACCTACACGCAACGGTCGTGCATAAGCTTATAGAAAGCTTAGAGGGTGGTGAAAGTGTGTGCGCAAGGTAGTAATGAAATTATGAAATATCAGAGTAGTGCGGAACATGCTGGTGAATCCATGAATACAGTTAGCCGTACTAAGGCTATGCAATGCAAGACATGAATGAGGTCGGCCATACCAAGGTTAGGCGATGCAAGATGCAAGTCAAGCATACAAATCCTCATGTAAGTCCACATATCAATACAGTTCAAATCTGAGATATCACCGGGGTCTAGTACACTCTTAACCAGATTGTCGCCCCATCGCACGCAATAAGGTAAGTGAAAGAGACCTCACTACTCGCTTGCCAATATCGGGCTCGGCTCGTCGATAGCAGACCCATTCCTTAAGCTGGTCAGACTCAGCCGAGCATTGCCCCCTCCTCTCGGGCGGGTAAGGCCGCACCCCCTTCCAACCGACCACGACACAGTGGAAAGCGCGGCCTTCTGGTAATTAGTACTTGGTGTTCTTGTACCCACTCAGTCTAGACGTTAGAGCAACCTCTTGGTACCATAAGGGTTTAGGGACTTTCACTCATGGATATCTATAGCACCCCATGTAGAATAAGATTTCCAGTATCTAATCTTGCCAACCACGATACGCCTGTGGAGGCTATGGCCCTGATGTCGCTAGGGCATACTGTAACCAAATCACACAGTGCGAATGCATGAACCACACTATCCAGTCATGCAGTAATCCTGCGCGTATCGTGCGCTCATGTAGCGCAACACCGCCTATCTGGGAGCCCCTAATCAATCTGCTCGAAGGTATATGCTATGATCAGTCACTTCTCATATCAAGCATACATATGATGCGTATGATCATGAATCAGGAACTATACTAAACATGTTATACGGTGATGGATGTTGTTCATAACAAAGATGGGCCTAGACGGCCTACAAGTATGGGCCTAACAATGGGCCTAGAGAGAATTATAATACGGACATTTAACCAACATTATTCTTACAATGTGGACGTCAAACCATCATTACTCCCAAGGCATGACTGCCAAGAAAACATCATCATATATATCATGGTAGAATCTCAATCGACGGGCGATTCGAATTGGGTCGATTCAAATGGGTTGAATCGAATGGGCCGATTCAAATGGCCGAGTCAAATGAGCCGAATCAATGGACCGAATCGAATTGGACCGATTCAAATGGGCCAAATCGAATGGGCCGATCAATGGGCCGAATCGAATGAGCCGAACCAATGGGCCGATCAATGGGTCGAATCGATGGGCCGAATCGAATAGGCCGATCAATGGGCCGATCAATGGGCCGAAGTATGTTAAATTGGGCCTACCCTTATGTAATTTGAGACCCGAACTATTCATAAGTTAACATAGGGATAGATGAAATGAAAACAATTAGAAATTACCGTGACACAGTCCATTATTTAAATGTTGGGGTCCACTTGAACTTTAGATCTGATTCACTCATCCTCTCATGCCATAAAATGATCTCATACATGGTTGAACGGTATGGATGCAACACATGCATCATGGTGAGCCCCACCGTTCAAACAGTGAATGGTGTAGATAAAGCACGTACATCAATGGGGCCCGTACCAGAGGGACGAAACACATACATCTAGGGTGGGTACCACTGTCAAAACACACGTGAGTCATGGTGGGACCGACAGGGTTCTGGTCGCTAAGAGAGAGAGATAGAGAGAGAGAGAGCAGCACGTGGCTGCCTCTTCTTTTTCTTTTACTTTTTCTTTTCCTATTTCTTTCTTTCCAGCAACCAAAACAAAGGTGGGTCCCACGTAGGGCCTATACATGTACTATATACTATATATATATATATATATATATATATATATATATATATATATATATATATATATATATATATATATATATATATATAATGAAAACACAACGTCCAGGCCATCCACGGCCCGGACAATTACGTGGATCAAGGGGAGGCCCTACACGTGGGGTGTGTCCCACCGTCAGATGGACGGTGGACACAATACAAGCATCATGATGGGGCCAACTAAAACGGATGGACGGATGGTGGAGATGGGTCCCATGGACCCGCCGTCGATTGACACTTCCCTGTCAGCCACTGCCACCAGGGATAGATGCCAAGACCACACCATTAAAATGAGGTATCTTTCATACAGTCTACCGCGTGAGCTTTGGGGGCCACCGTTGAAACGAGGTATCTCCACTCAGTCTGCCAATAAGCTATGGATTTGGGAGGGGCCCACCTAGACGTGGCCGCACCATTAGAAGTGGTGGACGGTCTGGATTAACACATGCATGATGGCGTTGCCCATCTGGATGGATGGAGGACGGGGGTGGGTCCCATGGACCCCACCGTCACTCACACCACACGGCCAAAACACCTCCACTGACAGTACACTGCTACTGTCAGTGTTGACACGTGGTATCTTTCACTTAGTCTACCATAAGAGTTATGGCTCTGCGTGTGCCATGGAGGGCCCCACACGGACGTGGGTCCCACCGTCCTAGGTGGCGGACGGTTTGGATGAAGTGCACACACCCAGGTGTGGCCCGTCTACAAGGATGGACGGCGTGGATGGGCACCCTTGCACACACCTCACGTCAGTACACACCCCATATAAGCCACCTCTACAGGGGTCAATACCAAGACCCCCAGTGTGAAACGAGGTATCTTCACTCGGTCTGCCACCTGAGTTAAGGAGCTAGGTGGCCCACGTCGGATCACACTTCACTGGCGGCCACACCCCCTCCTAGCCACATCAAGGTGGGCCCCTTATGGACGATTGGGATGGCATAAAAACATCATGGTGTGTCCCACATAGATGGGGTCTACCGGTAGATGTCATGGATGAAATACACACATCATAGGTAGTCAAGATCCCAGAAAGAGAGAGGAAGAGAAAGACATTGGCAAAGATGGAGAGGCCCCACCACTATGGGCCCCTCTTGATACAAAATCTACATCAAAGTGGGTCCCACTACATGTGGCCCTTAAATCAAACAAATGAATGAAAACAAAATCCAAAGATCACCCACCGGCTCTTCTTGCACCCTAGGCTTCCTTAGCTCCTTAGCTTTTATTCCAACGGAGGAGATGAGGTTTGGATGGTTGAGATGGGAGATGAAAGGGTAGGAAAGGTGGGCCACACTTGTGGCTCTCTTGGAGTGGAAGAGCTTGGACATATGAAGGTTTTTGGTTACTTGAGAAAGTGGTTTGAGAATGAGAGAAGAGGGTTGTAAAGTAAAGAGAGAGATGGGTGATGGATGTGGTGAGTGATGGGTGTAAAAACTTTTTGACTTTTGGGATTTTTGGTGTAAGAAGGGTATGGGCTTGTGTAAGAACTTTTTGACTTTGGGGTTACTTGGGATTGATTGTTGATTGATTGATATGACATATCGTAGGGATTCTCTTCTGTTTTCGCACGCGCGGCGTTTTCCTCGCACCGAACGTTGGCCCACATCTCCGGGCCAGATTATCGCCTCGGTGCGCGAGTCACGGCATCGAAATTGCGTCGACGGTGCGGTCTTTAAGGTACTAATCTTAGGTTGAATCGATTCAAGTTGACGGCGTATGAATCAGGGTCGCGCGCAAATGCCGGCTAAGGGTCGAAGGTTGCCGGAATTCGACCGGAAGACCGCAGAAGTCTACGGAACGGTATGGTCTATGATATGGGTCTTACACGTATAGTAATCACAACACATAATGCAAGATGCATGAGTCATACAATCCAATCATACACCAATCCTGCGCATATCGTGCACTCATGTGAGATAACCTCCGCCTATCGGGGAGTCTCATAGCAACCTGCCAAATGACATATGCAATTGTCAACCACTTCTCATAACAAACATGCAGATGATGTGTATGGGCATGTATCATGATGCTATGCGGTCACATACTCATAATCGGTATCAATAACTGGCATCGACTATCAACCTCGACAATATGGACATTTAACCAACATTGCCCCCAAGGAATGACCCATATAGAGCCTAACATATAGTGGACTCATGGCCTCACACCAGGGCCAAATATACAACATCATGGGCCTCACTCAAGAGCTTAATACACATCGCGATGGGGCTCAGTCATGGGCCACATATATATCAAGTGGGTCGCATCTCACGGGTCTAATATACATCGCAATGGGCCGCTCCCACAGGCCTAATATACATCAAGTCGGGCCTCACCATATGGGCCGAAAATATATCATAATGGGCCACGTCCCATGGGCCTCGAATACATCATAATGGGCCTCAATAATTGGAATCGGCCTCAACAATTGGAATCGTCACTCGGAATCGACCTCGATACTTGGCATTGACAATCAAAATCGGCAAATTGGTCATGACAATCGGAATCGATCGATAATCGGAATCGGCAAATCGGTCAAGTCAATCAGAAATCGGCAATCGGTCACGATAATTAGCCTCGATCGCTAATCGGCAATCGGCCACTATAATCAGAATCAGCAAATTGGTCACGTCAATCGGTAATCGGTCACGATAATCGGCCTCGATCCTTGATCGGCAATCAGCCAATACAATCGGAATCAATCAATAGTCAGAATCAGCAAATTGGTCACATCAATCAGAATCAGCAATCGGTCATGAAAAACGGACTCGATCGTTAATCGGCAATCGGTCAAGTCAATCGGAAGCGGCAATCGGCCACGACAATCGAAAACGGCAAATCGAAATTGATCGATAATCGGAATCGACAAATCGGTCATGTCAATCGAAAGTCGGCAATCGGTCACGACAATCGGCATTGATAATTGGCGCCGATAATCAGGGTTGATAATTGGCACCAATAATCAGGGTCGATAATCGACGTCAGCCTCGATAATCTGCACCAATAAGCAGTAGATAAATAAAGCGGGGTCCATAAATGATCATCAGATCAACCATAGTATAAAGATCGGCACTCAGTAGTGGTTATATCAAATCTGATAGCACAGAGTCTTCCGTCTACGGTGAATGGGGCCCACTTATTTGGGTTAACCCACGAAGAGAATGGGCCTAACAAGGCCTAAGGGAAGGTCACAATGAGGACGTCTAACCATTGTTGCCCCTCAATGTGGACATCTAACCAACATTACTCCCAAGGAGTGGCCCACAAAAGGGATTTATACGCAACGCAGCGGCTACACATGCATCACATTGGGCCTCACATACATCGCATTGGGCTTCATACGAGGGCCTCAAGTGTATCACAATGGGCCACGCCCCTGGGCTTTGAATACATCACATTGGGCCTTACCCATGGGCCTTGAATATCAAGTGGGCCGCACTAATGGGCCCGATACACCTCACAAGGGCCGCATGGCATGGGCCCATCCTTCATCAAGAGAGGGGGGTCGCACCATCTACCCCATTCATCTATTCTTAGGGATTATTTTAGAGTATTGACAAGAAATATTTAAATCACATGGACTGCACTCCAAATAACAGTGGTGATAATGATTCCCACCGTTAGAATTCTCAAGGCCCACCATAACATTTAATTCCCATACAATCTGTTCATAAGGTCACACCAACCTAAATTAAGATGAAAAATAAATTTCAAATTGATTCTGAACCATTGTGACCCCAAGAAGGGTTTCAATGGTGGACGTTCACTCAACACTGTTTTATGTAGTGTGGTCCTCTTGATATAAATGTCTTATTTTGGTCTCAAGCCTTAATTGAGCTCGCCCTTTGGATGGAGGGTTTGGATGTAACACATACATCAAGCATGGCCCACCGTCCAACCATATGGGCGGTTTAATATAAAGCATTCATTAAGTTGGGGTTTCATACCCTTGCTGGCGTCCTTAGCAGTGGGACCTACAAAACTTGTTGTCGTCAAATGGCAATGGGTCCCACCGTTAAAAACAGATGGACGACATGTGTAAAACACATACATTATGGCTGGGATCCACCGTCCATGGGTTGGACGATGGATGCAGCACATCATCCAGGTGGTCCCACCATCAGGATGAATGGACGGTTAGATATAACACATACCTGGTGGGACCCATACGTTGCAGACGTCAATAGGCAGCTATATAGTTATCGTACATGCAGCTACTGCTACTTTGGAGGAGAGCAGAGGTGGTCCATGTACGGCCCACCCTTATATATATATGTAAGATATATATAATATAATATATATACAACTGCTGCTGGTGCAGCTTTATGCTTTAAAAACAAGGGGTGCAGAGGTGGGTCCAACGTAGGGCCCACCCTCATTTGTATATAAAGTATATATATATATAATATTATATATAAGATAACTATTATAATATGATATATTATATTAATATTATATTTAATATAAGGCAACGTCCAGGCCATCCACGGCATGGAGATACACATACCTCAAGGATGGCCCCACATGTGGGGGGTGTGTCCCACTGTCCAAGGATGGTGGACGGTTTGGATAAAACACATGCACTATGGGGTAGCCCATGTAAGAGGATGGACGACGTGGGTGGGTCCCATGGACCCCACCGTCAACACAGACACTTCATATTAGCCACCCGTACAGGAATCAATGCCAAGACCTCAATTGAGGTATCTTACACTCCGTCTACCATTTGAGCCTTGGATATAGCTCCCACTGTCTGGACAGCCTGGATCTCACGTGTAACCATAGGACTGCTGACGTTACAAAGGGCAGTGGGTCCCACCATCACATGTAATACAGTGTGGCCCATCCAATGGGCAGAGGACGTGGGTGGATCCCACGGACCCACTGTCCGTTCACACTTCACTGTTAGCCACCCCAACGTCAGATCCCACTTCACTACTGGCCACACCCACCTCCAGTACACACCTCATTGTCAGCCAGTCCCTCTCCCATAGACAGTGCACACCTTACTGCTAGCCACTCCCACCGCTCACTCACACTCACTGTTGAGATGAGGTGTCTTTCACTCAAGTCTGCCACTTGAGCTATGGATCAGGGTAGGTTAACACATCAAGGACCGACCCAACCACACGTGTGGGGCAGGCCACGTCCTAGATAGACGGTTAGAATGATATACAAACATCATGGTGTGTCCCACATGGATGGGGTTCACCGGTAGATGGCACGAATAAAATACACACATCATAGGTGGGCCATTGATCATAGGAAGAGAGAGAGAGAGAGAGAGAGAGAGAGAGAGAGAGAGAGAGAGAGAGAGAGAGAGAGAGAGAGAGATGAACGTGTAGGGGAGGGACCCTCGCCACTATTGGGCCTTCCCTTTAACAATACATATATCAAGTGGGTCCTACAGCAAGTGGACCCTTAAATCACAAAATAATAATAATAATAATAATAAGAATATGGGTCTAAGATCACCCACCGTCCACTCCTTCTTGGTCCGATGGAAAGGTAGTCGCCTAGGCTTCGATTTCAACGTAAGATGATGAAGCTTTGATGGTGGAGATGGAAGATGAGAGGGTAGGAAGTGGGCCACATACAAAACTCTCTCATGTAGGTTTTGGAGAGTTTGGACGTGTGGTGTTTTTAGGTTGCTTGGAAAGTGAATTTGAAAAATGAGAGAGAGAGTTATAAAGAGAGAGAGAGAGAGAGAGAGAGAGAGAGAGAGAGAGAGAGAGAGAGAGATGGGTGATGGATGTGTAAGAGACTTTTTGACTTTGGGGTAGATTGTGTAAGAAGGGATATGGGCTTGTGTAAGAACTTTTGACTTTAGGGGTTGCTTGGGGATGGGTGTGAGGTGATGGTGTGCTTGACATGTACTTGACCCTTGATGGGATTGATTGATTGATTGAGGTGACAAGTTGTAGAGATTCTCTCAGAATTCGCAGGCGCGGCGTTTTCCTCGCACCGAACGCTGACCCACATCTCTTGGCCAGAGTATTAGATCGACGCGTGAATCGCGGCATCGGAACCGCGAGACAGCGCGGTCGCTAAGGTACAAGTCTTGGGTTGAGTCGACTCAGGTTGACGGTGTGTGAATCAGGGTCACTAGCAAATGCCGGTTAAGGGTCGAAGGTTACCGAAATTCTACCGGGAAGACTACGGAATCCTACGAAATAGTACGGTCTAGGATACGGGTCTTACAAGTCTTTAGATCTGTTATTAAGGTGAAGTCCATCTCGAAAAACTTTACACGGTTCCCCTGTATCTCGAATACAAAATTGGTTATATATCTCTCAATAAGTGAGTGAAAAATGGCTCCTATAAGCCTAAATGGTGGAATGTGTAATAAAAATGAGAATGAGGTCTACTTAAATATATTTATTCTAGTGTCATTCTTCTCCAACCCACTCTTGACACTATCAAACCACCATGTCAAAGAACATCTGCATGATAGGGTGGGGGCCGACTCGCTAAATCCCTAATGCAAGGGTTTGTTATCTACAAGGATGAATGAGAAATTATATCAACGATAACATTCAATATTTAACGAAGCATAATGTGAAAGTTCACTTGTTGTGGTGAAAAATCATAAAGTATGGTATGAGTGTGCCGAGTCAGCGATCAGTTTTTGGTGAATTCCAAATGAAAGTACAAGACTTATAGGTGAATTTTCACAAGTTTTGTGCCTGTTTCACTCATATATCAGTCAATTTCATGAAGTTTCAGTAAATTTATACAGGGTTGTCGGTCAAAAAGATGTCAATATCAAGCAGTTATCAGTCATTTTAACATTCAACAAGTCTGTGGCCAATTTTACTAAGTTATCGGTCAATTTTTTGAGCTATATGTTGCATTTCGGACCAAGAACGTCATGAAATTGACCATGAGTGAATTTGACTGAGGACTGAAAATGACCGTGAAGTGAAGGGAATTGAGCGTGAAATGCCTGGAATTGACTGTGAAGTGAAGGGAATTGACCATGAAGTGAAGGAAATTGTCCATGAAATGCATGGAATTGACCGTGACATGAAGGGGATTGTCCGTGAAATGCATGGAATTGACCGTGAAGTGAAGGGAATTGTCTGTGAAATGAGTGGAATTTACCATGACGTGAAGGAGATTGGCGTGAAATGCATGGAATTAACCGTCAATTGAAGGGAATTGTCCTGCAATGCATAGAATTGACCGTGACATGAAGGGGATTGTCCATGAAATGCATGGAATTGACCGTGAAGTGAAGGGGATTGACCGTGAAATGCATGGAATTGACTATGAAGTGAAGGGGATTCACCGTGAAATGCATGGAATTGACCGTGATGTGAAGGGGATTGACCATGAAATGCATGGAATTGACCATGAAGTGAAGGGAATTAACCGTGAAATGCATGGAATTGACTGTGAAGTGAAGGGGATTGACCGTGAAATGCATGGAATTAACTATGAAGTGAAGGGAATTGACCGTGAAATGAATGAAAATGATCGTGAAGTGAAGGGAATTGACCGTGAAGTTAGTTATATGTTTCTTGCAATTGTGAGTCAAATTTCACTTTGTGGTCATTTTAAGTCAGTTCACGGTCCTCATCAATAACTCAGTGGGTCCTTGGTCTATTAACTCAGTCGGTGCTCGTCGGTCTTCATTTAGTTTCACATATCATTTCGTTCTTTGTTTCAAAAACCCTCATTGTGGGCCATTTAAGCATTAACTTTTGCCCATTTATCTGGACATGTCATACCATTCGGTGTTTAAAATAAAATAGGACTATACACGAGCCAAGCTAGCTCGAAAAGCTCGCTCGAGACGTCCAGAGTCAACTCGGATTGACTCGGCTTGAAAGGCCAACTCGAGGCGAGTAAAGTTGAGTTCAAGCCAAGTTCGACCATGGTGTATTGCAACTCAACTCGACTCGAACTCGACTTGACTCAGCATGGATGAGTCAAGACGAGCTTGGCCCACCTCGACTCGACTCGGCTCGATGTACGACACTAAAATCAAATGATAAATGGATTATGGACCGTGAGCATATGACCGTGCGCATATATAGTATAATATAAAGTGGGGTCCACAAAAAGCGAGGGATTTGAATATACCTGCCGTTCGAAGCTTCTTAGATGGGGGACCATTTTCATCCTTTCTTAGGTTCACAAAAGTTGAAAAGGATGTGCGTGGGGTCTGTATTCTCAACCGGTCAAAGGGGGAAAAAATTAAAGAAAATGGAGGGTTTTACTAGAAGGTGGGCAGTCACAGAGGGGGAGAAGTCATTAGAGAATCAGATTAGGTCGGCTAGGATGAAGAAAAATTAGATTTTCGGTGGAGATGGGGCTAACAGCGTTCAAAGGGGCATTTGTTTTAGAGCAAGGGCATTTTCGTCATGTGCAAAGGCGTCCGAATGCCTGGGGAGTATTCCTGGCAACTAAAAAGAAATGGGCTTAAAAAGGTTGTGGGCCATATACTGGTCGTACAGTTGGAAATTTCTCATACGGAAAGGTAAGATATTCATTGGGGAAAAACTGAAGTGGTACCACACACTAGCTAGCTAGCATGGGTATTGTCCTTAGCAAATTATGTGGGTCCAATGAGGTATTTGTTATATCTAAACCATCCATCCATTTGGCAAGCTCATATTATTGCTTGAACTGAAAAATACGACATATCTAAAGATCAAGTGGACCTCACTGAAAAAAGCAATGGGTGATTGAATGTTTACCATTGAAACCCTTTTGGGGTCACACAGTTTTGTGACCTTATAAACATATTGGATGGAAAATATATGTTATAATGGGCCCTACGGATGTTTTAACTATGAAAATCATTATCCCCACCGCTATTAGTGGTGTTGTCCGAGTTGAGCTTTAGATATGATTATTTTTTTAGCTCATGTTCTACGATGATCTTTAAAAATGGATGAACGGCGTGAATATAATAAATACATCATTTTGGAGCCATTTAACTTTAATCTCCTTTGAACCGTTCATACAACTCGGAGTTCGAGGAGCGTCAGCGCTCTTCTTCGCATAGCTATATCGCAGGTGAGTGGCGACCTCCAGTCTTCGCAGGACACGTACTCACACCAGCCAGATCGGTGGTGTGTGATACATCAGTCAATCCGCTTCCCATCTTTTACGCATTGTCCATTTTGACCTGCATGGACTAGAAGTAGATTGCATCCAATATAGAAGCAGACTATGGGATCTAGCATTAATGAAAATACACACCATGTGTAAGAGTACAAGGCAAGAGCCATAGATAGGGAAAAATCATCATTTCATGCGAGGGGTATTTATTTCTCATCGGGGTTTCATGCCTGTCTAGGTCCAAATTGCACTTTTTCACTGTGCTTGGTGGATCAGTGGTTGTAATCTATACTAGACCTAACTATATGGCTAACCTAATGTGATAACGATGATGTAGGTGCATCGTTGGAATATTTGGTTTAATCTATTTAAAATTGATAACAAAAAGAAAATAAAATTGAGATAAAGATTTATAGAGTTGAATAGGGTGTGACTTAAGTCACTCGGCTTCTTTTTTTTTGTTAGCTTGTTAGTACACCCACTGTCAGTTCACACTTCACTGTTAGCCACCCCCTCTAAGGAATCGAAACTAAGACCTCAGTGTTAAAATGAGGTATCTTTCACTCGATCTACCACTTGAGCTATGGATCTGGGTGCTGCAAGTCACTCGGCTTGAAATCGAATTTGCTCCCCTTGAATAGCGTCCCAATTGTAACATATTTTAAGAGCAACCGACCTCCAGAATATAACAACTATAACCTAATCTTAGTGGTGTACTCATTGTACGCGGGCTTGAACCACTTGTAGTTTAACCCGAAAGTGTTGAGTTAACTCAGTGACTAACTCAGCATTCAAAACTTGTAAATAAAAAAACAAAGAGATTTTTCATCATGGTAGAAATGATTTTCATTATTTTAAAAATAGAATGGAAATCCTTATACAGACTCTGAAGTGGCACATTAAACACCATTTCAAAAGAGTTTTGTCCATTGGGTTTAAACTCAACAGGTACGACCAACCGATCGGTCACATCTCTTTAGTTTTAAACGAAAAGGCGTAAATGCAAGTACATCTCGCATAAATAAAGTCCCGTGAGTACCCATACACACACACACACACCCACGTTAGTACAGCCAAATCTGCACTCGCGGCCTAGCCTGTCGCACACGCGCACACGAACACAGACTTGGAGTCAGACTTGAACTCGGCTTGTCAGAACATGAGGTGGCGCGCCTCAGCTAGGCTCGATGCACCCGCATGCATGTGTGGTCAATGACATATATTAGAGCTATTGGTATAGCACCCCATATGACCAAATTCACATGCCCCCTAAATGGGGCTTAAGCCTTAAGGAAAAAAACATATCTTATATACAAGAAAATTCTCTTAGGCAATTCCAATGTGGGACTAAACCCACAACTTAAAAGTAGCAGAAATTTCAAATTTTGAGGGAAATCAAAATATTTGAAATTATATTTTTTAATATAAAATTCGAAACAAAATACAACATTCCATCATATGTTTCAAAATAAAATATTCTTTTTGGAACGCATAATCATTGTACAATGGTGTTGGTATCACCATAGACTTAAACCGAAATTAAAGTAAGTAAGACAAGTTTATAGGAATCAGCTGATACTATAGTCTTGAACCTGAATCATTTTAATGTAAATCGCAAGTATATGCTACTCACACAACTCTTCATTTGCAAGTAATTCTGCTATTTGGTGTTTTTCGGCCATACACCATTACTTAGATTTCATGAGTACTCTAGAGAATTTGCCTAGATTCTCATAGGAAGTCTCCACCTCTACACACATATAGGTGAATTTCATTAAGTGTATGTAGCAACTATATGCACCAAATATATGGCTTTGGATCCATTAGGAGTTTTAAAAAACTCATCATTCTGCATTGTTGCTCGCATTGCTACACCATAGAATGGACTCATTTATATCAGTGTAATCGTTTACCTCATGTCTTATTATTTACCCATTGAACTTATTTCATGGAATCTCCACTTGTATAGGTTGGGTTTTCGACACTAGCAGCTCGTATATTAGGCTTAGCCCTATTCCATTTAATGTATCATTGAATAATCTTTTAGATAGTCTTTTGGTTAGAGGATCAACAACATGTGTTTTACTATGTTGTGTCTAAGGGCCTGTTTGTTAACGCTGAATTTTTGTACTTAACGCGGAATTTGGAAAATATTCCATGTTTAGTGGAGTTTGTTAATGCATAAGAAGGAAAAAGCTCCACGATTTTATGTTAAAAATTTTCCGCAATGGGAGTCTAGCTTAATGCGGAAGGAAGAATGCGCTCTATGATTATTATTATTTTAATTCAAAATTATCCATTGCATGAGAGATTTTTCTCCCTTGCGTTATACACATCCCAACTTTTAACATGGGGCACTTCTCGGAGTCCACCATGATGTATGTGTTTCATCCTTTCCATTCATCCATCATCATCCATTTTTAAAAATCATTTTAGGGCTTGATACCAAAAATGAGAGGAATATAAATCTCAGGTGGACCACATCACAGGAAAACAATAGTGATTGGATATCCACCATTAAAATTCTCCTAAGGCCCAATGTACTGTTTATTCGACATCTAATCTGTTGATTAGGTCATATAGACCTAGATGAATGAAAAAAACAAAGATCAGCTTGATCCATAACTTTTATGGCCCAACGTTCATTCAACACTGTTTTCCTGTAATGTGGTCCACTTAGATATACCTCATTTTTGGTCTCATATCATAAAATGATCTAGAAACATAGATGGACAGCATGGATGAAACACATACATCATGGTGGGGGCCCACATAGCACAAACCACCAGTCATTGGCTGGTGGCAGGGGAGTAGCCAATCTTTTTCCACGGACGCGGATTGGATACTAGCAAGTTGAGTAGCCAGACTTGCTACTAAAGTTACGTCACCAAGTTATGTGGGGCCCATCATGATGTATGTTTTGTATCCACATCGTCCATCCATTTGGAAATATAATTTTAGGTAAAGATCCAAAGAATGAGTCAAATCCAAAGCTCTAGTGGACCTCACCACAGAAAACAGTGGGGAGAATGATGCCCACCATTAAAAACTTAAATAGGCCATAAAAGTTTTTGATGAGGCTGATATTTGTTTTTTCCCTTCATTCATGTCTATGTTAACTTGTGAATAGGTTGGATTTAAAATAAAAATCACGGTAAGCCTTAGGAGGGTTTCAACGGTAGACATCAATCTCCCCACTATTTTTTGTAGTGGGGTCAACTACATATTTGGATCTGCCTAATTCTTTAACTCATACTCTAAAATTAAATCTCCAAATATATGGACGGTGTAGATAAAGCACATACATCGCACTGGGCCCACATACATCATAGTGGGCCCATGGAACTTGATGACGTCACTTCGGTAGCGAATCTCGCTATTCAACCTCTCAGGAGCTAATCCGCGTCCAAGTAGGATGCGAATTGGTTGGTATACCTCACACCAGCTAAATTACTGTTATATTGACGTCAGCTAGTTCTGTGGGTCCCATCATGAGGTATGTGTTATATCTAAACCGTCCATCCATTTGGCGAGCTCGTATTAAAGCTTGAGACGAAAAATAAGACATATCAAACTATCAAGTGGACCACACTGCAAAAAAAAAAAGCGTGGATCGAACGTCTACCATTGAAACCCTTTTTGGGGTCATAGAAGTTTTTGATCAATATGATTTTTTCCCCTCTTCATACAAGTATTTGTGACCTTATGAACATATTGGATGGAAAATAAACTTAAATAGGCCACAAAAGTTTTGTATCAAGCTATATTTTAGGTGTTTTCACTTCATCCAATTGGGAATGACCTTATAAATGGTTTAGATAGCATATAAATATAAGGTGGGCCTTATTTAAAGGTTTTGTTGCTACTGGTGTTCTACCCTACACAACACATAGTGACAATCTTCAAGCTAAGAGGAATGAAGGGCCTAATGATGATATTTTAGTTTTTTATTAAGTCTTTTAGTTTATTTGAATTAAAAATAATGATTTTATTTTCATTTAATAAAAAATAATTTCTTTATAATGTAAACCATTTCCAAACGAGAGATAGGGGTAAATGTGTCAAATTAACATATTTCTGATATTTAAGATATTTGTTAACAAACAGGTTGTTTCAAATTCTGTAAGACCCGTATCCTAGACCATACCGTTTCGTAGGCTTTTACGGTCCTCCCGGTCGATTCCGGCAACCCACGACCTATAATCAGCATTTGCGCGCGACCCTAAGTCGCATCCTGCGATTCTGAGTTGGCTAGACTCGAAACTTGTACCCTAGCGACCATGCCATCGCCACGGTTCCAACACTGCGTCTCGCACGCTGATGCGATACCTAGGCCAGGAGATGTGGGTTCACGTTTATTTAGAAAAAAACACCATGCATTGCAATTCCCAAGAGAATCTCTACCCTAAACATCACATCAATCCATCAATCAAAGTCAAGTACACAACCTTACCTAGCACATCCCGCTCCCATTCCCAAAGTCAACTCTCTCTCTCCACCCATCCCTTTCTTACAACTCCATCACTCTACCCATCACTCCATCCCTTTTCATCCATCACTCTCTCTCTCTCTCTCTCTCTCTCTCTCTCTCTCTCTCATTTTCTCTCTTCACTCTCAACTCCCAAGGAGAGCAACCATCCAAGTAATTTCCATAGAGAAAGAAACCTAGTATGGCCCACTCCCAACTACCCAGTCTCCCATCTTAGCCATCCAATCTTCATCATCCACCATCAAAGAGCAAGCCAAGGAGCTTAGGAGTCCAAGGAGCTAAAGAAGGAGTGCCATCGGTGGGTGATCCACCGTTGATTTTCAATTTGATGGCCCACTTGTGTTGGGACCCAATTTGATGTATGTGTTGTAATCATATGAGGGGCCCATAGTGGCGGGGTCCCTCCACTACATCGTCTCTCTCTCTCTCTCTCTCTCTCTCTCTCTCTCTCTCTCTCTCCCCTTTATGATGGAGTGGGCCCCACCAATATATGTGTTATATCTACTCCGTCCATCTGACGGTGTGGCCCACCATATTGCATGGGATGATCCTCCCCATCCACTATTGGAACGGTGGGAATCCACCTGGACGTTGGATAGTTTGTAAAAAATAAATAATAAAAAATATATAAAATATATAAAATGAAATATAATATAATATAATATATATATATACATATATGTAATATGTATAGGAGGTGGGCCCCACGTGGGGACCCACCTACTGGAGAAGTGGATTGGCTGGTGTATCTCACACCAGCTATATAGTTGATGTGAGTCGTTAACAAGTTCCGTGGGACCCACCTTAAATGTATGTGTTTCATCTGCACCGTCTATCTGGACAGTGCCATGTACGGCCCCACCATGATGCAGTGTTGTATCTGCACCGTCCATGCAGTGGCCCACCTTGATGTTTGTGTTTATCACACCGTCCATCCATTTGGGGACCACACACAGCAGCTCCAGCTGCTGCATAACGTCAGCAAATTCTGAGGTCCCACATGATGTATGGATTATATCCAAACCATCTGTCCATTTGTTGGACGGTGGGACCCACCCTGCACGTGTGGGATCCACACCGTCCAGTTGGTCATGGGACCCCACCCTTAATGTATGTATTTGCACTGTCCATCTCTGGACAGTGCCGTATGAGCCCTGCCATGATGTAGGTGTTATATCCTAGCCGATCATCTGCGTGAGACCCACCCCACACATGTGGAGCCACCTTGGGAAGTGGGACGGCTAGTGTACCTCACACCAGCTATCTAGCTGCTGTATTGGAGCAGCAGGTTCTGTGGGTCCCTCCATGATGTTTATGTTAATCCACACCGTCCATGTGTGAGGCCCACCGTATGATGTACGTGTTAGATCCAAACCTTCCATCTGGATGGTGAGCCCATCTTAAGGCTTGAGACTAAAAAATTAGACAGATCTATTTATCAAGTGGACCATACTAAAAAAATTAGTGGAGATTGAGCGTCCACCATTAAAACTGTTTGGGGTCACAGAAGTTCTAGATCAATATGAAATTGTTTTCCCTCTTGATTCAGGCCTTTGTGATCTTATGAACATATTGGATGGAAAATAATCGTTATGATGGGCCCTGTGGATTTTAATCAGTGGACATCATTATCTCCACTATTATTTATGGTATGATCCAGATAATCTTTCGATATGATTCATCTTTTTTTTGGGAATGCTCTAAAATGATCTTTAAATAGATGTATGGTGTAGATGGCGCGGCCCATTGATGTAGCTCACTTGATGTATATGAGGCCTGTTGGCGCGGCCCATTGATGCGGCCCGCTTTGATGTATTTTGTGGCCCATCTATGAGGCCCACTTTGATGTATTTGTGGCCCATCTGTGAGGCCCACTTTGATATATTTGTGGCCAATCCGTGAGGCCCATTTTGATGCATTTGAGGCCCATGAGTGAGGCCAGACATGATGTATATGTGGCCCTTGAGTAAGGCCCATCGTGGTGTACATTAGACCCTTTATGTGAGGCCCATTATGTTATGTATGAGGCCCCTGCATGAGGCCGTGGGCCCACCATTTGCTTGATTCTATGTGGGCCACCCCTTGGAAGCAGTGTTGGTTAAAGGACCACATTGGTGGGCAATGATGGTTGAATGTCCACATTGTGACCTTCCCTTAGGCCCTGATAGGCCCATTCTCATCATTCTCTTAGTGGGTTAACCCAAATTATTCGGCCTCATTGATGTTGCATGGTTCATCCTCGTCGTAGACTCCGTGTCATGCCCCAAACTCGAAAATTGGGCCCACAAAATTCTCGATCGCCCAATCCAGCGCTGACAGCCTCCATAATACCTCATTCTCGGCTTCCAACACCCATACACCAGGTTCCGATCATGGGATCCTACAAGGAGGATTTCAAACATGATTTGATTCATAATGAGCATAACCATAAGCGTAACCCACGAACAATAACTACAAGAACACCATCACAAAATCCACTATGATCAAAAACTTTGAGTAGAATGCGTATGAAAGGGAAATACAAGATAATGAAAATAACAGAAACTCCAGAAGCTCGACTGCACACTCCAACTGTAGTGAGGCTATGGCTGTGTCCGGATATCATCTGCACGCATCAATCGTGCATAAGCTTATAGAAAGCTTAAAGGGCGATGTAAGTGTGTGCATAATATGAACGTGCTCAGAATGCAATGCCAGAGTAATGCGGAATCATGCGGATGGGTATATGAATGCAATCAGCCGTATCAAGGCTATGCGGTGTAAGATATGAATGTTATCAGCCATAACATGGCCATGCGATGAGAGATGCAACTCAAGCATGCCAATCCTCATCCAAATCCACGTATCAATATAGCTCATCAAATATCAGTACAGTTCTCATTCTAGATAATCACCGGGGTCTAGTACACTCTACGCCAGCTTGTCGCCCCTATCCGAACTCGCAACTGGGTGAGTGGAAAAGACCTCACTATCCTCCTGCCAATATCGGGCTCGACTCGCCGAGAGTGGACCTATTCCTTAAGTTGGTCAAACTCAACCTAAAAATTGCCCCCTCACTCAGGCGGGTAAGATTACATCCCTTTCCAACCGACCACGACACAGTCGGAGACGTGGCTTACTAGTATACAGCCCTCGCGCGCTCATGTATCCACTTGGTCTCAACGTTGAAGTCATCCTCTGGTACCATCGGGTTTAGGAATTTTCACCCAGGGACATTTAAGTCGCCCCGATGCTAGAAACAGTATTTATGGTATCTAATCCAGCCATCCACGATGTGTCTGTGGAGGCTATAGCCCTGATGTCACTAGGGCATACAATAATCACAATCACACAATGTAAACTACATGAGTCATGCAGTCAAATCTGCATTAATCCTACGCATACCGTGCGCTCATGTGGGATAACTTCACTTATCAGGGAGTCCCATAAACCAACTGTACTATGGCATATGCAATGGTCAATCACATCTCATAACAAACATACAGATGATGCGTATGGCATGTATCATGATGCTATGATGTCACAAACTTTTAATCGGTAACGGTAGCCGGTATCAGCAATCGGCATCGATAATCGACCTCGATGCAAGGGGGGTCCATAGATGAGCGGTCGATAAAGGATCAATTAAAATCAATGGGGCCCAAGCCTTTAGGTTAACCCACTAGAGAATGACAAGGATGGGCCTATCAAGTCTAAGGGATGGTCACAATGTGGACGTCCAACCATCATTTCCCATTAATGTGGACCTTTAACCAACATTGCTCCCAAGGAATGACGCTCATAGGGCCAGTCGTATAATGAGCCCATGGCCTCATACGAGGGCCTAATATACATCATCATGGGCCTCGCTTAAGGGGCATATACGTATCGCATTGGGCCTTACTCATGGGCCAACATCGGGTCGTATGAAACGGATCGAATCAAATGGGCCGATTCAAATGGGTCGAATCAAGTGTGCCTATTCAAATGGGCCGATTCAAGTGGGCCGAATCAATGGGCCGAGTCAAATGGATCGACCAAGTGGGCGGAATCAATGAGCCGAGTCAAATGGGCCGAATCAAATGGATCGACCAAGTGGGCCGAATCAAATGGGCCGAATCAAGTGCATCGTTCATCCATAGATAGAGTTCATTATAGAGCATAAAAAAAATGAATCATACCCAAGGGATCATCTGGACCATACCACAATGGCAGTGGTGATAATGATTCCCACAGTTAAAAATTTAGAGGGCCCACCATGGCATTTAATTTCCATCCGGTTTGTTCATAAGGTCACAAAGACCTGAAATGGGAGGAAAACAAATATCATATTGGTCCAAAACCATATAACCCAAGGGGGTTTCCACGGTGGATGGTCAAACCCACTGTTCTTTGTAGTGTGGTCCACCTGATACAAAGATCTGCCTCACTTTCAGTCTCAAGCCTGAAGACGAGTTACCAAAGGGGTGGACGGTTTATATATAACACATATCTCAGCGGGGCCCACAGAATTTGTTGCCGCCAATCCAGCAGCTATTCAGCTGGTGGATGGACAGTTTGAACGTTGCACATATATCAAAGGGCCCACGTAGGATACAGATGGACGGCGTGGAGAATACATCCATCAAGGTAAGTCCCACCATCCAGAAACGCTGGACGGTAAGGATATACAGCACGTGCATCATGGTGGGGTCGTGCTACACCTAACACGTCACCAAGGTAGTGGGCACCACGTCCACACACAGATGGACGGTAGGGATATAGCATACGTATCATAGTGGCTGTACAAAGCTCCTGCCCGTCCCAGCAATATGAGTGGACGGTTGCATAATAGCCTAGCTACAACGTATATGGTGGGGCCCATAGATAAACGGTCTAGATGGCCTGGATGAGGCACATTCCTCATGGGGACCACAGAACTAGGTGACGCCAATGCTCCCTGGACGGTGAGGATTCCTCCTCACGTCAGAGGTAGCTGACGTGATACAGCTACTATTGTAGCTACTGTAGGTCTGTTGGGTCCCACGTAGGAGTGGCCCACCATAACATTTATTATTTTAATATAAAATATTATATTATATAATACCATATATATATATATATATATATATATATATATATATATATATATATATATATATGTACGTGTGTGCGTGTGTGAGAGGGAGTGGGGGTCAGCGCTGTCAGCGCCCAGCGTCCAAAGACGCTGGACGGATGGCTGATGGTGGGCCCCACTTGTATGGACTGTTATGATGCAACACATGCATCATGTGGTGGGGCCTGCATTCACTAGCTTGGTGACGGTAGTACACATTCCATGCTAGCCGCCCTTGCTAGGGATCGACACCAAGACTTCAAGTGTTGAAACGAGGAATCTCCACTCGGTCTGCCAATTGAGCTATGGATCTGGGTGTGTCCAGACCCTGGACAGCCCAGATGTAGATGCACTTCACGGTGGAGTCCCACCATTCAACGGTGCAGACGAAACACAAATTAGTGGGGCCCACTTCATTAAAACGGATAGAGAGGGGCGGTGATGGAGGGACCCCGCCACTATGGGTCCCTCATGATTATAACATATACATCATAATGGGTCCCACCTACAAGTGGACCCTCAAATGCAAATCGACGGTAAAGCATCCACCTATCAGCCTCATTCTTTAGCTCCTTGGAACGGTAGTCGCCTTAGCTTCGATCTCAACGGAAGATGATGAGGTTTTGATGGTTGAGATGGGAGATGAGAGAGTGGGAAAGTGGGCCACACTTGGTATTTGGGAGAGAGCTTGGATGTTGGAGCTCTCGTGGAATTGGAGAGTAAAGATAAAAATGAGAGTGAGAGATGGAAATAATTGATGAAAGGGATAGATGGAGTGGTGGTTGTAAGGAAAGGAGATGGAGAGGTAAGGTTTAGTTTGAAATTTGGAAAAAGAGGGATGGGTAGGGAAAGAGAGTGTTGACTTGTCGAAAAAGGAGGGATGGGTGTGGGTACTTGAAGTATGGAGTGTACTTGACTTGATTGATTGATTGAGTGATGGGACATGTTGTAGAGATTTCCTCGAAATTCATAACGCACTGCGTTTTTCTCGAAATGAACACGGGCCCACAACTCTTAGCCCGGGGTATCCGAGCGGTGTATGAGTCGCCGCGTTAAAACCGCGGCAACGGGTCGAGCCGACGTCAGTATGCAGGACTCGGCTTAGGATCGCGCGCAAACGTCGGATACTAGTCAAGGGTTTCTGGAATTCGACCGGGAGGACCGCGGAAGTCTACGGAACGGTACGGACTATGATACAGGCCTTACAACTCTCCCCTCCAAATAAAAATTTCGTTCTCGAAATTTACACAATCAACGCATCTAGACATAACTCATAAGGAAAGAGGAAACATAACATCGTCATATAAAATCGGAGACAACATACAAGATACAAACAATCATCAAAGAGATGGGGATAGCGCTCTCGAATCTCGGCCTCGTGCTCCCAAGACGCCTCATCAACAGAATGGTGACCCCACTGAACTTTCACCAAAGGAATGACCTTGGTCCGGAGGACTTGCTCATTCCGATCAAGGATACGAACTGGCTGCTCAATGTAGGAAGCGTCCTCACGAACCTCCAACGGCTGTCAATCAATAACAGGAATGATGTCTGACCCACACTTCCTCAGCATAGAGACATGAAAAATATTGTAAACGCCAGACAACTGAGATGACAAGGCAAACCGATAAGCCACGGCGCCAACGTGCTCAATGATCTTAAAAGGTCCTATAAATCTTGGGGCAAGATCACCCTTCGCCCTAAATCGAACCACGCCCTTCATGAGCGAGACCTTGAGATACACTCTGTCCCCTACTGTGAACTCCAAAGGACGATGCAGGCAAACAACAAAACTCTTCTGCCGGATCTGAGTTGTGCGCATCATCTGCCTGATGATTTCAATAGCTTCTAACGTCTGCTGCACAAGCAGGACCCAGGAGACGCCGCTCTCCGACCTCGGTCCAACAACTCGAAGATCTGCACGGTCTGACATATAATGCCTCAAAAGGAGTCATGTCAATGGTCACTTGGTAGCTATTGTTGTATGCGAACTCAGCCAATCATAGATGCTTATCCTAGTTACCCCTGAAATCAATCGCATAGGCCCGAAGCATATCCTCAAGGATTTGGTTGACCCTCTTGGTCTAGCCATCGGTCTGCGAATGGTATGCGGTGCTGAGCTGCAAAACAAACCCCATCACTCTCTGAAAGCTCCTCTAAAACTGAGACGTGAACTACGGGTTTCGATCAGAAAAGATCGAGACAGGAACGCCATGTAGTCTCACAATCTCCTCGATGAATAACCACGCAAGCCGGTCCAAAGGCCAAGTCGCACGAATCGCAAGAAAATATGCCGACTTTGTCAGATGATCAACGACGACCCAGATGACGTCGTGACCGCGCTGAGTCCTCGGCAATCCCATGATAAAATCTGTCGACAAATGCTCCCACTTCCACATCGGGAAGCTCAACGGCTGCAATGGACCAGGGGGTCTCTGATGATCGGCCTTGACACGCTAGCATGTGTCACACTCAGTCACAAAATTGGCGATCTGACGCTTCATCTCCGCCCAAAAATATTATCTCCTCATATCACGATACATCTTCGTCGAGCCATGGTGGATAGAAAACCGCGATCGATGTGCCTCGGTTATAAAATCTCTGTGCAACTCAGGAATATCCGGGACACATAATCGGCTTCTGAAACGAAGTCCACCATTAGAACCAATCTGTCAATCTGTCTAACTCTCAGATGTTGCCTCTGTTCGGTAATCCTGTAACAACTCGTCTGTCTGCTGAGCCTCGATCACCCTTGCGACAAGAGAGGGTTGAATCGACAGGCTCGATAGCTGAACGATAGAAGACTGTAAACTAAAATCGAAGTCATACTCTACTATATCCTCGAGCATCCTCCACTTCTGAATCATCATGTGTTCCATCAGGCCTCGTGGCTAACGGTTGAGGGCATCCGCCACCATGTTTGCCTTGCCTAGGTGGTACTGGAGGTCGAAATCATAGTCCTTCAGGAGCTCCATCCAACGCCTTTGCCTCATGTTTAGCTCGGATTGAGAGAATAAGTACTTCAAGCTCTTGTGGTCGGAGAAGAGCTCGAACCTAACCCCATAGAAATAGTGTCTCCACACCTTCAGTGCGAAGATGACTACTGCCAGTTCCAAATCATATGTGGGGTAGTTCAGCTCATGGACCTTGAGCTGGCGAGACGCATAAGCCACTGGTCTCCCATGCTGCATCAAGACAACACCTAAGCTAATACGCGAGACATTAGTAAATATAATAAATTCATCACTCCCTGAGGGAAGAGTGAGGATAAGAGCAGACGTTAAACGGTCCTTCAACTCCATAAATGTCTGCTCACATGCATCAGTCCAAACAAAATCTACTCCCTTCCGAGTCAACCTGATCAATGGGACTGCAATACAGGAGAAGCCCTCAATGAAACGCCGATAGTATCCCGCTAAACAAAGGAAACTGCAGATTTCGGAAGCAATCGTAGGTTGGCCCTCCTGATGCACTGCCTCAACCTTCGAGGGGTCCACTGCGACACCCTCCCTCGTCACCACGTGACCGAGAAGCTTCACCTCCTCCTACTAAAACTCACATTTATCCAGCTTCGCATACAGCTGGTGGGCACAAAGGGTCTGCAATGCGATCTCCAGATGCTGCATATGATCCTCACGGGTCCTCGAATATATCAGAATGTCGTCGATGAAGACAACAACAAACTAATCAAGATATGGACGGAAGACCTCGTTCATCAACTGCATGAAGACCGCCGGTGTATTGGTCAGTCCGAAGGACATGACCTGAAACTCAAAATGACCATAACGCTTCCTGAAAGCCGTCTTCGGGATGTCCTCCTCTTGGACCCAAATCTGATGATAACCGGAATGCAGGTCAATCTTTGAAAAGAATTGTGCACCCTACAGCTGATCAAACAAATCATCTATCCTTGGGAGCGGGTACTTATTCTTGATCGTGACCCGGTTGAGCTCGCGGTAATCCACGCAGAGCCTCAACGAGCCATCCTTCTTCCTGACGAAGAGTACCAGCACTCCCCACGGAGAACTGCTTGGATGGATGAATCCTAACTCACGCAACTCGTCCAACTGTCGCTGCAGCTCACGCAACTCCATCAGTGTCATACGGTACAGGGCCTTTAAGATAGGCGCGGTACCGGGCACAAGTTCGATCTGGAACTTAATATGCCGACAAGGGGGCAACTCCGGAATTTCCTGGAACACGTCAGGGAAATCACAGACAATTGGCAACTGATCAATACATGCGGCAACAGGCTCCTCAACGATGCAGGACATCAAACAAGCAACGGCTCTCCTCTGGGCTCGGTAATGAACTAAAATTACGATAAGCCTGGGATGCAGAATGTGACTGTCCTCGTGGAACAGTCCAAGATGGCATGGTACTCGGCAAGCCAATCCATGCCCAAGATAATGTTGAAATCTGACATCGGTAGCACGTACAAGTCGGCGGACAAGAAAATCTCTCCCACTAACACGGGGTAAGACAAACAGAAGTGGTCCAATACTATGATCTTCCCCAAGGGCGTCGATACGGTCAATCCCTCACTAGCAAACTCTGTCGGCAATCCAGTCGACCGGTAAAAATCCTCAAACATGAATGAGTGCGAAGCACCGGAATCAAATAGTACTCGGGCAATGCATGCAGAGAGTAGAAGTATACCCTCAACAACTCCTCCGGATGACTGCGGGTCCTGCTAAGCCGCATAGAATCTATCCTGAACTGGCTGGGGAGGTGCTTGTTCCCTCGGAGGATGCTACTGCTGCTGATGTCGTTGAGGTGCTCGAAACTGCTGCCTCTGCTACTGCGGTATCGGAGGTTGGTGTTGATGCTGCTGTTGAGGGGGCCTCGGTGGTGGGATCTGTTATCGCTGCTGCTGCGGAGGCTGCTATGGTGCTATCAATTGCTGCTGTGGAGGCTGTTGTGGTGCTCTCGGCTACTGCTGTGGAGGCCGGGGATACTCCCAGCTACAGTGTCTTATCCCACCACATCCATAGCAGGTATCAGAAAGTTGCCTCTGAGGTGGGGCCGCTGGAGGTGCCGATGGTGCTACTGGTGCTCTGGCAGATGGGTGGCTCCTGTATCTCTGCGATCGTCGATGCTGCTGGGAGCTACCGAATGGAGCCTACCTCTTCCGACCCCTCATCTGATCTCGATTGCTCTGCTCACCGGCGCACTCAGTCTCATAAATTTGAGCCCTCCGCACTACCGCCTGAAAGGTCAGGAGCTCATGCCCAATAACACGGCCTCAAAGACTATAACGTAAACCATTCTCGAAACGGCAGGCCTTTCACCCCTCATAATCAACCATATATGGCGCAAACCTCGATAGCGCCATAAAACGGGCCACGTACTATGCCACGGACATGTCCCCCAGCACCAGAGTTTCGAACTCTAACGCTCTCCGATGACGAATATGGTCGGTGAAGTTCTACTACTTGAATCTATCAATAAAATCCTCCCATGTCTAGATATAATCAGGCCCTGCAACGCTGGTAACGGAGGTCCACCAATGCTCGGCCTCTCCCTAGAGAAGAAATACAGCCAATCGGACTTGCTGTTAGGTTGTACATGTCATAGTATCAAAAATCTTCTCCACATCGGAGCACCATCTCTCGGCTGCAGTCGAATCAGGCTCACCATGGAAACGCGGAGGATCGAGTTGGCTAAACTCTCGAAGAAGGGCGCTCGCACACTCCTACTCTGCCTGGGCTGGCGAAACAATTGGGTGCCTGCCCTGTCCCTGAAGCGTAGACGTCACAGCCTACAACATCTGCTGTAATTGAGAGGCACTCACAGGTACAGTCGGATCCACACTGGTCTCAGGTGGAGGAATGACATCCTCAGGCTGGGGAGCAGGGATCTCAGGGGGTGAAACAGGAGTCGCAGGTAGTAAAGCGGGAGCCTCAGGTGGTGGAGCGGGATTCGCTTGGGTCTCTCCCTGGGCGGCATGTCCTATAGGAAAGAATAAGGACGCCATTAACCTTGAGAATCGTACGTTAGGGAACTCAATCATAAGGTTACACACCCGGAACCTAATCGTCTTAAACTCATAGCATACATGTGGTCTTGTTCTCGGTTATTCCCAAGTTATGATCTGATACCAACTTCTGTCACGCCCCAAACTTGGAAACTGGGCCCATAAAATTCACGATCGCCTAATCCAGCACTGACAGCCTCCATAGTACCCCATTCTCGGCTTTTGGCACCCATACACCAGGTTCCGATCCTGGGATCCTACAAGGAGGATTTCAAACATGATTTAATTCGTAATGAGCATAACCATAAGCATAACCCATGAACAATAATCACAAGAACACCATCGCAAAATCCACTATGATCAAAAACTTTGAGTATAATGCGTATGAAAGGGAAATACAAGATAATGAAAATAACAGAAACTCCAGAAGCTCGACTGCACACTCCAACTGCGACGAGGCTATGACTACGTGCGAGCGTCACCTGCTTACATCAATCGTGCATAAGCTTATAGAAAGCTTAGAGGGCGGTGTAAGTGTGTGCGTAATATGAACGTACTCAGAATGCAATGCCAGAGTAATGTGGAACCATGCTGATGGGTATATGAATGTAATCAGCCGTACTAAGGCTATGCGGTACAAGATATGAATGTATCGGCCATAACAGGGTCATGCGATGTGAGATGCAACTCAAGCATGTTAATCCTCATCCAAATCCACGTATCAATACAGCTCATCAAATACAGTACAGTTTTCATTCTGGATAATCATCGGGTTCTAGTACACTCTACGCCAGCTTGCCGCCCCTATCCAAACGGAACTGGGTGAGTAAAAAAGACCTCATTATCCGCCTGCTAATATCGGGCCCAACTCGTCGATAGCGGACCTATTCCTCAAGCTGGTTAAACTAAACCTAGAAATTGCTCCATCACTCAGGCGAGTAAGGTCACACCCCTTTCCAACTGATCATGACATAGTGAGAGATGTGGCCTACTAGTGTACGGCCCTCGCGCGCTCATGTATCTACTTGGTCTCAACGTTGGAGTCATCATCTGGTACCATCGGGTTTAGGGATTTTCACGTAGGGACATTTATGCCGCCCCGATGCTAGAAACAGTATTTCGGTATCCAATCCGATCATCCACGATGTGTCTGTGGAGGCTATGGCCCTGATGTCACTAGGGCATACAATAATCACAATCACACAATGTAAACTGCATGAGTCATGCAGTCAAATCATGCATCAATCCTGCACATACGGTGCACTCATGTGGGATAACTCAGCCTATCAAGGAGTCCCATAAACCACTTGTACTATTGCATATGCAATGGTCAATCACATCTCATAACAAACATACAGATGATGCATATGGCATGTATCATGATGTTATGATGTCACAAACTTTTAATGGGTAATGGTAGCCGGTATCGGCAATTGGCACCGATAATTGGCATCGATAATCGACCTCGACGCAAGGGGGGTCCATAGATAAGCGGCTGATAAAGGATCAATTAAAATCAATGGCGCCCAAGCATTTGGGTTAACCCACTAGAGAATGATGAGGATGGGCCAATCAAGGTCTAAGGGAAGGTCACAATGTGGACGTCCAGCCATCATTGCCCATTAATGTGGACTTTTAACCAACATTGCTCCCAAGGAATGAAGCTCATAGGGCCAGTTGTATAATGGGCCCATGGCCTTATACGAGGGCCTAATATACATCATCATGGGCCTCGCTTAAGGGGCATATACATATCACATTGGGCCTCACTCATGGGCCAACATCGGGTCGTATTAAACTGATCAAATAAAATGGGCCGAATCAAATGGGCCGATTCAAGTGGACCGAATCAATGGGCCGAGTCAAATGAATCGACCAAGTGGGCCGAATCAATGAGCCAAGTCAAATGGCCTGAATCAAATGGATCGACCAAGTGGGCCGAATCAAATGGGCTGAATCAAGTGCATCGTTCATCCATAGTTAGAGTTCATTATAGAGCATAAAAAAAGTGAATCATACCCAAGGGATCATCTGGACCATACCACAATGGCAGTGGTGATAATGATTCCCACAGTTAAAAATTTAGAGGGCCCACCATGGCATTTAATTTCCATCTGGTTTGTTCATAAGGTCACAAAGACCTGAAATGGGAGGAAAATAAATATCATGTTGGTCCAAAACTATATAACCTAAGGGGGTCTCCATGGTGGACGGTCAAACCCACTGTCCTTTATAGTGTGGTCCACCTGATACCAAGATCTGCCTCACTTTCAGTCTTAAGCCTTAAGATGAGTTACCAAATGGGTGGACGGTTTAGATATAACACATATCTCAGCGGGGCCCACAGAATTTGTTGTCGTCAATCCAACAGCTATTTAGCTGGTGGATGGATGGTTTGAACGTTGCACATATGTCAAAGGGCCCACACAGGGACACAGATGGATGGCGTGGAGAATACATCCATCAAGGTAGGTCCCACCGTCTAGAAATACTGGACGGTGAGGATTTACACACGTGCATCATGATGGGGCCGTGCTGCACCTAGCACGTCATCAAGGTGGGCCCCACGTCCACACACAGATGGACGGTAGGGATATACATACGTATCATGGGGGCTGCACAAAGCTCTTGTCCGTCCCAGCAATATGAGTGGATGGTTTGATAATAGCCCAGCTGCAACGTATATGGTGGGGCCCATAGATAGACGGTCTGGATGGCCTGGATGAGGCACATTCCTCATGGGGACCACAGAACTAGGTGACGTCAATGCTCCCTGGACGGTGAGGATTCGTCCTCACGTCAGAGGTAGTTACGTTATACAACTGCTATTGTAGCTGTTGTAGGTATGTTGGGTCCCACGTGGGAGTGGCCCACCATAACATTTATTATTTTAATATAAATAAAATATTATATTATATAATACCATATTATATATATATATATATATATATATATATATATATATGTGCGTGTGTGTATACATGTATGCGCGTGTGAGAGGGAGTGGGAGGGTCAGCGCTATCAGCGCCCAGCATCCAGAGACGCTGGACGGACGGCTGATGGTGGGCCTCACTTGTATGGATGGTTTTGATGCAACACATGCATCATGTGGTGGGGCCCATATTCACTAGCTTGGTGACGTCAGTACACACACTCCATGCTAGCCACCCTTGCTCGGGATCGACACCAAGACCTCAAGTATTGAAACGAGGTATCTCCACTCGGTCTGCCAGTTGAGCTATGGATCTGGGTGTGTCCAGACCTTGGACAGCCTGGATGTAGATACACTTCACGGTGGAGTCCCACCACTCAACGGTGCGGATGAAACACAAATTAGTGGGGCCCACTTCATCTAAACGGATAGAGAGAGGGAGAGAGCGGGACGGTGATGGAGGGACCCCGCCACTATGGGTCCCTCATGATTATAACATATAAATTATAATGGGTCCCACCTACAAGTGGACCCTCAAATGCAAATTAACGGTAGAGCACTCACCTATCAGCCTCCTTCTTTAGCTCCTTGGAATGGTAGTCGCCTTAGCTTCGATCTCAACGGAAGATGATGAGGTTTTGATGGTTGAGATGGAAGATGAGAGAGTGGGAAAGTGGGCCACACTTGGTATTTGAGAGAGAGCTTGGATGTTGGAGCTCTCGTGGAATTGGAGAGTAAAGATAGAAATGAGAGAGAGAGATGGAAATAATTGATGAAAGGGATGGATGGAGTGGTTGTTGTAAGGAAAGGAGATGGAGAGGTAAGGTTTAGTTTGAAATTTGGAAAAAGAGGGATGGGTAGGGGAAGAGAGTGTTGACTTATGGAAAAAGGAGGGATGAGTGTGGGTACTTGAGGTATGGAGTGTACTTGACTTTATTGATTGATTGAGTGATGGGACATGTTATAGAGATTTCCTCGAAATTTGTAACGCGTGACATTTTCCTCGAAATGAGCGTGGGCTCACAACTCCTGGCCCGGGTATCGGATCGGTGCGCGAGTTATGGTGTTAGAACCGTGGCGATAGTGAAGTCGCTAGGGTACAAGTTTTAGGTCGAGCCGACGTCGATATGTAGGACTCGGCTTAGGATCGCGCGCAAACATCAGATACAGGTCGAGGGTTGTCGGAATTCGACCGGGAGGACCGTAGAAGCCTATAGAATGGTACGGACTATGATACGGGCCTTACACTCCGTACTACTGGAATTGATATATCCACGGCCGAGGGTCGATCTTCATATTATGGTTTAGATCGACTGTTCATCTATGGACCCCACCTTGCATATAGGCCGATTATCGAGGCCGATTATCGATTCCGGTTATCGATACCAATTACCAGTATGCTTAGCATATCATTATGATACATGCTCATACGCATCATTTGTATGCTTGATATGAGATGTGGTTGACTATTGCATATGTCATTAGGCAGGTTATTATGGGACTCCCTGATAGGCAACGATTGTCTTACATGAGCGCACGGTATGCGCAGGATTGATGCATGACTAGATTGTATGACTCATTCATCTTGCATTATGTGTTGTGATTACTGTATGCCCTAACGACATCAGGGCCGTAGCCTTCACAGGCATATCATGGATGGTAGGATAGGACACCGAAAATACTGTTATTAGCATTGGGGCGCCATAAATGTCCCTGGGTGAAAATTCCTAAACCTGATGGTACCGAAAGACGCTCCAATGTTGAGAGAGAGTAGATACATGAGCGCACGAGGGCTGAATACCAGGAGGCCGCATCTTCCACTATGTCATGGTCGGTTAGAAGGGGGTGTGGCCTTACCCGCCTGAGGGTAGGGGGCATTGCTAGGCTGAGTATGACCAGCTCGTAAATGAGTCCGCTATCGACATGCTAGATAGGTATTGACAGACTATTGGTTAGGCGGATAGTGAGGTTTCTTACGCTCACTTGGACTGCGTGCCTGGAAAACAGGCAGTGTCATTTGGAGTGTACCAAACCCC
Source organism: Magnolia officinalis (assembly GCA_021015155.1). NCBI lineage: Eukaryota > Viridiplantae > Streptophyta > Magnoliopsida > Magnoliales > Magnoliaceae > Magnolia > Magnolia officinalis. Next base: position 27,727,370 of record JAJHSJ010000002.1, on the reverse strand, counting down.
AGTGATTATCCAGAGTGAGAATCGTATTGATATATGATGCTCTAGAGATAAGCTGGATTGATATGTGGATTGGTATGCTTGAGCTGCATCTTGCACATGACATTGGCTATGTAGGCCTATTATCGTATGACCTTAGTGTGGCCGATAGCATTCATGCCTTGCATCGCATTACCTTTGTACGACTGATTACATTCATGAACTCAGCAGCATGATTCTGCATTACTCTGATATTGCATTCTGAGCACGCTCATATTACGCACACACTTACACCACCCTCTGAGCTTTCTATAAGTTTATGCACGATTGATGCGCGCAGGTGACGCCAGGACGCAACCGTAACTTAGTCGCAGTAGGAGTGTGCAGTCGAGATTCAGGAGTTTCCATTATTATTATCATTGTATTTCCCATTATGCACATTGTACCTTAAAGTTTTTTATCATAGTGAATTTTATGATGGTGTTCTTGTGGTTATTATTCGTGGGTTATGCTTATGGCTATGTATATTACGAATCAAATTGATATTAAAAAATCTTCCTTGTAGGATCCCAGGATCAAAACCTGGTATATGGGTGCCGGGAGCTGAGAATGGGGTACTATGGAGGTTGTCGGCGCCGGATTCGGTGATCGGAAATTTTGTGAGCTCGGTTTCCGAGTTTGGGGCATGGCAGATTCAGTACTTAATTTTCAGACCTCAGCCATCATTATTAAACAAGTTTTTTTTTTTTTTTTTTTTTTTTTTTACTTCACATTTCAGATTCAGGCTTTAGATTTCAGATTCAGGCTTCAAATTTCGGATTCAGTCTTTAGACTTCAGATTTAACAAACGGGACCTAAGTCTAATATGCATGTTCTTTCCATTATATATTTTACTATTTACTTTTGATATAGGTGCTTGGCCATCATAATTAATATACATAGCTGATACATGTTGTGGCTATAATGGTATATCAGCCAAGAGATTTCTAAGTCACTTGGCTTCTGATCCAACCTTTTCTAAGGCAATAAACTTAGATTCCATAGTTAACCGAGTGATATATATCTGTTTAGTAAACTTCTAAGAGATTGCTCCTCCACCTAAAGTGAAGACATATTTGCTAGTAGATTTTGTCTCATTTGAATCATTGATCAAGTTAGCATCATTGTATTCTTCTAATATATTAGGATAATCATTATAATATAAACCATAGGCGATACTGCCTTTTAGGTATCTCAAAATCCTAAACAAGACATTCCAATGCACTTTTCCAAGGTTATGTGCATATCTATTTAGCCTTACTATTGTAAAAACTATGTCCGGTCTAGTGTAGTTTGTCAGACACATGAGGTTACCAATTATCTTGGAATATTCCAATTGAGACATACTACTACTGATATTTTTCATGAGAGTCATACTATAATCATAAGGTGTATTGATAGGTAAACAGTTAAAATGGTCAAACTTTCTTAATAGCTTCTCAATGTAATGAGATTGTGATAATACAAGACTGCCATTTTTTTTATTACTTCAACACCTAAGATTACACTAATATCTCTAAAGTCTTTCATGTCAAATTTATATGACAAGAATTTCCTAGTTGCACTAATTAATTTAATATTACTTCCAAAAATAAGCATATCGACAACATAAAGGCAGATGATAACACAATCATTTTCAAAAAATTTATTATATACATATTTATCTGCATCATTTATATAATAACCATTTGATTTCAAAATACCATCAAATTTTTCATGTCATTGTTTAGGAGACTGTTTTAGACCATATGATGATTTGATTAGTCTACACACTTATTTTCTTTACGTGATATCTTATGAAAGGACGAGCTATAGATGTCTTAGAGGGGGGGTGAATAGGACAATACAAAATATTTCGATATAATACGAAATAATAAAACAAATATACTCAATTGCTTAGAGTATTGAAATCTTGATTCCAAATAGTTCGAAGCATAATCTTCGCCTAAAAGATATAGGGAGGACAACCTTATTTCATGACATCTTTGAGATCAAAATACTAAATTTAGTATTCAACACTCTAAGTGTAGGGTCATGATGTAGTAATAATTCGCTGAGACTGAGGTCGAATCCACAGAGACTAAACTTGTATGTATTTTGAAAATAACTAGAACTAGAATTAGAAGAAGATCTAAATCTAACTCTGGAATAAAAGGGAGTAATTGTGAATATTGTTGATTAAAACTATCAATTGAAAGGTGGGAACTAGGGTGCCAAGGATCCACTTGTAGCTATCAGGATGCTACCTTACTTGATTTAAGAAACACAACTGAAATTAGAGTCCTATCCTATCAAATTAGAAGATAAAGCAATTAAATTAAACCTATAAACTTTTCATTAATCTAGCTACACATGAAGGAGTATTGTGATGATTGGAAGGGATTCCATTACCCTACCATGCCCAGGAGACGATGTTGAACAACAGGATTTACCAACCTCACAATCTCAAAACAGGAAAAGAAGATATTCAAAGGTATCACAACATCTATTGTAATTTGAGTCACAATAAATCATAAAAAACTCAAAATATTCATTTAATATCAAACTAGAAATAAATGAGGTTCAATAAGAATAAGAATCAAAGCAAGAAAATCATCCTAATATGTTCACAAACTCAAGTGTAGGGTCGCGATGTAGTAATAACTCGGTGAGACTAAGGTCGAATCCACAGGGACTAATCTTGTGCATTTTTTAAAAGTAATTAGAATTACAACTAGATGAAGATCTAAAGTAGAAATATGAATTTAAAGGAGTAATTTTGAATAAGATTTGAACTATCAATTGAAAGTGGGGAACTAGGGTGCCAAGGATCCACTTGTAGCTATTAAGATGCTACCTTACTTGATTCAATAGATCCAACTGGAATCAGAGTCTTATCTTATCTAGTTGGAGAAAGAGAGATGATCAAATCTTTGAACTCCTCATTGATCTATCCTTAATGGAAGAGGATTGTGGAGATTTGGAAGGGATTTCGTCACCTAACCATGCCTAAGAGACTATGGCAAACAATAGGATTTGCCAATCCCACAATCTCAAATAGAAAAGAAGTTACCCAAAGCTATCATAGGCTCAGCTATAATTTGAGTCACAACAAACCATTGAAAACTGAAAATATTCTTTAAAATCAACTAGAAATCAATGAAGTTCAACATAACATGAATCAAAGTAAAGTAAACATCCCAATCACGCTACAAGCTTCCCCTCTTAGCCCCAGCTAAGAGGATTAGCCAACTATAGACATGATTGAACTAAGAACTCTTAAGAAAAGCATAGAAACAACTAAAGAAGAAGAAGAAGAAAGACTCTTGGCGATGTCTCTCCACCATTTTGATCCACTCCTTAAACCTTAGATGATGCTTAGGGAAGTCTTAGGGACTCCTATTTATAGTTGTGAAGCTCCACCTTACACACCGATTTGGAATTTCCATAATCTATTGCAAAACCACCTCACTTTATGCAGTCCATAGCTTTTTCGCGTTACACTTCGGTCGGACTGAAGTCGAATCCGAAGTCAAGTATGAATTTAGAAGGATTCTATTTCAACAGTTGCCCTATTTCGGTCGGACCGAGCTTGGTTCGATCGAACCGAACTTAAGTCGTCGGTCGAACCGAATTAATCTTCAGTCGAATCAAATTAACTCCAAAATTCATCGTTCTTTGCTGGAGCTTTTTCTGCACTTTCGGTCGCACCGAATCCTCCTTTTGATCGGACCGAACATGGGTTCGGTCGGACCGAATTAACTATCAAATTCCATCATTTGTCGCTGGACTATTTTGTGCAAGTTTGGTCGGATCGAACATGAGTTTGGTTGAACCGAACCTGTCTGTTTTCTGCTACAGATTCTACGATCTTTCAAGTCCTTCTTCAGCTTTTGTACTTGCTTTCCTTAGATCTTTGTCATGTGAATTCTTCATTATTGGTCTTCTATGATCCAAACTTTGGCTTGGTAATTTTTGAGCATTAAATCCATGCTTTTAGCATTCTTTTCAATCTAAGCTCTCATATTCACCTTGCAACACAAACACGCATAAATAAGTAGTATCATATTCATAAAACCAAGATATAAATAGGGAAAAATATGCAATATTTGACACTCAACACACTCCCCAACCAGCATTTGCTAGTCCTGAGCAAAACATGCGTGAAATAATCTTCAATTCTTAATGTTCAAACCTTTTTAAAAAATTAATCATTTGTGCAATCAAGTATGAATGAGTAGAATTAAGACGAGAAAGCGGGATTTTGAAAACCTACAGCCGAATCACATAAGCAATCAATCAAATATGTTCTTTATCAATTCTTTCAGAGCATTAGTTCATATATCAAGTTTTCTAATGTGTTCGTAAATCAATTTACTTCCCATAAAAATACTATCTTTTCCTAATGTTAGCCATGCTCATCACTTCAAAATTGGTTGAAAACTCAAGTACTGATTCCGAACTTATCCCCTTTTCCTTCTTTTTTCAGTTTTTTATTTTATATCAACGGTCATTTGTATTCATTTAGTCTTTTCTCTCTTTTGTTTATTTTATTTTATTTTTTTCTTTCAGATTTTTCATTCTTTTTTCAAACTTTTTCAGTCTTTTCACCATACATGATCTTTTTGTCGATCTCTTGTTTTTTAATTGGTTCTTTTCTTTTTTAAAGGTGGATAAAATTTTCCAGACTCGTTTCTCAATATCTTTCAATGATCATCATACTAACAATAAAAAAATCCAGTACCATTCACAAAAGGCAAATTGACACTACAAGAAAAACGGGCAAAGGCTACCGCCAAAAACCGTAGCAAAAGCCCTTTTGCTATGGATATAATCCGTAACATGTCCGTCACTATTGGTGGGGTAGCTAAAGGTATCGATACGAGTTATATCTGTAGCAATAGATAGCAATAGCTACGGATTATATCCGTAACAATAGATACCAATAGCTATAGATTATATCCGTAGCAATAGATACTAATAGCTATGGACAATATCCGTAGCAATAGATACCAATAGCTACGGATAAAAGCCGTAACTATAGCTATGAATTATATTCGTAGCTATTTTTAAAAAAATTGTAATAATACGACTTGTTTCCATTGCAAGAACCTGCTGTGATTGATAACTCATCTAAACTTAATGCTAATAAAAACAGTACATAAAATGCAATCAGAAAAAAAAATGATGCATTTATTACAAATAGCAATCAAATTATACAATGCATCCTACATTCACATTTCTAAATAAACAATACTTCACTTTGCTCAACTATCATAAGAATTACAGCTAAGGCGTGCCCTCATGTGCAAGAAACAAATACACTCCAACACAGTAAACACCCTCCATAAGCATTCAATAATGCTCACATTTTTACAAAATTTTCTTCCTTCAGACAGTCAATTTCAGCAAATGCAGAAGATAGAGCTTCTTCTTTCCTTGAAACTGCAGATGTAACTCTGTGGACTTTGACACAAGATCACTTTCAAGTTCTTAAACCCTTCCCTTGAGAAAATGAATTTCATCCTCTACTGACTTCTTTAGCTTGTTAGCCTGTATAAAACAGTATTTGTAGACACAATTAAACAAACATGCCTTTGTACACATCTCAAAAGGAAGAAAGACAAAAAAAAAAACTTATATATGAAGAAATAAAAAAAATGTACCTACAAATCTTTTAAACTATGGAAAAATCTAACATGACTAATGTGTTCAAACCTAGGATGGACTTTTAAACTCAAAACTCCAACTCAAACACACTAAAATATGTGACTTACTATAAAAAGTAAACTTACTATTTACAGACGATATCCATTCCTACTAGACTTCATGATTTTCTGCCAAAAGTAGTAACAACCCAATTTGGCTTAATCACATTATTCTCCTAATTTTTCGGAGCCCTTTTCATGTTGGCACGTCTCCTACAACTTTGAAGGATCAAAAGTTATATGCGATCTAAAACTTACCATTTATAGTAAAAATGAAAATAAAATGGACTTTTGACAATTCATCAGAAAAAATCTCATAAATTCAGCGTGGGCAACCCGGCGTAGTGGGGTTTGTTTACTAAAGTAGCTTCTCCTACCTAAAATAATATATGATATGTTGAAAAACTCATTCTGGTTTGCTAAAATGTTTAACGTGCTAAAATGTTGTACGTGAGCAGACACTACAAAATAAACAATCCTATGAAAAAAAATAAATGAAAAGAAAGAGAACATATGAGAGGTGATCCTTATCTCCTTTGATGGATTCAAGCTACATGTGCCCTACCCAACTTCCTATAAGGAGAAGTTATATGGGTCTTGGAATAATGTTGGTGACAAATCTACCTTGTCTATTAATATTATCATATTATGTTAGGACATGACTCTAAAAAATGAGATAAATCCAAATCTCAAATAATCTATGCTATAAGAGATAGTAGAGATGGAAATAGATGCATCGTGATGCTTGAGTTCGAGTATGCTTGCCAACAAAGCAAGATTTTCTTGTTTGTTGCCATGTGATTGGACTACATTATTACATCAATCGGGTTCGGGTTCGGGATCGGGTTTAGGTTTGGGTTTTCAAGTTTAGGTTTAGGTTTAGGTTAGGGAGTTGAGATTAGGATTAGGTGTAGGTTTAAGTTTAGGTTAGGGAGTTAAGATTATGATTAGGTGTAGGTTTAGGTTAGGGAGTTAAGATTAGGATTAGGTGTAGGTTTAGGTTTAGGGATTTGAGAATACATTTAGGTTTTAAGTTTAGGTTTAGGTTATAGGTTATAGGTTTAGGTTTAGGTTTAGGTTTTAGGTTTAGGTTAAGGTTAGGTTATAGGTTATAAGTTTAGGTTATAGGTTATAGGTTATAGGTTATAGGTTATAGGTTTTGGTTTAGGTTAAGGTTATAGGTTTAGGTTTAGGTTAAGGTTAAGGTTTAGGTTAAGGTTTAGGTTTAGGTTATAGGTTATAGGTTAAAGCTTTAGGGAATTGAGAATTGGTTAAGGTTTAGGTTTAGGAAATTGGGTTCGGGTTTGAGATCAGGTTTAGTTTGGGTTTTCAAGTTTAGGTTTAGGTTAAGGAGCTGAGATTAGGATTAGGTGTAGGTTTAGGTTTAAGGATTTGAGAATACATTTAGGTTTTAGGTTTAGCTTTAGGTTTTAGGTTTAGGTTAAGGTTATAGGTTAGGTTAGGTTTAGGTGTAGGTTATAGGTTATAGGTTATAGGTTATAGCTTTAGGGAATTGAGAATAGGTTAAGGTTTAGGTTTAGGAAATCAGGTTCGGGTTTAGGTTTGGGTTTTCAAGTTTAGGTTTAGGTTTAAGTTTAGGTTTAGAGATTTGAGAATACATTTAGGTTTTAGGTTTAGGTTTTAGGTTTAGGTTTAGGTTAAGGTTAGGTTATCAGTTATAAGTTTAGGTTATAGGTTAAGGTTTAGTTTATAGGTTTTGGTTTAGGTTAAGGTTATAGGTTTAGGTTTAGGTTAAGGTTTAGGTTTAGGTTTAGGTTACAGGTTTAGGTTAAGGTTTAGGTTTAGGTTATATGTTATAGGTTATAGGTTATAGCTTTAAGGAATTGAGAATAGGTTAAGGTTTAGGTTTAGGAAATCGGGTTTGGGTTCGGGTTCGGGATCGGGTTTAGGTTTGGGTTTTCAAGTTTAGGTTTAGGTTTAGGTTAGAGAGTTGAGATTACGATTAGGTGTAGGTTTAGGTTTAGGGATTTGAGAATGCATTTAGGTTTTAGGTTTAGGTTTAGGTTTTAGTTTATAGGTTTAGGTTATAGGTTTAGGTTTAGGTTTTAGGTTTAGGTTAAGGTTAGGTTATAGGTTATAAGTTTAGGTTATAGGTTTAGGTTTAGGTTTAGGTTAGGTTTAGGTTAGGTTTAAGTTTAGGTTATAGGTTATAGGTTATAACTTTAGGAAATTGAGAATAGGTTAAGGTTTAGTTTTAGGAAATCGGGTTCGGGTTCGGGATCGGGTTTAGGATCGGGTTTAGGTTATAGGTTTAGGTTTAGGTTATAGGTTATAGGTTTAGGTTACAGGTTTAGGTTTAGGTTAGGTTATAGGTTATAGGTTTAGGTTTAAGTTATAGGTTATAGGTTATAGGTTAAAGTTTAGGTTATAGGTTAAGGTTTAGGTCTAGGTTATAGGTTTAGGGTGTGGTTTAGGTTAAGGGTGTGGTCCCTGTAAATACAGATATAAACATAGCCTGACCAAATGACCAGGCCTCTCCAATGTTGTCCATAGAAAATGGACAACTTCATCATGATTATAACAGCGGTTCCCACCTTCCAAGGACCCCCGCTCAACATCCGGATAGCTCCGACGCACATTTGGATCTACTTCATCAATTTCGAGATAATATATAAACACGGGCCTGTCCAAATGGCCAGGTCGCCCATATTGTTGTCCATAGAAAATAGATAGCTTCATCATGGTCATAATAGTGATTCCCACCTTCCAAGGACCTCCGCTCAACATCCGGATAGCTCCGACGCACATCCGGATCTGCTTCATCAATTTCGAGATAATATATAAACATGGGCCTGTCCAAATGGTCAGGCCACCTATATTGTTGTCCATAGGAAATGGATAGCTTCATCATGGTCATAACAGCGGTTCCCACCTTCCAGGGACCCCCGCTCAACATCCGGATAGCTCCGACGCACATCCGGATCTACCTCATTAATTTCGAGAGAATATATAAACATGGGCCTGTCCAAATGGCCAGGCCACCCATATTGTTATCCATAGAAAATGGACAGCTTCATCATGGTCATTACAGCAGTTCTCACCTTCCAGGGACCCCCGCTCAACATCCGGATAGCTCCGACGCACATCTGGATCTACTTCATCAATTTCGAGATAATATATAAACATGGGCCTGTCCAAATGGCCAGGCCACTTCATCAATGAATCATATAGTATGAAGGAAAGAAGACTCACCGATTTAGCTAGGAAGGAGAGAAAGTTGTGAATGCTTGGAATGTCACCCTTTCTTTGAATAATGGATGCATATTCCACAATGCAATCTGAGAATGAGTAAGTTTTTTTGTTTCTCCGACGATGCATATGATTTTAAAGATTGTAAAACAGAGTAAATGATTATATTAACTTCCAATTATCGATTAAGAAGAAAAATGTAAATGATGATGGGAAAGAAATCTCGATATATTAAATTATTGAAGGACAATGAGACATACCAAGACTACAGGTGCCCAGAGCAAGATAACTGCACCAATGTTGTACCTAGTTGCAATGACAGAACAAAAAAATTATACGAATGAAATGACAAAAAGCCAGGATATCATGGACCAAGAGGAAGATGAGTACCTTCAAGAAAAAACTCATGCCAAGCATATTTAATGCGACGAACTTTCATTATGTCTTTGGTTGGTTTCACCAAAGGTTTTATCTACACTAGCAGGACAGATTAATAAACAACACCAATAAAACAAAATTTTACTTGGATGTAAAAGTTGAATGCCAATTTGCAACACAGAAGCAACAACCAGAAAATTGTGTATCCGAAAATATAAATAAAGAGCTAAAATTTGAGTATAACTGAGTGAAAAAATAACCATTTCAAAGATAAAATAAATAGTTAAAAACTTTACCATTTCAATATTGAACCTTGTAGTGGTAACATTGATCTGTGGGGCTAAAAATACATCAGCCTGCATATAAAAATCTCAAGTCAGTTGGGCCTTTGAGGTCCTCAAATGATAGTAGAAGAAGCCAGAAAACTATTGAAATTAACCATCAAGCATTTAAAAAATCTCTCTCAGAAAAGAAGGAAAAGTACACAACTCACCTTGATGCCCATTTCCCCTCCTCCTTTACCCGGGCTTGGGACTGGCAATGCAAGGAGTTGCATTGGCGGAGTTAAAAAAGGGCTTA
>JAJHSJ010000002.1:27555987-27717401 GCA_021015155.1 Magnolia officinalis | reverse complement strand
TGCATTCAAGTAGCGAAATTAAATCACTAACCCACTTGTCATCATGATCTCAGCTGAAATTAAAATTTTTTTTTAAAGCAAAAGGAAAAAAGAAATAGATAGTTCAAAACTGCCTAACAAAATTCAACTAAAAACACCAATCATGAGCAGCGGAAGGAAAGAAAAAACAGCAAGCCACTGGTCCGTCAATAATCTGAAAATAAGCTAAATTCAGAACATATATAGTACAAAATCGGTTTCCTAACCCGTGCATGGTGCATGGGTTAATTATCATGGGTCACATACAAACAAATCATGCATGTGGCACAACATTTTTACAGTCTCCAGACTTTTCATCTAGCAGACCCTGCTGCACACGGGCCATAGTCCAGAAAATCCCCCTATTGGTTAATCCTAGCTATCCAATGAGTTGAGCGTTTCCCCTTCCCCTTCCAATGTCCTCAGTTGACAACATTCTCTTACACCCTCCCATTACGGATCAGTAGGAGTATCCCACGGCTGTAGCTTCGAGGTGTGGCCCACTGGGGGAACAGAATAACTAGCATGTGCACTCTACACAGGCTAGATTCCCCATCATGTATAACAACCACACAGAAATTTTCAACTTCGTCAAAAAATCACCTTCCCCAGGAATCAAACCGGGAAAAATAGCTCAAATTCTAAAAATATATATAATATGAAAAGGGAAAAAGAAAAGATATTCTAAAACAGAATACCCTTGATTCGAAACAAGAAAAACCAGCTGAAACACCGAATCGAGCTCTTGATGGGGCAAATGTTGTCGTCGATCGGTGGAGGTGGCAGCACTAGTGGAGCAGGGACAGTGGCTGCGGACGAAGTTTGTGGTCACAGGATCTGCGGCTGGTGGAGGAGCCGAGGTGGTGATGAGGGTAGGATGAAAGGGGTTTCGAAAACCCTAGCGCATGGTGTGATCACAAATTAACAACGAGTTTGCAGTGAAAGGGGGTTTTGAAAACCCTAGAGAGAGAGAGGGGGTTGGGAAACAGAGGGACGGGCGTGCGAAAGAGAGGGTTTGGGTTTTGGGAAAGGCGCGGGCACGAGAGAGAGGGTTTGGGTTTTGGGAGAGGGGCGGGCGCGCGAGAGAGTTTTAAGGGATTTGGGTCGTGCGCGGGATTGTGTTTTGGGGGGGTGGGGTGATGGATGACACTTTTAAGTGCTTAGTTGTAGGTCTTGTGGGGCCCACCGTGATGTATGTTATTTATCTACTTTGTCCATTCATTTTAAAAGATCATTTTAAGGGTTGATCCAAAAAATGAGTCAGATCGAAGCTGTAAGCGGACTACATAACATATTAACGATAGAAATTTATTTTTTATTATTTCTTATGGTGTGGTCCACTTAGACCTTTAATCTACATAATTTTTTGGCTCATCCACTGAAATTATATATCAGAATTGATGGGCAGTTTAGATCAAACACATATATTCCAATGGGCCCCATGGAGCCCCTTAAGCACCATCAATATCTAATAAGGTTATGGTGAGAGGTAGGTTTTAGCTACAGATAATTAGGTTTTAGCTACGGATTAAGTCTATAGCAACTATAGCTAAGGTTTATATCCATAGCAAAAAACTAACGTGGTCTGTATCTTTTGCCCCTTTTTTTGGTAGTGTGAACATGTCTTATGATTTAGATTAACATGATATTCAAACTTCCTCTTAATCAATTGAGTGTAAGAACCGTAAGTGATAAGCTACTTAGTTGATCAAACTCCAACAATTCAAAATTAGATTTCTATCTTATCATCATACTCAAAGCATTCCTAAATACACAAATTATTAATTTCCAAATAGGTTTTATCTTGAAAAATTGAAAATTTCTCACAATTTTTGCTTAAAACTAAGAAAACGCTAATTAGTTTACCTAATCCACACCCCTAACCTAAAACCTACGTTGTCCTCAATGTAAAAGATATGAGCATGCAATACATATGAGGCAACGAAAATAAAAGAGAAGTGAGGGAAAGGTAGTACTTGAAGAAGGCAAACTGTAGCTTTTCCAAGGATCTAAACGCGAAGATGGGCTAGCACATAGACTAAACAATGGAAACAAATTATCCTAGTCCTGAATCCTACGAAAGCAATAAACCTAACTTCACCCCCATCAGACTAGGAGGTCAATCCTGGTAAACAAGATCAATCAGAGGTATGAACATGACCTTTAAATTAAACTTCTCAACAAATGGCTTTAAACTAAGTCCATTCACTTTAAAAACATTGTCATTTGTCAGATTTTTTATCTCGACGGCCCCATGAGGATAAAAAGGGCCGGTCCAACAAGATCAGAGTTTACCTAGAAAAATATGTAACTGAGAATTATACAAAAGGACTTTTTGACCAGTTAAAAATGATTTCCAAAGGATGTTCCTGTTGTGGAATACCTTCATCTTGTCCTTATAACTTCTCGAGTTCTCATATGCGTCGTTCCGAATTTCCTCGAGTTCATTTAACTGAAGTTTGCGCAGTGAGCTAACGTTGTCTAGGTTAAAATTCAAGCTTTTAATAGCTCAGTAAACTCTATGTTCCAGTTCTACAGGTAAGTGGCAAGCTTTCCCATAGACAAGTCTAAATGGGGACATTCCAATTGGGGTCTTGAAAACAGTACGGTAGGCCCATAAAGCATCGGTCAAGCGAGTTGACCAATCCTTACGGTCAAGGTTAATCATCTTTTCTAAAAATTTGTCTAATCTCCTAATTGAAAATTTCAGCTTGCCCACTTGTCTGCGGGTGGTATGGAGTGCTCACCTTATGAGAGATGCCATATTTCTTCATTAAGCTCTCAAATGGCCTATTATAGAAATGTGAACCTCCATCACTAATGATGGCCCAAGGCATTCCAAACTGGAAAATAATGTTTTCTTTTAAGAATCAAATGAACGTTCGATGGTCATTGTTCCGGCACAGGATCGCTTCGACCCATTTATTGACATATGTATAAATTCTCAAAGGATTGGGGGAATGGCCCCATGAAATCGATGCCCAAGCAATCAAATGCTTCAATGATCAAAATAGGGTTTAGAGGCATCATATTTCGATGGGACAACACTCCTAATTTTCAACAACGCTCACAAGCTTTGCGAAACTCATGAGTATCCTTGAACATAGTGGGCTAGTAAAAGCCGCGCTGCAGAATTTTGGTCGTGGTCTTTTTAGCAAAAAAGTGACCACCACAAGCCTGAGAATGACGGAAGGAGATGACACTTTGGTGTTTATTCTCTAGTACACATCTCCTTAAAATTTGGTTTGGGCAATACTTAAACAAATATGGATCATCCTAAAAGAACTTACATACCTCAGCGAAGAACTTTTTTCTTATCTTGCGCAATCCAGTGTGTTGGCGTGAAACCTATAATAAGATAACTTACAATGTCAGCAAACCAAGGTAGATGGGAGAGTTTAAAAAGTTATTCATCAGGGTATATGTCGTTTATGGGTGCCGTTTCAAGGGAATCAAGGAGATCAAGTTTTGAAAGATGGTTAGCTACTACATTCTATACTCTTGTTTATCCTTTATTTCCAAATCAAATTCCTGGAGTAGGAGGATCCATCTTACCAAGCGAGGTTTATCATCATTCTTAGAAAGAAGGTGTAAGTCCTGTATCATAGTCCGTACCATTCCGTAGGCTTCCGCGGTCCTCCTGGTCAAATTCCGGTAACCCGTGACCTGTAATCGGTGTTTACGCATGACCCTAAGTCGCATCCTGTATATCTATGTCAACTCAACTCGAAACTTGTATCCTAGCGACTGCGCCGTTGCTGCGGTTCCAAGCCGCGTCTCACGTGTCGATGCGATACCCAGGCTAGGAGTTGTGGGCCCGCGTTTATTTTGAGAAAAATGTCGCGCGTTGCGAATACCGAAGGAATCTCTACAACACATCACATCAATCCATCAATCAATGTCAAGTACACAACATTACCTAGCCCATCCCTCTCCCATTCCCTCTCTCTCTCTCTCTCTCTCTCTCCGCCCATCCCTTTCTTACAACTCCATCACTCCACCCATCACCCATCACCCATCACTCCATCCCTTTTCATCCCATCACTTCTCTCTCTCTCTCTCTCATTTTCTCTCTTCAGTCTCAAATTCCCAAGGAGAGCAATCGTCCAAGTAATTTCCATGGAGAAAGAAGCCTAGTGTGGCCCACTCCCTACCACCTAATCTCCCATCTTATCCATCCAATCTTCATCATTCACTATCAAAGAACAAGCTAAGGAGCCTAGGAGTCCAAGGAGCTAAAGAAGGAGGTCAATAGGTAAGTGATCCACTGTTGATTTTCAATTTGATGACCCACTTATGATGGGACCCAATTTGATCTATGTGTTGTAATCATATGAGGGGCCCATAGTGGCGGGGTCCCTCCACTACACCAACCTCTCTCTTTCTCTCTATCTCTCTTTCTTCCTCTCTTTTGTGATGGATTGTGGCCCACTTGATCTAGACCGTCCATCTGTTGGGCCGCTTCCCGCTGCCCTGGATTAAGTAAAAACACAAATATCAGCTCAATCAGTGGGGTAGCCCATTGATGTGGACCCCACCATATTTATATGTGTTGTATGTGTACTGTCCAGTAGCAGGCCACCACATGAACCCACTTATTTGCATATGATACACACACCGTTCGTTCATAAGAGAGGTGGGCCCACCCCACACGTGTGACACATGTGGGCAGGTGGGACCCACCTTGATGCACGTATTTTATATCCACTCCATCTACCTACTGGACGGTGGTATGGACCCCACTGTAATATAAGTGTTTATGCACGTCGTTCATCCATATCAGTTCGTGTGGGGCCCACCCCACACGTGCTGCACGTGTGGGATGGGACCCACCTTGAGGCATGTATTGTATAATCCACACCATCCATTGCTTGGACAGTGGGTCACTTTAACATATGCATTTGTATGACATGATTACTGTACGCCCTAACGACATCAGGGATGTAGCCTCCATAGGCATATCATGGATGGTAAGATCGAACACTAGAAATACTATTACTAGCATCGAGGCACCATAGATGTCCCTAGGTGAAAATCTTAAACCCGATGGTACCAGAGGATGACTCCAACATCGAGACTAAGTGGATACATGAGTGCAGGAGGGCAGAATACCAGGAGGCTGCATCTCCCACTGTGTCATGGTTGGTTGGAAGGGGGTGAGGCCTTACCCGCCCGAGGGTAGAGGGCATTGTTAGGCCGAGTATGACCAGCTCATAAATTGGTCGTTATCGACGTGTCGGATAGGTATTGACAGGTTATTGGCCAGGAGGATAGTGAGGTTTCTTACGCTCACTTGGACTGCATGCTTGAGAAAGTGACAGTGTCATTTAGAGTGTATTAAACCCCGGTGATTATTCAGTGTGAGAACTATACTGATATTTGATGCTCTAGTGATGAGCTACATTGATATGTGGATTCGGATGAGGATTGGTATGCTTGAGTTGCATCTCGCATCGCATAGCCTTAGTATGGCTGATAGCATTCATGTCATGCATCGCATGGCCTTGGTATGACCGATAGCATTCATGCCTTACATCGCATAGCCTTGTTACGGTTGTTGGTATTCATGGACTTATTAACATGAATCCACATTACTCTGATATTGCATTCTAAGTACGCTTATGTTGTGTACACACTCTCACTACCCACTAAGCTTTCTATAAGCTTATGCATGATTGATGCGTGCAGGTGATGCCAAGACATAGTCATAACTTAGTCGTAGTAGGAGTGTGCAGTTAAACTTCTGGAGCTTTCGATTCTGTTACTGTATTTCCCTTTATGCGTATTGAACTCAAGTTTTTGATTATAGTGATTTGTGATGATGTTGTTGGTTGTTGTTTGTGGGTTATGATTATGGTTATGCTTACTGTGAATCAAATTCATGTTAAAAATCCTCCTTGTAGGATCCCATGATTGAAACCTGGTGTATGGGTGTCAGGAGCTGAGAATGGGGTACTACGGAGGCTGTCGGTGCCGGATTAGGCAATCGGGAATTTTGTGAGCCAGGTTTTCGAGTTTGGGGTGTGACAAAAGGTACCTGAGCATCGCATGATCAGTGTAGATGATGATCTTAGATCCAATCAAGTAGGACTTAAATTTGTCCAAAGTGAATACTATGGCTAAGAGTTCCTTCTCCGTAGTAGAGTAATTCACTTGGGCAGGATTTAAAGTTCTACTTACATAATGAATAACATGGGGCTTCTTTTCTTTTCTCTGGCCTAACACCGCCCCAATAACATAGTCAAACACATCAAACATAATTTTAAAAGGAATGCACCAGTCGGGTCGTTTCATGATAGGTGCGGTGGTCAACATGCCTTTGAGCTTAGAAAAAGCTTCCTGACATTGCTCAGTCCACTCGTATAGTACATCCTTTTGAAATAGATTACATAAAGGATGAGAGAAGTGACTAAAGTCCTTTATAAATCGTCTGTAAAATCTAGCGTGTCTTAAGAAGGACCGTATGTTTCATATGCTCTGGGGTGGAGGAAGGTTAGAGATAAGATCAATTTTAACCTTATCTACCTCAATTCCCTTAAATGAGATGATATGTCTATGAACAATTCCCTTACGAACCATGAAATGACACTTCTCCCAATTTAGTACCAAATTCTTTTCCTCACATCGCTTTAACACATTTTTCAGATTTTCCAAACATTAGCTGAAGGATGGACTAAAGACAGAGAAGTCATCTATGAAGACCTCTAAATATTGCCTCACCATGTCAGAGAAAATACTCAACATGCATCGCCGAAAAGTTACAGGGGCATTTCATAGCCTGAATGACATCCTTCAGTAAGCAAAGGTGTCAAAAGGGCATGTGAATGTGATCTTTTCTTGATATTCAAGGGCTATCTTTATTTGATTGTAGCCTGAATATCCTTCATGGAAGTAATAGTAAGAGTAACCAGCTAGCCTTTCCAAGATTTGGTCAATGAAGGGCAAAGGGAAGTCGTCCTACCTCGTGACGGTATTCAACTTCCTGTAGTCAATGCACATTCTCCAACCAGTAGTGACTCTAGTTGGCACAAGTTCATTATTAGCATTGGCTACAATGGTGATTTCAAACTTCTTGGGAACTGTAAGACCCATATACTAGCCCGTATCATTCCATATGCTTCTACGGTCCTCCCAGTCAAATTTTGGCAATTGCGCTTAACCCTGAGTTATATCCCGTGTTCCAGAGTCGGCTTGACCCAAGACTTGTATCCTTGCGACCGTGCCGTCTCCGCAGTTCTGATGCCACGTCTCGCGTGCTGAGGAGATACCCAGGCCAGGAGATGTGGGCCCGCGTCCAATTCTAGAAAACACCGCGCATTTGCTAAACCCAAGGAACATGTCCCATCAATCACATCAATCACATCAATTATGTCAAGTACCTATCCCATCCCCAAGTACAACCACCCTCCCTAAAGTCAACTCTCTCTTATAACCAAGTACACGTCCATCACCCATCACCCATCTCACCCCATCACTCACCCATCCCTCTCTCTCTCTTACAACCCCTCTCTCTCTCTCTCTTCACTCCCAAGCAACCCCATGAGAGGAGCAAACGTCCAAGCTCCATGAGAAAGCTAGGTGTGGCCCACCTTCCTACCACCCAATCCCACCATCCAAAACCAATCTCGACCATTGAATCTCATCCATTGGAGCTCTAGAATGTGTTAATGGAAGGAGAAGTCCAAGATCTAATGGTGGGTGTTCATGGCGCTAGGTTTGGATTTTTATTTAGGGTCCACACAATTTTTGGGACCCATTTTGATATATGTATTTGTATGACCCACCTAGGGAGGGCTCATAGTGGCGGAGTCCCTCCCCTCCATCGTTGTTTCTCTCTCCTTCTCTCTTTCTCCTTTTCGTATGATGGCCCACCATGATGAATGTATTTATCCTTGCCGCTGTCCATCCGGGGGCCCACCTTGCTGTCCGTTTTCGGGTGGGCCTGACCATGATGTACTTGTTCCATCCACACCGTCCAGGCAGTGCTAGACCGTGCTAGATATGTTTGGACTGTGCTGCACCACCCCCACCGTGATGTATTTGTTAATCCTCACCGTCCATATGGCTGGACGGTGGAACAAACCCTGATGAATGTAATTGATCCAGCCGTCCACTGACTGGGACGGTGGACCCCACCATGAGGTATGTTTTTACCCAAACCGTCCGTCAGCAGGTCCGTGGGACCCCTGACCATGATGCATGTGCCTTCTATCCACACCGTCCAGTGTTCTGGATGGTGGGGACTGTAAGTGCTATGGTCTCATGCTCCTTTGGTTGTCAAATTTTGATGTGTCAAAACATCTATCTGTGTCTTGTGCTTGTATGGTGATTTATATGTATTCAAGACACTGCATAAACACATCATGACATTATTGAAGTTCAAGAAACTACAATGTTGAAGTCTCAAGAAGCTACATTATTGAAGTTCAAGAAGCTATAATGTTGAAGTTCAAGTCTTAAGAAACAACTCAAGAAATGACTTCAAGACTAATAAGCAACGCATGAAGTAGTTTTTATGCTGATGAAGATCTCAAGTTTAAAGCTACAACAAGTTCAAGATCTCAAGCCTGATATGGTTCAAAAAATCTACATTCGTTGAATGGTTGAAGTTCAATGTCCATACGACATGGTTCAGGTTTGAATGACCTTAGGTTGACCCTTTAAGTAGGTCACTTTGGATACATAAATCAAATGTTTATTTTACATAAGTTTGGTCTATTCTAAGACCAGTCCTAGCTCTTGTTCGACCAGTCCTAGCATTGGTTCGACTAGTCCAAGAAATTCCACGACCAGTCCTAAGTTGTTGAAGAATTTTCGGAATTTTTTGGTACACCCACGACCAGTCTTGGAGGTCCTTCGACCGGTCGTAGGTGTGGCTTCGACTCGTCCTCGACCAGTCGTAGAGCTACGACTCAAAGTCCAGCAACCTAATCTATGGTCCTACGACCAGTCGTAGAGATTCACGACCAGTCGTGGAACGACTTTCAAAGATCGCGCTCAATATTTCAAAAATCCGTTAGAGCTACGACCAGTCGAAGGTTTCTAAGACCAGTCGTAGGAGCGATTTTTGCTTCTATAAATTGAACACGAAATTCAGAGTTTTCACACTTCAACTCGATTCAATTCAAGAAATTTCAAGTGATCACTCTGAGATAAGTCTGTGTTTATTTTAAGCTACATTGTGCTTATTTAATATTCCTTTTTGCTAGCTTATTTAATTTGATTTTGTTTCTGTATTCCAATCTTTTATTTGAAAAGAGGAATTATCTTATTCCTTCTTCTTGGAATCAAAATCAAATATAGCTACGCCCAACTAGTTAAAATCTAAAATCAATTAGAATTTAGAACCATATGAATGTGAGTATTGGAAATTGAACTTTGACATTCAATCATCTACTCCGATTGGTTCTACCGGGCTGCTACGAAAAGGAGAAATCCAGGTATTTTACAATTTTGTAAAATTTATTTACTTTTGGTTTTGTTTGAGGTTGAGCCAGAAAAATCTCATTGTATTGGTTATCTGAGGAGTGCTAGAAAACTCAGAAAAGAGGGGTTTTTGAATTGTGTAAGCCCAAGTGAAAAAGACACAATTGTAAAGGTTTTTGGTGAACCTGTGAAAACCTATTTGATAGTGAACGCTAATATCCCCTGTGTGAGGATATTAGGAGTGGAGTAGCTTTCTGTGTGGCTGTTGAAAAACAGTTGGTGTACACACAGGCGAACCACTATAACTCTTTGTCTTGTGGATTGAATGCTTGCTTAATTTTCATATCTTTTATCATTCAATTGTGTGGAATGTACAAGTGGATGTGAATGTTGTAACTATTTACATTTCAAGCAAGTGTGGGGATTGTTGTAATAATTTAGATCTATACTTCTGCATTTAATTTCAATTCCTTGCTATTTCATTTACTTCTATTAAAATTGAGTCCTTGATCCAAAAGATGTTCTAGAAATAAGGTTGTCCTACCATAAGCCCTTGTTTATTATGGTGTAAGGTTGTCCTTAGAACTGAATTTGTATCAATCTCTCAATACTTATTTATCAAGGTGATTTAAATTTAGCATTGTGAATTGATTCATAATTGTAAGGCTATTGGTTTACTTTATTTGCTGATTTTATTTTAAATTTGGCATAGTCCTATTCACCCCCCCTCTAGGACATATAGCTTGGCCTTTTCAAGTGGTATCAGAGCCTAATAGCTCATTTTTGTTGCTTTTTATTTGGATTTATTTCCTGAGCTAACGATCTAAGCTATATAAAAAGATGTCAAATTTTGATAGCCTTTCAGTTACTAGGCCTCCACCCTTTGATGGCTCCAACTATGCCTATTGGAAAGCCAGAATGAGGATCTTCCTCAAATCAATGGATGAAAGTGTGTGGCAAGCCACAGTGACTGAATGGAATCCTCCTATCATGGAAGTAACTGGAGTTGATGGTTCAAAATCTATGAAAATTACACCGTATTTCCAATGGACCACACTTCAGAAAAATGAGAGTAGTGCTAATGCTAAAGCACTAAATGCAATCACTTGCGCACTATCACCGGATGAGTTCAAAAGAATCATATCCTGTGATACTGCAAAGCAAGCCTGGGATATTTTAGAAATGACACACGAAGGTACATCAATTGTCAAGAAATCTAAAGTCCAACTCCTCACAACTAAATTTGAAGAAATTCATATGGAGGAAAATGAAATGTTTATGGACTTTTACACTAGATTGAATGACATTGTAAACTCAATGTGGGGTCTTGGCGATAAGATCCCAGAAAGTAAAGTGTGTGCAAAAATACTACGCTCTCTTCCTGAACGGTTCAATTCTAAGGTAACCGCAATCCAGGAACTTCGTGATACGGATAATATGAGGGTAGAAGAATTAGTTGGTTCTTTACAAACCTATGAATTAAGTTTTAAAGCTCCTAAAGGTAAATCTATTGCTTTGAAGTCATCTAAAAGTATTACTCAAGAAAATTCAGATTCAGAAAAGTCTGAAGATGATATGGCCCTTTTGGCGAAAAAGTTTTATAAGATTTTCAAAAGTAAGAAAAGAGTCGACTTTCAAAAGGCAAATGAAAAGAAACGTTCTAAACCTAAGTCTAAAACTTGGAAGTCATTGAAAGATAGTCAATGTTACAACTGTCAAGAATATGGGCATTTAGCAAACAAATGTCCTAAAAAGGACAGATCCAAAAGGAAGGGTATGTTGGCTACTTGGGATGAATCGTCTGATTCTGAAGCCTCTTCTGAATCAGAAAATTCAGAAACCGAGTCGGGCAGTGAACTTAAGGCCCTTATGACTCTAGCCAAGTTTACTTTTTCAGATCACGATGATTCAACAAGTGAAGAAAATTTGGATAGTGATCATGAAAATGATGAAGATCTTCAAGATGCTTACAATGCCTTATATAAGGAAAGTTGTAAATTGCTGTCAAACTTAAACTTCAAAAAGAAAAGTTTTTTAAACTTAAAGAATGTTTTGAAACCCTTGTTTTAGAAAAATCCCAAATTTCAGATTGTTTTGAAAAATCAAAGTGTGATCTGGAATTCAAAACCTCCCTGATTGAAAATTTGAAATCTGAAAATGAGAAACTTAAAAATGAAGTATCTTCTCTTCTGAGTTTGAAGGACACATGGAGATATGCCCAAGGTGATCCAAAATTAGAAAAATTATTATCCGGATCAAGAAAATGTGGCGATCGATCCGGGTTGGGCTATGATAAAAACACATCTCCTAAACAGAAGAATACTCCTTCCAATTTTGTGAAAGGAGAGACTTCTAACTCAAAAGGAAAAGGTACTAGTCAAGTTTTTTCTAAAAATACAAAAACTTTTCAAAAACACAAAAGCAGCTATATAAATTTCAAAAATCAGATTCGAAACCCACTAGCTGAAAAAATTGTTGATTTACTTAAGGAGCTATTAAAATCTAACTCTGTAGGACACTCTTACAACTGTAAACAAAAAAAGACCAACTATTCTCCTAAACCCAAAACAGTTCTAAAATGGGTTCCTAAGGTTGCCTGTTTGGTTGCTCACACTGCTTTCAAAGCTACAAGCCATTCGAAATGGTACCTAGATAGTGGATGCTCCAGACATATGACAGGCGACAAGGCACTATTCACCGATCTTAAAGATATGACTGATGGGTCAGTCACATTTGGTGATGGTAGCAACTGCAAGATAATTGGCAAAGGTACGGTCCAACTCTATAACCTTCCCTTATTTAAAAATGTTTTATATGTTGAGGGTTTAAAACACAACCTGTTGAGCATATCTCAAATATGCGATAACAACCATAATGTTAAATTTTCTAATCAAGGTTGTGAAATTATAAATGAAAAGGGTTCTGTAATATTAACTGGTCGCAGAACTTCTGAAAACTGCTATATAGTAAGCAATGGTAGCTCATCTAAACAAACGTGCTACATGGTCCATACCGATGAGACAGAATTATGGCATAAACGCCTTGGACATGTACACTACCGAAATTTATACAGATTGAGCAAAAGTGAACTAATTAGAGGTCTACCTAAGATGCAAAAAGTAGACAAGATTTGTGGTGAATGCCAGTATGGTAAACAAACTAGGAGCTCTCACAAAAAGGTGAACTCCAATACCACCACAAGACCACTCGAGCTTCTCCACATGGATCTTATAGGACCAACAAGAACGGAAAGTCGAGGTGGCAAAAAGTACATCTTAGTTATTGTAGATGATTATACAAGATACACTTGGGTTTCATTCTTGAGAGACAAATCAGAAACCCTTGATGAAGTGAAAAAGATTATAAAACGGATTCAAACTGAAAAATGTTCTCAAGTCAACAAGATCCGTAGTGATCATGGATCCGAATTTGAAAATAGCGGTTTTGAGAAATTCTGTAGCGATCAGGGAATATCGCATGAATTCTCTGCACCTAAAACTCCTCAACAAAATGGAATTGTCGAGAGGAAGAATAGAGTGCTTCAAGAAATGGGAAATGTTATGTTAAATAGCATGAAGCTCCCTAGGAATCTCTGGGCTGAAGCAGTGAATACAGCCTGCTACATTATTAACCGTGTTTATATTTGTAAATCTAATAATAAAACGGCTTATGAAATGTGGTTTGAGAAAAAGCCTTCTGTCAAATACTTTCGAGTTTTTGGCAGCAAGTGCTATATTTTGCGTGACCGTGAAAATTTGGGAAAGTTTGACACTAAAAGTGATGAAGGGATCTTTTTAGGATATTCTTTAAACAGTCGTGCATATCGTGTTCTGAACAACAGGACCGGTGTGATTCAAGAGTCAATAAATGTTGTGATTGACGATCTTTTGAATACACCTGTCCCTAGTTCAGATAATGATGAAGTTCTTATACTTGAAAAACAAAAACTTCATCAAGTGAAACTAATTCTGAATTAAGGACTGTTAAAGATCATCCAACTTCTCAAATACTTGGAAACCCTCTCACTGGTGTGCGCACTCGTAGACAATTAGAGGACATATGTAACTACGTATGCTTTACATCCCAGATTGAACCGGTTAACGTAAAAGAAGCACTTTCGGATGAAAACTGGATTCTTGCGATGCAAGAAGAACTTAATCAGTTTGTCAGAAATGATGTCTGGTACCTTGTTCCTAGACCTAAAGATAAACATATTATTGGAACAAAATGGATTTTCAAAAATAAATCTGATGAACTTGGAAATATTATTCGAAATAAAGCAAGACTAGTTGTACAGGGGTATACACAAATTGAAGGTATTGACTATAATGAAACATTTGCCCCTGTAGCTCGTCTTGAATCAATCAGACTTTTTATCTCCATTGCTTGTTTTAGGAAGATTAAAATTTACCAAATGGATGTAAAGAGTGCCTTTCTGAATGGTGATTTACATGAAGAGGTATATGTTGAACAACCTACAGGGTTTGAAGATCCTAAATTTACTGATCATGTGTATCGTCTTAAGAAGGCTCTTTATGGTCTGAAACAAGCTCCCAGAGCATGGTACGAAAAACTGACTAAGTTTTTACTGAGTCATAATTTTCAGATGGGATGTGTTGATAAGACGCTCTTTGTTAAGAAACATAACGATGATATTCTAATGGTTCAAATATATGTTGACGATATTATTTATGGATCAACCTGTACTAACATGACTGTTGAGTTTACAGATTTGATGAAGTCTAAATTCGAAATGAGCATGGTTGGAGAATTAAACTATTTCCTAGGGTTGCAAGTAAAACAACAACCTGATGAAATTTTTATCTCTCAAACCAAATATGCTCTGAATTTAATTAAGAAATTTGGATTTGAGAAAGGTAAAAATTTTGATACTCCTATGAGTACAACTTTGAGACTCTCAAAAGACTCTACAGGTAATGATGTGGATCCTAAATTGTATCGTAGTTTGATTGGTAGTTTGCTTTATTTGACTGCTAGTAGACCAGATATCGCTTTGAGTGTTGGTATTTGTGCTCGTTATCAATCAAATCCTAAAGAATCTCACTTAACTGCTGTTAAGCGGATTATGCGATATGTCGCAAGTTCTACTAAACTGGGTCTCTGGTATCCACATGAGACTAATGTTCAATTAGCCGGGTACGCAGATGCTGACTGGGCTGGAAACATTGATGATAGGAAATCAACCAGTGGTGGTTGTTTCTACATTGGAAATTGTCTTGTTTCTTGGTTTAGCAAGAAGCAAAGTTCTATATCGCTATCAACAGCTGAGGCTGAATACATTGCTGCTGGAAATGCATGTACTCAACTTGTTTGGATGAAACGTATGTTAAGCGATTATGGAATTACTCAGGATTCTATGATTTTATTTTGTGATAATTCCAGTGCAATAAATATCTCTAAAAATCCAGTTCAGCATTCACGTACTAAGCATATTGACATTAGATTTCATTACATTCGTGAATTAGTGGAAGAAAAATTAATATATTTGGATTACATTCCAACTGAGACTCAACTTGCGGACATTTTCACTAAACCGCTCGACAAAAGCAGGTTTAATAAATTAAAGTTTGATCTCGGTATGTGCAATTTAAATTGAATTTGCATGATTTGGTGTATCATAATGTACATAAGTTTGATGTTTTTATTTGCTTAAATTTGAAAATTATTTGAAAAAAATTTACAAATTTTGAGTCGTACTCGACCAGTCGTGAGTGTACACGACCGGTCAAACACTTACACGACCGGTCGTGAAACTCGTGATTTCACTTTATTTTGGGGATTTTGACTCTTCTTCTTCATTTCCTTTTTACTCTCCAACGGTTCTAGCTACGACCGGTCGAACCCACCTTCATGGTACTTCAAGGTTAGTGGTTCTTTTACAATTTTCTTGTAGATTCTTGTTATTGGTGTTCCAAATCTCATTCTTGTAGAATCTATTTAGTCGTTCATTGCAAGTTTGGGGTTTTATCTTGAAAAATCTGTTCTATCAAAACCCCATTTCTTCTATCTTGCATCTTTTTGTTTCCTTGAGTCCTCCTTTGAAAATGGATGCTAAAGGTAAAAAGAAAACTACTCGAGGTCCCTCTTCATCTAGATCAAGATCTATTGCACAACGTCATCTTCGCTCTCCCGAAAATGATCCTTCTAATGCTCGGGATTTGCGTATGCGCAATATTATTGTTGAGCGTCCTGTTAATGTTAATCACATTGCTTCATTTGGTATCCTTCCTCTGTTGGAATCTGTGGGATGGGATAACATCTTACATTGGGGTGGAGCTGCATACCAGTCCATTGCCCAATCCATGTTTGCATGTATCTGTGATTTTTCTCTTGAGAATTTTACTTTTAAAATTGATACTCAAGAAGGATTATTTTTTGTGGATCGACATTTGATTGCTCACATTATGGAAATACCTGTTAATGATGAGGGCATTCCAATTGATATTTTACATGACAGACTCTCAGAATCTGAACGAAAAATGCTTACTAGAGATTTATGTAATTTGGATGTTCACTGGACTCATAAAGGTCATGCACTTCCCTTAAGGTACTTGTTACCCAGACACAGAGTACTTCATAGGATTTTCATCTCAAATCTTTATCCACGTTCTGGTAATAAAACCGAACTCACTACTTTCATGGTTCGTGTTTTGCATTCTGTCATCTCTGGTGCAAAAATATGTCTACCTTCTTTAATTTGTCATTCCATTATTTTGTCTCGTCACCAACCAGGACATAGTGATATTCCCTTTGGTTATTTGTTGACTATGCTGGCAAAACATATGCTCGTGGCTATGCCTGCTAGAGAAAAACCCATCCATCATCTCCCTTTTAATAATTCCAATATTAACAAGATGAATTTAGAATTGGCTGATGGCCAAGTGGATGCTGGTAGCAGTGGTGCTGAAGCAGGAAATGCAGATCAAGCTGGTGATCTTCCTGAAGACGTGAATATGGATGATTTATTTGAAGAACTTGAGTCAGACTCGGCTGATGATCCTGATTTTCGGCCTTCTGATTTTGATGAGAGATTGAATTCCCTTCAAGAGCAGGTGGCTCAAATTCGTGTTACCCAAGACACGTAATTTTCTTATTTACGCAAATATATGAGGCGGGTTGCTAGGGGTTTACACAAAATTGATCCATC
The DNA here is from genome assembly GCA_021015155.1 of Magnolia officinalis. NCBI lineage: Eukaryota > Viridiplantae > Streptophyta > Magnoliopsida > Magnoliales > Magnoliaceae > Magnolia > Magnolia officinalis. Next base: position 27,700,789 of record JAJHSJ010000002.1, on the reverse strand, counting down.
TAATCCTGCTCCCTCTTCTGGTTCTGACTGACTTTTTGATGGGTCTGTAATAATTTTTTTTCTCTGAACTTTACATGCTTACTGACTTTTTGAATTATGCACTATGCTCTCTTGCATCAACTCCTATTTTCATTATCATTATTGCTTTTCTTCCTTTGTCATTTTGTGTCAAAAAGGGGGAGAAGTTTTGGGAGGCTTTGGCTTTATTTGAATTTAATGATTATGATGTGCTCCTATTACTCAAGGGGAGTTAAGCTACTCAGGGGTAGTTATGGGAGAATGATGCTAGTTATTACTTATCATATCTATATAACTGTGCATGCTTCTCTATTTTGAACTTGTTGTGTGTACTTCACTTATTTCTATTGGAAGTATTATTATTTGGGTGTTTTGTCACAAATTTGACAAAGGGGGAGATTGTAAGTGCTATGGTCTCATGCTCCTTTGGTTGTCAAATTTTGATGTGTCAAAACATCTATCTGTGTCTTGTGCTTGTATGGTGATTTATATGTATTCAAGACACTGCATAAACACATCATGACATTATTGAAGTTCAAGAAGCTACAATGTTGAAGTCTCAAGAAGCTACATTATTGAAGTTCAAGAAGCTACAATGTTGAAGTTCAAGTCTTAAGAAACAACTCAAGAAATGACTTCAAGACTAATAAGCAACGCATGAAGTAGTTTTTATGCTGATGAAGATCTCAAGTTTAAAGCTACAACAAGTTCAAGATCTCAAGCCTGATATGGTTCAAAAAATCTACATTCGTTGAATGGTTGAAGTTCAATGTCCATACGACATGGTTCAGGTTTGAATGACCTTAGGTTGACCCTTTAAGTAGGTCACTTAGGATACATAAATCAAATGTTTATTTTACATAAGTTTGGTCTATTCTAAGACCAGTCCTAGCTCTTGTTCGACCAGTCCTAGCATTGGTTCGACTAGTCCAAGAAATTCCACGACCAGTCCTAAGTTGTTGAAGAATTTTCGAAATTTTTTGGTACACCCACGACCAGTCCTAGAGGTCCTTCGACCGGTCGTAGGTGTGGCTTCGACTCGTCCTCGACCAGTCATAGAGCTACGACTCAAAGTCCAGCAACCTAATCTATGGTCCTACGACCAGTCGTAGAGATCCACGACCAGTCGTAGGTGACCCACGACCAGTCGTAGGCTACTCACGACCAGTCGTGGAACGACTTTCAAAGATCGCGCTCAATATTTCAAAAATTCGTTAGAGCTACGACCAGTCGAAGGTTTCTAAGACCAGTCGTAGGAGCGATTTTTGCTTCTATAAATTGAACACGAAATTCAGAGTTTTCACACTTCAACTCGATTCAATTCAAGAAATTTCAAGTGATCACTCTGAGATAAGTCTGTGTTTATTTTAAGCTACATTGTGCTTATTTAATATTCCTTTTTGCTAGCTTATTTAATTTGATTTTGTTTCTGTATTCCAATCTTTTATTTGAAAAGAGGAATTATCTTATTCCTTCTTCTTGGAATCAAAATCAAATATAGCTACGCCCAACTAGTTAAAATCTAAAATCAATTAGAATTTAGAACCATATGAATGTGAGTATTGGAAATTGAACTTTGACATTCAATCATCTACTCCGATTGGTTCTACCGGGCTGCTACGAAAAGGAGAAATTCAGGTATTTTACAATTCTGTAAAATTTATTTACTTTTGGTTTTGTTTGAGGTTAAGCCAGAAAAATCTCATTGTATTGGTTATCTGAGGAGTGCTAGAAAACTCAGAAAAGAGGGGTTTTTGAATTGTGTAAGCCCAAGTGAAAAAGACACAATTGTAAAGGTTTTTGGGGAACCTGTGAAAACCTATTTGATAGTGAACGCTAATATCCCCTGTGTGAGGATATTAGGAGTGGAGTAGCTTTCTGTGTGGCTGTTGAAAAACAGTTGGTGTACACACAGGCAAACCACTATAACTCTTTGTCTTGTGGATTGAATGCTTGCTTAATTTTCATATCTTTTATCATTCAATTGTGTGGAATGTACAAGTGGATGTGAATGTTGTAACTATTTACATTTCAAGCAAGTGTGGGGATTGTTGTAATAATTTAGATCTATACTTCTGCATTTAATTTCAATTCCTTGCTATTTCATTTACTTCTATTAAAATTGAGTCCTTGATCCAAAAGATGTTCTAGAAATAAGGTTGTCCTACCATAAGCCCTTGTTTATTATGGTGTAAGGTTGTCCTTAGAACTGAATTTGTATCAATCTCTCAATACTTATTTATCAAGGTGATTTAAATTTAGCATTGTGAATTGATTCATAATTGTAAGGCTATTGGTTTACTTTAGTTCCGCTGATTTTATTTTAAATTTGGCATAGTCCTATTCACCCCCCCTCTAGGACATATAGCTTGGCCTTTTCAGGGACCACCTAGATGTATGCAAAAATCCACACTGCTCGTCCATTGTGGATTCACCTTTGATGTGTTTAGATCCAAGCCGTCCATCTGGACAGCAGGTCCCATGCAGCAGGTAACTGCTGCTCCCCTGGACACCAGCAAGTTACGTGGACCCTACCACCATGATGCATTTGATTTATATCCACATCGTCATCTGCTGTAGTGGGCCACCCTAATATATCTAATAATATGGACTGTCCAGATTGTGTGGACCCACCTTGATCACCACGTGTGACTCCACCGTTTAGCAGCTAGGACGATGGGTCCCACATGGAGTCCATTCCCAGACCGTCCGTCAAATGGACATCCAGGGTTGGATGTTTGAATACATGTTAATATAATATAAATAATATATATAGAGAGAGAGAGAGGGAGAGAGAGAAAGAAGTGGGGTGGCCATGGCCCATACACGTGGGACCCATCTGACGTGTGGATTTCATCCACACCGTCCATCCATCTGGTGGGACCTACCTTCGTGGAACCAGATTGGTTGGTGTACCTCGCACCAGCTGTGTAGCTGCTGACATCAGCAACTCTATGGGTCCCACCTACCTGCTGCATAGACGTTTGTAAGATCTGTGGGTCCCTCCATGATGTATATTTTGATCCACACCATCCAGAATGTCTGGACGATGCTGGACCACCTTTGGATTGTGTTGCGGACCCCACCTCAATGTATGTTTCATTCCACACCTTCCAGAGTGTTTAGATGGTGCTGGACAATGTTTGGACAGTGTTGATTTACATGGACAATGTTTGGACAGTATCGTGGGCTCCACCGCAATGTATGTACCCATGCTGCCCATCTGGTGGGGCCCATTTGTTGCGTATGCAGACCCACCTGTTATGTATTTGAGGCCCAGGTGCAAGGCCCACCAGTTATGTATATTAGGCCCATATACAGGGCCCACCTATTGTGTATATAAGGCCCACAACTGAGGCCCATTGTGATGTACTGAGGCCCATAGGTCGTAGCCCATTGAGATGTATTTCCGCCCATATGTCGTGGCCCATTGTGACGTATTTTCGGCCCATGTGAGGTGGCCTATTGTGATGTATTTGAGGGTCATGTGCAGTCCCACTTGTTATATATTTGTAGCCCATTGTGATTGTATAAGGCCCATTGAGATCGTATATGACCCACTGTGATGCGGTCCATTATGATATAACTAGGCCCATGTGATGTGGCCTATGCGATGTGTATTATGGCCCATGTGCCAAGGCCCATTGTGATATATATGCGGCTCATGAGGGAGGCCCAAAGTGATGTGCATTAGGCCCTTGTGTGAGGCCATGGGCCCACTATATGTTTGGTCTATGAGGGCCACCCCTTGGGAGCAATGTTGGTTAAATGACCACATTGATGGGCGATGATAGTTAAATGTCCACATTGTGACCTTCCCTTAGGTCGATTCCGATTCTGATTGTCGAGGCTGATTATCGATGCCGATTCCGATTGTTGAATCCAAATACTCAAGTTGCCACTGAAGAGTGCGACCGAGCAACAATTCTTTCCAATGCCTCAATCTATTAGCTTCCATTTTGGAGTGACCAATTAGATTCATCTTGAGGCCCTCTTGATACAGACCATTCATGGTACAGTGAACTTGAGGAAGACTCTAGTGGTATAGCTGGCAATGCACACTCTTTCAAAGACAAGTCAAAGAAGTGGCACAAGTTTGTGACCAGGTGAATTTTGCAGCATCTATACTTTTTTATCTTCTTCTCTACTCTATGTCTTCATAATGAAGACTATATGAAATTTCTACATAGCAAATTTCCAGACTAAATAAGAATGTGAGGTTCATCTAGATTGACAACCATTTTAATCTGTCCCTTTAGATTCAATAACTACATCCAGCCATTTCTCTCTAAGCTACCCATGGAACTCCCAAAGGAGGAGATCTTTTTTGTTGAATAGCTTAAATGCATTCAATTCTAGAAGTAACGCCAATAAATGTCATTTGATTCAGGCTAAAGCTTCTGGAAAGACCCCTATGGAATGTCAAACAATGGGAGGTGAGATGGGAGTAAGCTGGTGCTATTTTGTGCTAAAGACTGTTGATGTCAACTTTTTGCTATCAAAACATTTTCTTAGCTTTGATCTTATTCAGGCTGCAATTCTTGGGAACTACAATGATATTTTAAGATCCTGTAAGGCTCTGGATTACCATGACTTCATCAGCTCACTACAACAAAACTGGAGAAAAGCGGCGCTTCTGTGCGGCGCACACCGGCGCTATTTAACTGAGGACCACGGATGTTATAAAAAATTAAAAACGACCCGATTTTCATTTCACTCGCAGCTGTCTCTCCCGACGACTCTCTCTCTCTCTCTCTCTCTCTCTCTCTCTCTCTCTCTCTCTCTCTCTCTCTCTCTCTCTCTCTCTCTCTCTCTCTCTCTCTCTCTCTCTCTCTCTCCTCTCTCCTCTCCCTCTCCCTCTCCCGACGACTCTCTCTCTCTCTCTCTCCCGATTCTCAGCTTCTTCCTACCCCCGAATCTCTCTCTCGCGCGAGCCGCCATTAATTTTAGGGCTTAGATGAAGATCTGAAACAGGTAAGAGTCTAGATTTCATCAATTTCAACATTAGTGATTTCCTAATTAGGGATTTACAATGTTGAAACCCTAATTAGGGATTTTTCTATGTTGTTCATGTGAATACATAGAAACGATTTGTTGTGTGATACAATTCTGATTTGTTCGATACTTCGATTTGTAGTTTTTCCATCTGAATTCTGTTGGATTTCGTGACGGGTGAAGTTTTTCAATCTGAATTCTGTTCAATTTGCAGTTTTATAACTCATTAGGTATCTCGATCTGCTACTCTCTTGTTTCCTAGGGTTTTGGATCTATTTTTTACACTTTGCATTTGGGTTATTTTAGGTATGGTAAAATACAATTTTCAAATTAAAATTTCTTTGAATTTTTGTGTTCTATATTACATTACCTCTTTATAAGGTACCAATATTTAATACCTTTGTCCTGTTGGTCTTCATCAAATGGATGACTATAAAGAAAACGATCACCAGTCTGTACTCGATGGGAAAATCAGGTGGTCAGGATCAGCTGATCGGGCTAAATCAAATCAAACGGCTGGAATGCATGAGTTTCTGAGTCACCATTGTCTGGATGGTGAGGATTCCGAGCAACGAGCACCCCCCACTTGTCATCTTGAGAGACTTCAAAATATTGGTATGATATCATCAATTAATAGTCTTTTATCCCTCCATCCCTCTAATTATTTCAAAATTTTGTCAAAATTTTGTCTTCTGCTGCAAAGATATCTTTATCTTGGTTCTGCCTCATTTCACTACATTTTGGCTATTTACTCAGACCATTAGTCTTCCAACCTAAAAGAATTTCAGTAGTTTTAATGAGATTATGTATTAGTTTCCTCTACCATGCATGTAACCACCCATTGCATTGTGTTACTCATTTTGGTATCACCTTTTTTCAGGTCATTGAGTTACAACTACCCTCATTTTTTAATAATTTTGATCCCCGTGCTGCTGCAGCCAACTTCCCTTCAAGTAAGTCCCTTTGCTTTTGTAAAGAATTTCTTCTGAGATTGTCATATGTGCATACCTTTATGAGCCTTTCATTATTATTACATCTTGCTTGATTGTCTCTTATCTTTGGTCTTCTTATGGTTTTCAAATTTTGGGTTTGCAGGTGTGCAAGCTTATTTGGCTGGACTGACTTTCACCTTAGCTGCCTCTCCTTGTAGTACACCCGTGCTTGCTACTCTTCTTGGATATGTGGCTGCATCTAGGGTATGGAAATCTAAATGATTTTAAATCCACTGCTGCAAACATTATTTTCCATATTTTAGTTCTTATTGGCATGGCCTGTAACTTGCATGGTGGGTTCATTTGCCACAAATTGTGGTTACTAATCCACCTTACATATCACATATGTGCACACCAATCCAGATGACCAAAACTGCCCCCTCATTTTGGGTGGATGGCCTGAAAATCAGACTCATGATCAGTTATAAAATCAAAACTGATCCACCCAAAAAGTTTGATCAGCCATCCCGTTCGATTTTTACCATCAACCTTTTTCTTCACTAACCCTCCATTTGATGGCCCTGTTGATTAGACAGTTAGGACCGTCCAATCAGTGTGGGTTTTGGGCAATGCTTTATCCTCAATGGGGTCAACGAGATCAGTATTGGTGTGAAAGTATTCCAAATTTACTGCAGATGAGTTGCCAGTTGCCACTAACTAATAGTTTTAGGCAAAGGCACACTGTAGTCCTAATGGGTATTAAAACCTGTATTTGATAAGGTGTCTACTCCCTGTTTTCCTTTCTTATTTTTCCACTTTCAATGGACTTAAAATTTCCAGTTTCTCCTTGAAATCATTGAAGATATCAAGCATTTAGCATGTTGCCTGTGTTTGTTATAACTGGAAGTAGGTGCTCTTGATAATAGAATCCAGTTATAGGGGGCAGCTTACTCTTGACATACACAACTGGTTATGTAGCCCCTCTTCTACTGGCAGCTTCCTTTGCTGGTGCATTACAGGTAAGAAATCACTGATTTATGTCATTAACTTGGGCTAAAAACTGGGATTGGGATGTATTTGGTCTGGTTATCCAAAATTGGTGTTGAGAGAACTTGATATAGCCTTTCTTCCGTTTGGCTGAGAATCCTTAGATCCTTATCTCATAGCCCATTGTTCATGGGTAGTTGATCCAAACCCTTCATCTCACCCATACACATGGAAAAACAGAAAAATGCAAGGCTGTACAGAGCAGATATGATTCCAATATATAACAGCTAACATTTGAGAAAATGATGGCCATTTTTCTTTGAAAAATAACAGCTGTTATCAGAAAGGCATTTTCATTATATAACACCATGAAGAATGCGAAGTCCTGTAACAACAGGAGTTGTGACGACTTCTCAAATCTTGGAAAGAATCCATTTTTCATCCTAGTAAAAAGTAAATTACTTGCAACAAAACATCACTGAAATCTAAGTCTTTTGGAGCCTCATTGGCTTAAGTACATTTTATTTGAGCATTGTTTTGGCTTAGATATTTTCAAATTGAGCCTTGCTATTGCTGGCTCCTCAGAGCAGGATCATGAATCCTATTATGACCACATGTCACCTGGATTCAAGATCCAGGTTGTTATTCAGGTCAGCTTCTGTGTACATGCCATTACCCAGAAATCAGACTTGTCCAATCATCAAGTGGACCACATATATACTGAAGATGGCATTCCTCAGCTAGATTTGAGAGAGGATTTCTTCTGATTATTGTTTGGCAAAAGTTTAAAACCAGCTACCCACCTAATGTGAACATTCCTTTACCTGGGGATGGCATTGCAATAAACTTGTTCAATGTAATTGACCTCTATGATAGACTATTAGAGCTCCTGATTGTAATAATAGTCTATTACATTGTGCTTGTGGGAGTTTTGTACTCTCATTTGTTACTTGTTTCTGTCTTGTTCACCTTGTTAGATATGCCAAGAGTTCTGATTTGCAGGTTAGACACTTACAACTACATATGTTTTTTGCTAGGTATTATTCATCAATATCTTTCATAAATAATTGATCTTGCTTAATTTATATTTTTGTCGCTTCATTTATATGCTTTCCTAGAGGCCCAACTTGTAACTCCTCAGAACCCGCTCTGTCGTAAGATATTACGGTGTATGACGGTTCCCAGCAGGTTAAGTTGCAAGTTATTATATAGAGTTGATTGGATGTCTTTTATTTTTGTAAATGCTATTAATAGTTAGTTGGATGATGAATGATACTTGTGATTGTGAATGACAAAAACAACTTATATATATTAGAATGCCAATTGTGATTGATTATGTAATTGGTTAAGTATAGGACAATCAGTTGCCCATTTGAGAATTTTTATGTGGCCAAGCATAGATATAGTGTGCTTTTGGAGACATAAAAATTCTCAAATTGTCCCATGCTTGGACAATTCAAGGTTGGATAGATTAGAATGCTTTCGGTTCCTGATTTAAATGCACATGCTAGTTCTGCGTTGTATCTGTCCTTTTCTCTCTGGTTACGTTTCTTATATTTATTTCTAATGTTAAATATCGTCACATTATGTGGATACTTGACATGGAAATCAAATGCAAGATCAACGTATTCGGAGAGACATGGGGAGATGCTGCCGGAATTTCGGTGTGGGCATTTAAATAGGAACATGAAAGTATTACAATCTATCCAGTCTTGGATGGGTGACTGATTTAGTTAGTCAGTTAAAGATACTATTAGAGATTCTATTAGATGCCTAAATCGTCGTCGCTTGTGGGGTGAGCAATAATGGTGCTTGTTTCATTATAATTTCCCTTTAGTACTCTTCCTTAAATTTCTCTTATACCCATTCTAGTTTCTCTCCTAGGAAGCTTTGTCGAGCTCACGTTGTATTTCAACTAACTTGTCGAAGTAGCTGAGGAACATAGTGATGGATAAGAGTTGGATTCATTTGTCAAGGTATCTTAGTAACTTCTCCTTCTAGTTGGTGTTGCCCAATGGTTAAGATGCATTGTTTGATATGTCCTCCAATTGCATTGAATGATTTAGGGTAAGCGATGCATACTTAAGTGGAGCTACGGAATTCCTAGACTTTGCATTTACAAATGCAAGTGATAAAGGGAGGATCCTATGTCCATGTAAGAATTGCAATAACAACTTCTGGGTATCTCGACAAGAAGCATACGATCATATCGTGTGTGATGGATTTAATACGAGTTATATTCATTGGCATTTTCATGGGGAAGCCACGTCTTCTTCTATGCCTAATCTGGATCCAAATGATGATATGCGCGAATTGTTACACGATGCATTCAATTTTTCGGGCCCAGATGATCAAGAGAGTGATGCAACATATAGACCTACACAGGGGCTTAATCCTGAAGCACAACAATTTTTCAAATTAGTAGAAGAAGCCGATAAGGAATTGTACCCAGGCTGCAAGAAGTTTAGTAAGCTCTCTTTCGTTATTCGACTATATCACATAAAGTGCCTTGGTGGATGGAGCGACAAGTCATTTACGATGTTACTTGACTTGCTAAAGGATGCACTTCCCGAAGGTGGAACCTTACCAAGGTCTTTCTATGAAACCAAGAAGATTATTGGGGACTTGGGCCTAAAATATAATAAAATTGATGTTTGTCCCAATGATTGTATGTTATATTGGAAGGAGGCTGTCGATGAGCAATCATGTGGTATATGTGGTGCTTCCAGATGGAAAACATTTGAACATCAATCAAATGACGAGGCGACTTCTTCGACTGCCAAAGAGAGAAAAATTCCAGCGAAAATATTACGTCATTTTCCTTTGAAACCAAGGCTCCAGAGGTTGTACATATCATCTAAAACAGCGTCCTCTATGAAATGGCATTACGAGTGTCGCACTGAAGATTGAATGTTAAGGCATCCAGCTGACTCCCCGGCGTGGAAAACTTTTGACCACTATCATCCGACCTTTTCATCGGATAGTCGCAATGTTAGACTTGGGTTAGCAGCTGACGGTTTCAATCCATTCAAGACAATGAGTATTGCTCATAGCACATGGCCGGTTATTCTGATACCATATAACTTGCCACCATGGATGTGCATGAAACAATCTTATTTCATGATGTCCTTGCTTATTCCTGGTCCTTCTGGACCTGGTAATGATATTGACGTGTATTTGCAACCTTTAATAGATGAGTTGAAGGAATTATGGGAGGTTGGCATAGACACTTATGATGCCTCAAGCAATGAAATATTTCGAATGCGTGCAGAATTGTTGTGGACTATTAGTGACTTTCCTGCATATGCGAACTTGTCTGGATGAAGCACTAAAGGACGCCTTGCTTGTCCTTGTTGTAACAAGGACACTTCGTCTAAATACTTGAAGCATGGTCGAAAGTTTTGTTATATGGGCCATCGTCGATTCTTGGAACTTGATCATAGATTTAGAAGTAATAGCAGATCTTTTGATGGTACAGAAGAATTTAGTGAGGCACCAACTTTGCTATCTGGGTCTGATTTGTTGGATCAGTTACAAGGAATTAATGTCACATTTGGGAAGAAGACTCCTGGGCACAAGAGAAGACGAGAGGATAATGCAAAAGATCGATATAATTGGAAAAAGAAGAGTATCTTTTTTGATTTGCCGTATTGGGAGCATAATTTGTTGCGGCACAATCTAGATGTGATGCATATTGAAAAGAATGTGTGTGACAATGTGCTTGGGACACTGTTGAACATTGAAGGGAAAACAAAGGACAATTTAAAGGCACGTCTCGATATGCAAGATATGGGTATAAGACAAACATTGCACCCAAGACAGCTTTCATCGAACAAAACATATTTGCCACCTACATGCTTTACCATGTCATCGAGTGAGAAAGATGATTTCTGCCAAGTTTTGAAGCGAGTGAAAGTTCCAGATGGTTATTCAGCCAATATTTCACGATGTGTGCATCTCAAAGAGCGTAAAATTTCAAGGCTCAAGAGCCATGATTGTCATGTTATGATGCAGCAATTACTTTCGATAGCGATACGAACAACATTGCCTAAGTGTGTGAGCTCAGTCTTGCTTGAATTATGTAATTTCTTTAGGGAATTGTGTTCCAAAGTTGGTCGAGTAAAAGATTTTGATCAACTGGAATCTCAAATTGCGGTAACACTTTGTCATCTAGAAAAGATTTTTCCGCCGGCTTTTTTTGATGTTATGGTGCATTTACCCATTCATTTAGCGGGCGAGGCCAAAATTGCAGGACCGGTACAATACCGATGGATGTACCCCATCGAGAGGTGCGTGTTAATGTTTATAAATTAATTTTATTTGTCATGTTGTTTCAATTGCGCTAATCGACCATATATTTCTAAACTTCTTAATATTGATAATCATAGGTACTGGCTCACATTGAAGTCATATGTACGTAATAAAAGTCGACCCGAGGGTTCAATTACAGAAGGGTACTTGGCGGAAGAATGCTTAACTTTCTGCTCGAGGTACTTGCATAATGTGGAGACAAGGTTCAACCGACCAATACGAAATGACGACTATGGTAACACCATTATAGAACAATCCACTATTTTCCCACGAATAGGTCGTGCATTAGGGAAGCCTGGGGATTGTGTGCTAGATAAAGTTGCATTTATACAGGCACATCGATATGTTCTGTTTAACAGTGGCGCACTCATCCCATTTCTTGAGTAAGAAAACTATAACACTTATTTTATACATGATGGAAAATAAGTTACTATCACGTGTCTTATTAAAATCAATTCATATGCAGAGAACACATGAATGTCGTTAAGCAGAAGAATCCTCGCGCACGACCAAGGGATATAGAACGCATTCACAATGAAACATTTCATAAATGGTTTAGCGATCATGTAAGTAGTTGATATGATAAGTTGATCGACGTGTGCATGTTCATTTATTTTCATTGTCCAGACATGTGATTCTGTTTTAGCATTTTTTTAATAGGTTGAACAGCTACGCCAGGTAGAGAATGAGCAGGTCTCAGAAGACCTTAGATGGCTAGCTCGGGGTCCTTGTGCAACAAGAAGATACAAGGGTTTTATCATAAACGGTTTCAGGTTTCACACTAAAGATCGAGAAAAGAAAAGAAAAACTCAACATAGTGGAGTTATGGTGATCGCAAAGACATCAAGCTTTGCGACTGTCAACGACAGAAACCCTATTGCAGGAGATGTAACGTACTACGGTGTCTTGATAGACATAATTGAATTGGAATATTGTGGTGATCGAAAAGTTGTATTATTTAGATGCGATTGGGTTGATGTTCTATCTCAGAGCAGGGGTGTCAGGAAGGATGGGTTGGGGTTCACGCTCGTGAATTTGAAACGGTTATGCCATTCTGGTCGACAGTTGTCTGATGAACCGTTTGTGTTTGCATCTCAAGCTGAGCAGGTGTTCTATGTGCAAGACCCTGTCGAGAAGGATTGGCATGTTGTGGTGAGGGCGAAACCTAGGGACTTGTTTGAGATGCATGGGGAGGAGTTTGCAGATGATGTTGATACATACTTGGGAAGCTCGCAATGCAATGATCAATGTTCGGAAGATCCGAGTGATGACATTGACAGTTGGGAAAGGACAGATATCGATGGTACAACAATTATTACACCTTTACCACCCACCCAGACAATGGTAGATGGCCAAATAGATGATACTGAGTTTTCTGATTGTGATGGAAATGACATTATGTACAATAATTAATTTCATTGTATATGGTTGAGTTATTATTATTTTCGCATGTTCATTTATTTTCATCGTATAGAAATTCACATATGGCTTATATATTTTAATATGCAACTATCCACAAATCAAGTTGTTTATTTTATGAATCTCCATTTAAATGAGAAATATTTAATTATCATATTGCTAACATATACAGGTGTTAAACATGAGTACTAGACGCAGGGTTAGGCAATCTGTAGGCCCTATGACTGATAGCACTAGCCAGCCTCAGCTGTCCCAAACTAATGTTGGTCCTGCCCAGCCTCAGCTACCTCAGACTACTAGTGGTATAACAAAAATGTGTTCCTCTCTCGTGGACAATGTGTTTTACCATGTAATTTGCTTTTGTTAATTAGTTTTATATGTACTATTGTGATTTTATTCAACAGATTCAACGTCCAAGAAACCAAGGACTCGAGGCCCCACACGATGCTTTGATGTATGGAAAATGCGTGAAGGTCAACGGATTTCTATTTCCGTCAACGATCTAGGGCAGCCCGTTTGTGACAATGCTAGTAAGCTGACAAATTTCATAGGGACAATAGCACGCAATGGGGAATATGCTCCCCTTACATTTAATGATTGGAGGGCGGTGCCAAATGCGAAAAAGATGATATGTGGGGGCTTGTCATGGTAATGGTTATGATGCTTTTTTTTTAAAGTTTTTTTTTGGTTCATTATGTGATTATCTGCTTTTAACATGTGATGCAGTCCAAGTTTGAGTTTGACGATAATGCTAAGGCTTGGGTGCTAAAGTCAATTGGTAAAAAATGGAGGGAATGGAAGGGCGAGCTGAAGAAACTCCACTACTCTTCTCATGAGCCTGATGAGGAGCGGCTCGTAGATCTTGATGAGCGGGTCCAAGAGGATCAATGGAAGGCTCTCGTTCAGTTTTGGAACTCTAAAGAGGGGAAGGTATGCCTCATTCAATTATAAAATGTATTTTTCCCAGCGGCTGCCATGCTGTTTTGAGGGGCCTACTGTTGTGGGCCACGTTGTGGAAACAGCGAGTGCAAGCACGCTGTGAAAAGTATAAAAGTAAAAGATCAACCTGATCAAAATATCTAACGGACCATTTTAGGAGTTGATTTATATGGTACAAGGAAAATTGAAAAGAAAAGGGCTATGAATAAGCTACTTGTTAATGTTGGGAACAAACATGCTTTTATCTACTTTTTAGCTGATTATCTGCTTAGTATACTCATCAAGTGAGCTACACATGTGGGCTGAATTTAGTTTTGGACTGGTAGACTATCTTTGGTCCGTGGCATCTCCGGTCAGGATTATTTAGGATGCCTACACAAAATTTTTTGGCCTGCCAGCCCAGGAATTTTTCAGTTGGGTGTGGACCCATGACCAAGAGATACCAGATTGATGCAGCTACTGAAGTTGGCAACTATTCCCACATTCATCCATGTAGATGCATGTGAAAACTGGACTGCATTAGAAAGAAAAGGTGCTTTGGTCTTTTTAGTCAGTTTTGCATTTTGGTTATTTAAAAATAAAAATAAAAATTATAGCATGTTTTCTTGACCTTCACACGTGTAAGGCATCTAATCCACGTATCAGTTGACACCCACCTACAGATTACCCCCTGCATAAAAATCAGCCCAATCAATCACCACGTGGGCCCCACATGTGGGAAACTAGCCTCAAGATAAGTTATACTTTAAAAGGCACTTAGTGGATGCATTATATTTACCATGCAATCCATCCCATAGGTCAACCCACCATGAAAAGTAAGCTGATTTACTTTGTGTATGCCATACCTAAAAAGCATTGTATGATTTCTAATGATTTACTTTGTTGGTGTGTCACATATAGGCTCGTTCTAAAACAAATGTAGAGAATCGGAAGAAACAACTGATTAACCACGCGGCAGGCACGAAGAGTTTTGCGCGAATACGTGAAGAGGTAAATTTTATTAATAACCTGATCAACCATGTTAGTATATTTCTGTTATATAACTTGTTTACATAATAATAGAGGAAAAATGCCAATGGGGAGGGTCTAAGCCAAGCAGATATGTTTATATTGACTCATACATGCAAAGATGGAAACCCTGTGGATGAGGCCTCATCAGTAGTAATGGTATGTTAATGTATTTACATGCAATAAGAGCTCCATATAAATGTGTAGCAACAACTATAGTATTTACACATTAATTGTTACCATGTGATAATTATTATTGCAGGCAAAACTCAATGAAGAAATATCTCAGCAACCCGAAGCCTCACAGAATAGCACGACAAAGAATGACCTATTATCTCAAGTCATGGGAGAAGATAGGCATGGTCGTGTTCGCACTTATGGGTTAGGACCATCTCCATCTGATTTGTGGGGCGCGACATCCAGCCAACAAAGGATGACCTCCATTGCTCAGAGGAGAGATGAAAGATATGAGGAACTACATGCTGACATAGTCTCTCTAAAAGAAAATATAGCTGCACTCTCGTCCTTAAGAGAAGCTGAAATGTCATCCCTTAAAGAAACTATGGTTGAAATCTCATCCGCAAGAGATGCTGAAATTTCTTCGTTAAAAGAAACTCTGATGAAATTGATAGCCACTATGAAAAATGCAAACAATAACCCACCCACAGTATTTGGTGTTGCAGCTAGTTCTAACATGAACCAACCATCCTCATCATCAAGCCATTGGGTGACGTCTCGGGTAATTATATTATATACATGTATATATTTATATATGCACTATGTCTTAGATTATATATAGTTTAGTTGGTATATAATGATTGATATTGAGTTATCATTTGTAGAAACACTCGACGAATAAGGCGTTGACCACGAGTTGCACTAGTGTCGGGGTAATTCCTTATACCAAGTGAATAGTTCTTTTATTACATTTTGATGTTTTTGTGTTCTTAATTAGATGGTATATTTTATTTTCTAGGATGTGACTGGAGTTAGTCTTACAAGTATCACGAAACCCGGGGTTGCTATTGCTAAGGAGTTGTTTTGAGCAAGGATCCGGTCACAAAAGTAGGGGGGCATGAACTTGGAATTGGTTTCTGGGAAGTATTAATTCATGTGGCAATAGTACGGGATGAGGTTTTGATAAGACCCTATGGACGATATAAAACAATTGGGGATGCTATTGGAACGAGTATTGTTTGGCCCTCTATTTTGTGTAAGGTAAGATTAAGCATTAATTTCTTGTACAAAAGATTACGAGTACTAATTAATTTCTTTTTTTTTTTTTTTTTGTTTTGCAGGTTTAAGGAGAGATGGATTGAGCTAAATGAAAGATCCTAGCCCTAGCTGGAGTGTCATCCCTATTTGGTAGCATTCTCCCCTGTTTTGCTGCATCCTCTGATTGCTTCTGGTATTATTAGTATTTGAAGATGCCTATTTTGCCAATATATGCTATTGTGGGGTTGATTGCTTCAGGGCTGGTGGTGCTATCTGCTGGCAGCTTGGTTTCTAATGTTTGGCTAGTAGAGGTGTGGCTGGAGAATCCAATGCTCTCGAGGAGACCTGGCTTTTCCTGCTTTCGGGTTTTTGGTGCAACGGAGAAGGCTTGGTTGGGAGCTTTTCCCAAGTGAAGTGAGCTCCTTTTAGGCCCAAGAAGACATGGTGGAAGGGCTGCTTTTTTCTTTTTTTTTTTTTGGAATTGAAAATCAGCTTTTGATAAAACCTGTCGTTAATACCTGTCATTTATGCCTTAGTTTTAGTTTGTGCCTTAGTTTGCGATGAGTACTTGTGCCATGGTTATGGAAATTGTTAATACCTGTCGTTAAAACCTCAGTTTTAGAAGTCTTACATTTTCATGTCTGCATTTTGTTTTAGTTTGTGCTTTTGTGAGGCAGATTTCCAGATTAGGCATAGAAGAAGACTCTTGTTCTTTCTATGTTTCTTTACAACATTAATAGGAGGGCATCACATCAATCTTGATGATGGAAGCCAAGCGAAGGAGAACAACTACATTTATGTAAGTATTGCTGTTGTTATCCTTGGTACATATTTGAAGTATTATAAGTCTTAAGCTCCATTTGGTCATCACATCAATCTTGATGAATATAAATTTTTAATCAAACCAAATGGATCTTAAGCCCTTTTTTAACTCCGCCAATGGAACTACTTGCATTGCCGGTCCCAAGCCCAGGTAAAGGAGGAGGGAGAAGGGCTTGATTGGCAGTTACAACTGCAACCTTCCTTACTATTCATAATGAGGAAGTAGTCCTCAATTGGCAGTTGGAAAAAGAGGAACTGTCTGATTCATTTTTCACTGATATTGCCAATTGTGCTCAGCGATGTGCTTTCGCTATGAATATATGTTCTTGAGAATAAATTATCACTATGGAAGGATTTCTCGCCTGGCTGGGAGCAGTAGGATGCTTCTGAGAGCAGTGTACTGATGAGTGAAGCAAAGGCAATGCCAAAAATTATAACCAAGGTCGGCCCGGCACACATATTTCTTGTTGTGTACTGATGTCTTCTTCTCTTTTAGTGACACATCATTACTGCAGCCATGTAGAAAATTCCATGATATTATTAACAACTCGATTAATTATTGAAGTTGTTTTTTCTTCCTTTCCTGTGGTGGCTTGCGGGGACTAAGTTCATTTTGGCACTGAACTGCTTGGTCTTACATCAACAGAAGACAATTGCAGACCATTCAGTTAGAAAGCCTGTATAATCCAGCGGCACTGTTGTATGGACTCCGACAAATTGTAATGCTCTCTTGTTAATTATAGATTAATGTAACATGGCCAAACTTTATGTTGAGTGGACGTTAACCATCATCGATGTTTTCAAGCCAGTGACAGTAAGTCTGCAAAAGTGCATAACAGTCTCTTCCCAAACCTGCCTTTTTTTATGGTTATACTTTTCTGAGAAATTTTTGAAATAGAGATTCTAGCAAATCATCTTCAGGCCTTTCTGGAACTTGTGGGGTTCTTTTCTTAATGCCTAATAGAAAATACTTTCATTCCGAACTATAAATTTTATCAGGATTCAAGACAATAAGGAAGAGGCTTTTCTGATCTTCCGTTCTGAAGAAAATCAGGTTGGTTCACTCATCAGTTGTGGCTAGCATACAAAACTAATGTGTAGCTAGAGAAAAAAAAAAGTTTTTTTTTTCCTTAGCACTCCACTATTTTGTACGCTATGAACCACCATGAATTGACCAGCCTAAAATGGTGGATCTTAGCAATCCACTATTTTATGTCCGGTATGCAATTTCTAATTTTCTAAATGCTTGTATATCGTCCACTATTTTCTAAATTGCTTGGATTTTTATGTTGTTGTCGTTGTTGTTGCCAGTGAACCAGAAACATCAGGGCAGATGTTCAGAGAAGATATGAATTCTGTTGGGAGCTTTTATGAATCCATTGTTAACACTGACCTCGCTCTGGTGGATGATGTATTCAAAACATTGCCTATTCCAGTTCTATGTGATGATAAAGAGATAATGTCTCTTTCTGAGATTGATGAGCTTGTTCTTCTTTGTCAAATTTCACTATTTATGTTTTATGGATTATTATGGCAGGAAGATTTAATTTTCCATTTTATTTTTCTTTGAATGGTTGGATCTTAGAACTGTACAATGAATCTATATATTTCCATTAACCTTTGAAAGAAGTCTATCTAATGGGCTTTGGCACATTTGTCTTTTGCAGACTTATCCAAATCCTTTGCAAGATAATGCAGCATATTCAGTTGTTAAGTAAGTTAATTTAGCTTTTCTACTCAAGCTGATTTCCTTTGCTCTTTTTTTTTTTTTTTTTTTTTTTTTTTTTTTTTAATTACCAACAGCTATGGCATATCTTCTCAGTCATTTAAACTAGAAATGTCGGAGACATCTAAGCCATACAAAAGATGGGAACCATAAAGAAGATCAAGGGTGCAGATGGTTAGACCAATCCACTCATTGGACAGGGCACGTTTGTAAATTGCTTAAGATAATTAGCTGTTTGTTTATTTCAACAGTGGCCAACTGATGAGTGGACCTGCCCCATTTTTGCACTTACTGGTGTTCATGATAGCCCACCTTTTGCATGGTGTGGATTTCCAGAGGGTTTTATGTGATCATACCTCGTAATTAAATTGAAGGGTTGTTTTTTTATTTTTCTTTTCTTGTTGGTCGTTGATTTTGGAAGGCCATAAATGAAAAGCATCAGCAGCTGGTGGTGAGCGGGTGTGGAAGTCCAGCGCACCTTACATTCGAACTGTCTACCTTTGACGAGTCCGCTTTCAAAGTAAAGAGACTCTCCGTTGAAGAAAGAAAAGAGAAGATTCATAGATACCTCAAGAAGAGGAATGAGAGGAATTTCACTAAAAAGATCAAGGTATCTCTCTCTCTCCATGTTTGTTATTTTTGGGCTTGAACTGTACAATAATATGGTAAAAATGGATAGATGGTGTGGATAAAATCCGTTTGGTTTTCTAACAAAGTTGCTTTCTTTTATGCACAACTCCAATAATAACTTTGTGCTCGAGCTGGACTTTTCGCCCTTCACTGATTCTCTTTTCCTCAGCCTACTCTGTCAAAATCCATCAGCAATGGTGTAGAGTTCCTAAATCAGCACATTTCTTTGATTTTTTTTTTCCCCCTTAAAAGTCTTGACTAATGATAGTCCGTTTGGTTTAAAAAAATATGGCCCACCAAATAGAAGTGGCGTTGTACCTAAGATCATGTCTCCCATTCTTTTATAATCTTCCCTATTTATTGATTTTTTTTTTTTTTTTGAAAAGCTGATAAGTGTTCTTTGATGTTGAACAAGGGGTTTGAGATAATAGAGTTGATCGTTGATGTGCAGTACTGCTTACAGGTGTGCTCTCATTTACACTTGTGTATAAAAGAACATTGTTGAGTCATTGATATATTTTAGAGCTACTAGAAATCTATAGGCCTTCTGTATAGTGCCATTTTGTTTAAATTCTACATCTTGATTGTCTTAACTCAGACACCTTATTAAACTCTCATGGCCATGAAGTCTGATGGAAATCCAGATCATGTGTAATAAAATGGCAACTTGTGTTGTTTCTTGGGATGTTCTTATGGAATCTCTAAGAGTCAAGGACCCTTTCTGCCTGGAGCTGTCAATTTCAAATTTCCAATATAGCCTTGTTAGGAAAATGGTGGATGGTAATAGGTCCTTTCATGTTTGTACATGGAGGATAGTTGCATGTCTTTATCTCCGAATCATTTAAGTCATCGACCATTCTCTTTTTCTCATTCTACCATGAATTGCTGATTGAGTTTGCATGTCTTTATCTCCATAGCTCTGATCGTTGGAGATGGACTCTATAACTTCATCAAAGTACTATCTTTTACCATCAGAACCTTCCATGGTAGATTGAAATGGAAGGACCCTCAGAACAGGTAAAAAAACATGACTTCAGCTTTTTTGACGCTACTCGTGCTGGGAGTACCATATAGAGGATTTTTTTATTATTATTATTTAAAGACCATTCTCAATTTATTGTAATAAATAATATATATATTTTTTTATTGTGAAGTAATATAGATTTTATTTAATATTATTTAGTTTAAATTGTTGCAACATTTTTTATGTTTTAAAAAATACAGGTTTCAATTGAATTATATATAATAAAAAAATTACTGGCCCAGCTGGTTTGTACAAGAATCACCCGGCGCTTGTACAGATCATTGACGGCGCTTTTATTACTTTTAGCAGCACTTCTGTCAGAAATAGCAGCGGCAGAAAAAGCGCCGCTGGAACTAACGAGACCGCCGCAGTAGATTATATTAATAGCGGCGCTTCTCAGAGCGCCGCTAAAATAGCTTCGCGCCGCAAGAGCTTTTAGCGACATACCCCTCCGGCGGCGCTTGTCTAGCGCCGCTAAAATTATATACCAGCGTTTTTAGGAGTTTTAGCGGCGGTTTTGGCCGCCGACGAAAGTCATTTGTCTTGTAGTGGCTCTTCGGTAAAGCTACTAAATGATTTTCCTAAAGGTTCATGTTCTCCGAAGTTCTTCCTATAACACTATTGCAATTCAGTTGATTTTTGGCATCTAATACAATTTTAGGCTTTTTGACATTCAATGTATAAGGAGTGTCAGGACACATGGAAAGCCATAGTAGTAGACGAGTTTCAGGATACAAGTGCCATGCAGTATGGTCTTTGACGTTTACTTGCAGCTCATGATTGCATAATTGTTGTCGGTGATGAAGATCAGGTACACTTTTTTAATAAAATTATTTAATAACCTTGATAGATTTGTCTTACAAATGCAACATCTTATTTCATAAACGCTTGAAACATGCTAAATGCTTGCTTCAGTCCATTTTCAGTTTCAACGGGGCTGACATTTGTGGCTTCGATTCATTCCGTAGAGATTTTCTAGCCCACAAAGAGGTTCTGCCTATTCTTGTTTGTTCTGTGTTGATTCTTGCCCTTTTTTCTGGTCATTTTGGCATATAGATCCATAAATTCTGTCTTATTGATTTCAGAGTACGCTAACTAAAAATTATCGTTCAACATGTTATACTGTTGAGGCCGCTTCATCTCTTATCCATCGTAATGTAAAACGATGCCACCTCAAGCAAGTTGTAACCGGTATTTCCTCTGATTGCACTACCAAAATTGTTGGATAGGAACGGCTAGGGTTTTGGTTAGAAAACGGCCGTAAGCCATGTCTAATTTGAAACGGTTATAAACCGTGTTCAAATTTATACCTATTTTAACAACCAACATTGTTATTTCTGATATTTTGTTGGTATGTCCCACTTGCATTTTGGATATTCCTAATTTTTAAGATTATGTTCTATTGTTATATTTTAAAACAGATGGACGGATTGGATTTGTTTTGGAGACGTCGGTGGACCCCACATGGCCCTAAAGGCACAGTAGTTTTTATTTACGTAGACTACCGAATCCATTTCACCTTTTTTTTGGGCTGAAACCCTCTTTCACATTGCCACATGACCTCTCTCTCTCTCTCTCTCTCTCTCTCTCTCTCTCTCTCTCTCTCTCTCTTCCTCTCTCGATCTTGTATTTCCATTTACGGCATAGATTTTCCCGAATTTTTTTTTACTATTCGGATTGTGAAATCCATTGAATCTCCTCTCCGGAAACAAACGCCTATTCTTTCATTCTCCTTTTCCATGAAAATTTTAGGGTTTTACTGCTTTTTTTCGAGCTGAAAACTATGCATTACTCTACGATTTCAGCATTCCGAGCTTTTCCAAGTCGATTTGATCTGCATTCGATTCGATTCCCTGAAAAAAATAGTTGATAGGCAAAGATTTCACCGTCTAACATCGAGATACCAACATACAAGTTGTTTTCAACAGATTCCGATGTTTTTCCCATTGTACAGGTCTTAGATTTTATTTAATTTTTCTTTGTCGTTTGATACGAACATCTTGATACGAATATCGGGAGATGTTCCTATTTATTTCGGGAGATGTTCGTATTCATATTTGAAATTATGTAAGTCCCTTATGGAATTCGTGACTCTTCTCAGCATGATTGCTAGTTTCTTCATTTTAGCAAACTCTGGTGCTTCCAGTTGCATAAGCTTTTTAGTATGATCAGCTCTTTCATTTTCTATATATATATATATATATATATATATATATATATATATATATATATATATATATAAAGAAATTTTAGAATTGATTTTGCTTTCTTTCATCTAGATCTGCTATTGTTTGACGTCCTGATGAGGCTGACTCATGCAATGTAGAGTCTCCATTTGAATTCCGGGCCCTGGAGGTAGCCTTAGAAGCCATTTGCAGTTTTCTTGATGCACGTACCACAGAACTAGAGACTGCTGCTTACCCAGCTTTAGATGAGCTGACCTCCAAGGTAACTGGATTCCTTTTTCAATCTGTTTACAACCTTCTAATTCGTCTAAGAGAATAAAACTGAGTGGTGATTTGTTATCATTTTTAAGAAAGATCTTTTCTACGTTACAAATGTGACTTGGATGATTGCCTCATTTGGGCTGGGAGATATGTAGGTTGAATTTGAAAGAATTTCAGGTTCAGAGTAAATTGGAGTACGTTACATGCTTACATACATTAGTCCAGATAATTTCAATCCCGCCACACTCAATGACACACGTACTTCGTCAATTTTTCCATCCTGAGTAGTTATTTATTTATTTATTATCTTGATGAACTATGTGTCTAGCCTATTTCCACCTTAGTCGATGAAACCATATAAGAATTGCTTATTTACATAAGGCACCTTAGAGGAGTTTCAGGTTGAAATGGATGTGTCCCACTAATTTTCATGCAGTAATTAAAATCTCTGAAACAGTTTCAGTCACTTCTGCCCATTGCCAGTTGGCATCATGTGGATTTTGTTGGTTGCAATCCTTGTTGTGAATTAAATGTTGAATGCTTTTAAATTACAGAGAATATCCTTTTAAATTCCAAAGAATATTCTTTTAAATTACTAATTTTCCAGAAAGTTGAATGCTGCATACAAGTCATGCAGGTGCTTCTCCCATCTTATTTAGGATCATCAAAGGTTTCATTGCTTTTAATATGTTATTTAGTTTCTCTTAGTGACGCTGGTGCACAAAATCAAAACTTTGTTGTGTATAATGGCTGTTAGTCTGCCTGTCTCTGTGTAATATTAGGCTGTCACTATTTAGAATTTCGCATGGTATGTTTTACCCTATGTGTTTTCTTGTAGATATAATGCTTACCCAGATTTTCTTTCTCTGGTCTCATTATGGATATTGATTTTTGTTATCTTAAATTTATTACCACATTGCTGTTTCTTTCATCATTTGAAGTCATGGTGACTGTTTCTTACCTTAGTTTATTTCACTTGTTTATTCATGTCACTTCTTAGGTAATGGTCATAATTGCAGATTTCATGCTTGTTTGGCTTCCTGCTCCAACCGTTTCACTTAGGTCACCTCTGATAATTAATTCTAGGCCTCATGCTAAGTTCTTCTACAGCTGCCCTAATAATGCATTTCAAGTGGTTTTTTGTTATTCTACGAGTTAAAAAATTGGCTTAATTATTGCATCTAACATATTTAGATCTTTGTTCCCAAAACAGATGGTGTGTTATTTCGCTTAAATTTTCTGTTGGAATTTTCAATGCAGGTTGCTTTGGCAGGAACATCATACTCCTTTTTGCAAAGAATAGGAGCAATAGTGGTAAAATAAAGGAAATCACCTTATTTATTTGTGATTACTGTTAAGTCTGTAATGAATTCAATGTTTCAGTGAAGAACATCTCCACAATTGGTTCTTATTATCACTAGGTCTGTTCTGCAGCGCAATGGATCAAAGCTTTTTGTGGTTGGAACAAGTTCATCTCTGGTAGGTCAACCCTTTCATTGTATGGATTGTCATGAGATTTAGATTAAGCCTACATGCTAGTTTAGCAGTAGTTCTCTATGTGAAATTACTCTTGGAAACTTTTCTACTTGGTGTAGGCAAGAGCTTTGGGTGGTTTATATTATTTAGCTGTCCAAGATAGTTTCCTGGATTATTAAGTTTAGATTCTAAGTTGCACAAGTCTTTGATGTTTTTTTTTGACCTGTCGTCCTTTCGCAACTGGGATGCGCAAGTCCTTTCGCAACTGGGATGCGCAAAGTCCTTTCGAAACTGGGATGCGCAAGTCCTTTTGCAACTAGGATGCGGAAATGAGTTTCCTAAAACTATAAAAAAGGGTCCCTAGGGTTTTTCTAGGGTATGTTGTGTTGATGAGAAAAACAACAAGAGGGTTTCCTAAAGCTTTACAAGGGATTTGCTAAAGGGTTTAGGGCTATCAAAGGTGAGAAAGAGGGAGAAAGAGAGAGAGGAAGCTTATAGAAGGGATGTTCTGCTCGTGGAGGTTCTCTACTGTGCAATCTATATCTCAGCGCTTCTATGTCCTCATAATCGGTGAGATCTCTGTGGTTTTCTCTATTTTTCTTATTGTTTATCCACTCCTGCGTGAGTGAAGAAGATTGTAACGTTCTACTTCATAGTGGATTGTTGATCTGGACGACGTCCCGTGGTTTTTACCTCTTTGAGGGTTTTTCACGTAAAAATTCTCTTGTATGGTGTGTGATTGATGCATTGATTATTTTCATTACTTTATTATCCATAATTCTGGTTTGTTCTGGAGGGCTAGATCCTAAGGTTCTGTGCAAGGCCCTCAACAAAGTGGTATCAGAGCTAGGTTCATTGAACGGGTAGGATCGGTTTTGAATTATGGAAGGTGGCTCAAGGATGATTAGCCTCAATGGTTCTAACTGGACCATATGGAAGGCTAAGATGGAGGACTTGCTTTATTGTAAGGACCTATATTCTCCAATTTTAGGCATATCAACAAAATCCAAGGATATGACTGATGATGATTGGAAGAAGACGGACCGAAAGGCAGTGGGGTTTATTAGACAATGGTTGAATGATTCTGTGTTCTACCATGTGTCTACAAAAACCTCAGCTGCTAGCCTATGGCTGAAATTACAAGGGCTGTATGAGAGGAAGACAGCCGGTAATAAGATTTTTCTGATAAGGCGACTTGTGAATCTCAAATTCAAAGATGGTGGTTCTGTGGCCGAGCACATGAATGATGTCAACAATATAGTGAACCAACTCACCTCTATGAAGATGGTCCTGGATGATGAATTGCAGGCTTTATATTGCTTAGTTCATTGCCTGACAGTTGGGAGACATTGGTGGTGTCTCTAAGTAACTCTGTGCCAGACGAAAGATATCCACGGAACAGGTGACTAGCTGTCTCTTCAATGAAGAGACAAGGAGGAAGTCTCAGGGGTCTACTCAGCAAGAGGCTCTTGTGACACAGGAACAGGGGAGAGGAAAGAACAAGAAGGGCGGGAAGGCCCGAGATAAATCAAGAGGCAAGTAGAGTAACAGAAAAGATGTTGAATGCTAGAATTGTGGTAAGAAGGGCCACTACAAGCATGAATGTCGTGGTAAGAAAAACGACAAGAAAGGAAAAGGGAAGAAGATGAATCAGATTCTACTGCGGTCGCTTCAGATGGTGACGTTGTAGTTATTCTTTCTGTAGATCATGACGTATGTCTCACGGCTTCGAGTCAGGACACCGACTGGGTGGTTGACTCGGGAGCTTCTTTTCATGCGACTCCACACAGGGACTCCTTCACAAGCTACAAGTCAGGTGACTATGGGACTGTGAAGATGGGAAATTCTGGCGTATCAAAAATCGTGGGAGTCGGTGATATTTGTGTGAAAACTGATGTGGGCTGCACATTAGTTCTCAGGGATGTGAGGCATATCCCAGACCTTCGCCTCAACTTGATGTCGACGGGAAGGCTTGATGATGATGGCTATGAAAGCCGGTTTGCTGGTGGGCAATGGAAGCTCATCAAGGGTTCGTTGATTGTGGCCAGAGGGAAGAAGTGTTGCACTCTTTACAAGACAAGTGTCAGTATGTGCAAGGGTGGGTTGAACGCAGCGGAAGATTCAGCTATTGACATGTGGCACAGGCATCTATGCCACATGAGTGAAAAAGGGCTTCAGGTACTAGCAAAGAAGCGGCTCCTTCCAGACGTGACAGGTACACCTCTCAAAACATGTCTTGATTGTTTATCAGGGAAACAACATAGAGTTTCATTTGTTAAAACTGCTTCTCATGTTAATAAAGTGCATGCATTAGATTTGGTTTATTCTGATATTTGTGGTCCTATGAGGACAAAAATCTTGGGTGGGGCATTGTATTTTGTTACTTTTATAGATGATGCATCTAGGAGGGCTTGGGCTTATGCTTTGAAATCCAAGGACAAAGTCTTTGGTGTGTTTAAATTGTTTCATGCTATGGTCGAGAGAGAGACAGGTAGACCATTGAAGTGCATCCGTACTGACAGTGGTGGTGAATATATTGGCGACTTTCACGAGTACTGCAAGTCCCTGGGTATACGGCATGAACAGACGGTTCCCAAGACCCCCCAGCATAATGGTGTAGCTGAGCAAATGAATCACACAATTGTTGAGAGAATCAGATGCATGTTATCCCATGCGAAATTGCCCAAGACGTTCTGGGGAGAAGCAATGCACACGGCGGTGTATTTGATAAACAGGTCTCCATCAGCCCCGTTGAATGGAGAAGTACCTGAGAAGGTGTGGATTGGACAGGATCCATCATACAGTCATCTCAGGGTGTTTGGATGCAGGGCATCCGTTCACGTACCAAAGGACGAGAGGTCCAAGCTCGATATGAAGATCAGGCAGTGTGTGTACTTAGGGTACGGTGATGAAAAGTTTAGTTATAGATTGTGGGATGCGACCGAGAGGAAGCTCGTCAGGAGCAGAGATGTGGTTTTCTTTGAAGATCAGTGTATAAAAGACATTGGTAAGTCAGAGAAGAATCAGCCTAGTTCAGGTGAGTTAGAGGACACAGATCCGATTATTTCTCCCGTAGTGCCTGATGATGGGAGAGTACAGCAAGGTGCAGAGGACGAGGAAGTTCCTTAAGAAGATGGACCTGGGGAGCAGCCTCCACTTGATCCACCTGTTGAGCCACAGGTGAGGAGGTCATCTAGGGACAGACAGCCGTCCAAGAGGTACTCGCCACATGAGTACATTATGCTGACTGATGGGGGAGAGCCAGAAGATTATTCTGAGGCCCTAGCCGATGAGCATAAGGGGGAGTGGTTGAAAGCTATGCAAGAGGAGATGGAATCCTTGCATAAGAACCACACTTATGACATGGTGAAATTGCCTAAGGGCAAGAAAGCTTTGAACAACAAGTGGGTGTTCAGAAAGAAGGTTGAACAAAAGAATTCACAAACAAGGTTCAAGGCCAGACTTGTGGTGAAAGGTTTTGGTCAGAGGAAAGGCATAGACTTCGAGGAGATATTCTCACCAGTGGTGAAGATGACATCCATATGGGTGTTGCTTGGGTTGGCGGCTAGCATGGATCTGGAGATAGAGCAGTTAGATGTTAAAACTGGCTTTCTCCATGGTGACCTGGAAGAAGAGATCTACATGCACCAACTAGAGGGGTTCGAAGTCAAGGGCAAGGAGCATATGGTGTGTAGGCTTAGGAAGAGTTTGTATGGGCTGAAACAAGCTCCATGGCAATGGTATAAAAAGTTTGACTCGTTTATGATGAAACATGGGTATGACAGAACGGAGTCGGACCACTGTGTGTTCACGCGCAAGTTCTCAGATGGTGATTTCTTAGTCTACTATTATACGTTGATGACATGCTCATCATGGGAAAAGACATCAAGAAGATCGACAGGCTGAAACAGGAGTTGGGCAAGTCTTTTGCGATGAAAGACTTGGGCCCGGCTAGACAGATCCTAGGAATGGAGATAACCCGTGACAGAAGCAGCAGAAAGCTTTGGCTGTCACAAGAGCGGTATATTGAGAAAGTCCTAGAGCGGTTCAATATGAATGCAGCGAAGCCGGTCAGTACTCCACTAGATGGTCACTTCAGATTGAGCGACAGACAGTGTCCCAAGACGAAGGCAGAGGTGGAAGAGATGCAGAAGAAACCCTATGCTTCAGCTGTAGGAAGTTTGATGTATGCTATGGTGTGTACACGCCCAGACATAACATATGCGGTTAGTGTTGTCAGCCGGTATCTTGTCAATCCTGACAAAGAGCATTGGACAGCGGTGAAGTGGATATTGCGGTATCTAAGAGGCTCGTCCAGGTTGAGCCTATGCTATGGTGATGGTAAACCTGTGTTAGAGAGCTACACAGATGCAGATATGACAGGTGTGAAAAGGCTAAGCTATATGTCCTAGAGGGGGGGGGGTGAATAGGACTATGCCAAATTAAAATAAAATCAGCGGAAATAAAATAAACCAATAGCCTTACAATAATAAATCAATTCACAATGCTAAAATCAAATCACCTTGATAAATAAGTATTGAGAGATTGATACAAATTCAGTTAAGGACAACCTTACACCATAATAAACAAGGGCTTATGGTAGGACAACCTTATTTCTAGAACATCTTTTGGATCAAGGACTCAATTTTAATAGAAATAAATGAATAGCAAGGAATTGAAATTAAATGCAGAAATATAGATCTAAATTATTACAACAATCCCCACACTTGCTTGAAATGTAAATAGTTACAACATTCACATCCACTTGTACATTCCACACAATTGAATGATAAAAGATATGAAAATTAAGCAAGCATTCAATCCACAAGACAAAGAGTTATAATGGTTCGCCTGTGTGTACACCAACTGTCTTTCAACAGCCACACAGAATGCTACTCCACTCCTAATATCCTCACACAGGGGATATTAGCGTTCACTATCAAATAGGTTTTCACAGGTTCACCCAAAACCTTTACAATTGTTTCTTTTTCACTCGGGCTTACACAATTCAAAAACCCCTCTGAGTTTTCTGGCTCTCCTCAGATAACCAACACAATGAGATTTTTTTTGGCTTAACCTCAAACAAAACCAAAAGGAATGAAATTTTACAGAATTGTAAAATACCTGGATTTCTCCTTTTCGTAGCAGCCCGGTAGAACCAATCGGAGTAGATGATTGAATGTCAAAGTTCAATTTCCAATACTCACTTTAATATGGTTCTAAATTCTAATAGATTTTAGATTTTAACTAGTTGGGCGTAGCTATATTTGATTTTGATTCCAAGAAGAAGGAATAAGGTAATTCCTCTTTTCAAATAAGATTGGAATACAGAAACAAAATCAAATTAAATAAGCTAGCAAAAAGGAATATTAAATAAGCACAACGTAGCTTAAAATAAACACAGACTTATCTCAGAGTGATCACTTGAAGTTTCTTGAATTGAAT
Organism: Magnolia officinalis; assembly: GCA_021015155.1. NCBI lineage: Eukaryota > Viridiplantae > Streptophyta > Magnoliopsida > Magnoliales > Magnoliaceae > Magnolia > Magnolia officinalis. The sequence continues at coordinate 27,671,395 of JAJHSJ010000002.1, read as the reverse complement.
CGAGTTGAATTATGAAAACTCTGAATTTCGTGTTCAATTTATAGAGACAAAAATCGCGTCTACGACTGGTCTTAGAAACCTTCGACTGGTCGTAGCTCTAACGGATATTTGAAATATTGAGCGCGATCTTTGAAAGTCGTTCCACGACTAGTCGTGGGAAGCCTACGACTGGTCGTGGGTCACCTACGACTGGTTGTAGGACCATAGATTAGCTTGCTGGACTTTGAGTCGTAGCCCTACGACTGGTCGAGAACGAGTCGAAGACACTCCTACGACCGGTCGAAGGACCTCCAGGACTGGTCGTAGGTGTACCAAAAAATTCTGAAAATCTTCAACAACTTAGGACTGGTCGAGGAATTTCTTGGACTAGTCGAACCAATGCTAGGACTGGTCGAACAGGAGCTAGGACTGGTCGTGGAATAGACCAAACTTATGTAAAATAAACATTTGATTTATGTATCCAAAGTGACCTACTTATAAGGTCAACCTAAGGTCAGTCAAACCTGAAAACATGTCGTATGGACATTGAACTTCAACCATTCAACGAATGTAGATATTTGAACCATATCACGCTTGAGATCTTGAACTTGTTGTAGCTTTAATCTTGAGATCTTCATCAGCGTGAAAACTACTTCATGCATTGCTTTTGAGTCTTGAAGTCATTTCTTGAGTCTTGAAGTTGTTTCTTGAGACTTGAACTTCAACATTGTAGCTTTAAACATTGATATGATGATGAAGTACACTTTGTATTTCTTAAAGACATCCAACGTCATGAAGTGTTTATGCAGTGTCTTGAATACATATAAATCACCATACAAACACAAGACACAGATAGATGTTTTGACACAACAAAATTTGACAACCAAAGGAGCATGAGACCATAGCACTTACAATCTCCCCCTTTGTCAAATTTGTGACAAAACACCCAAATAATAATACTTCCAATAGAAATAAGAGAAGTACAGGCACAACAGATAGAGAATCATGCACCAGTTATATAGACATCATAAGCAATATCTAGCATAACTCCCCCTGAGAAGCTTAACTCCCCCTGAGTAATAGCAGCACATCCATATTTAAATAGACATGAATGAAACTAATTATAATCATTAAATCCAACCAAAGCCAAAGCCTCCCAAAACTTCTCCCCCTTTTTGACACAAAATGACAAAGGAAGAAGGGCAGTAAGGATAAGGAAAATAGGAGATGGAATATAGATGCAAGAGAGCATAGTGCATAATTCAACAAAAAGTCAGTAAGCAAGCAAAGTTCAGACTAAAAGCAAAGAAAAATATTAGTTATTATAGACCAAATAAAAATTCAGTCAGAACCAGAAGAGGGAGCAGGATTAGATGGATCACTTTTGTGTAAACCCCTAGCAACCCGCCTCATATATTTGCGTAAATAAGAAAATTGAGTGTCTTGGGTAACACGAATTTGAGCCACCTGTTCTTGAAGAGAATTCAACCTCTCATCAAAATCAGAAGGCTGAAAGTCAGGATCATCAGCCGAGTCTGACTCAAGTTCTTCAAATAAATCATCCATATTTACGTCTCCAGGAAGATCACCAGCTTGATCTGCATTTCCTGCTTCAGCACCACTGCTACCAGCATCCACTTGGCCAGGAATCAATTCTAAATTCATCTTGTTAAGATTGGAATTATTAAAAGGGAGATGATGGATGGGTTTTTCTCTAACAAGCATAGCCACGAGCATATGATTGGTGAGCATAGTCATCAAATAACCAAAGGGAATATCACTATGACCTGGATGGTGACGAGACAAAATAATGGAGTGACAAATTAACGAAGGTAGACAGATTTTCGCACCAGAGATGACAGAATGCAAAACACGAACCATGAATACAGTGAGTTTGGTTTTATTACCAGAACGCGGATATAGATTTGAGATGAAAATCCTGTGAAGCACTCTGTGTCTGGGTAACAAGTACCTTAAGGGAAGTGCATGACCTTTATGAGTCCAGTGAACATCCAAATTACACAAATCTCTAGTAAGCATTTGTCGTTCAGATTCTGAGAGTTTGTCATGTAATATATGAATCGGAATGCCCTCATCATTGACAGGTATTTCCATAAGGTGAGCTATCAAATGTCGATCCACTGAAAATAAGCCTTCTTGAGTATCAATTTTAAAGGTTAAATTCTCAAGAGAAGAATCACAAATACATGCAAACATGGATTGGGCAATGGACTGGTATGCAGCTCCACCCCAATGTAAGATGTTATCCCATCCCACAGATTGCAACAGAGGAAGGATACCAAAGGAAGCAATGTGATTAACATTAACAGGACGCTCAACTATAATATTGCGCATACGCAAATCCCGTGCATCTGAAGGATCATTTTCGGGAGAGCGAAGATGACGTTGCGTAATAGATGCTGATCTAGATGAAGAGGGACCACGTGTAGTTTTCTTTTTACCCCTAGCATCCATTTTCAAAGGAGGAATCAAGGAAACTATAAGATGCAAGAAAGAAGAAGTGGGGTTTTGATAGAACAGATTTTTCAAGAGAAAACCCCAAACTTGCAATGAAAGAGCAAATAGATTCTACAAGAGTGAAATTTGAAACACCAATAACAAGAATCTGCAAGAAAATTGTAAAAGAACCACTAACCTTAAGTATCATGAAGGTGGGTTCGACCGGTCGAGGCTAGGCTCGTTGGAGAGACAAAAGGAAATGAAGAAGAAGAGCCAAATCCCCAAAATAAAGTGAATTCACGAGTTTCACGACCGGTCGTGGATGTGTTCGACCGGTCGTATCACGACCGGTCGTGTACACTCACGACTGGTCGAGTACCGACTAAAATTTGCAATTTTTCAAATGATTTCCAAATTTAAGCAAATAAAACATCAAACATATGTACATTATGATACACCAAAGCATGCAAATTCAATTTAAATTGCACATACCGAGATCAAACTTTAATTTATTAAACCTGCTTTTGTCGAGCGGTTTAGTGAAAATGTCCGCAAGTTGAGTCTCGGTTGGAATGTAATCCAAATATATTAATTTTTCTTCCACTAATTCACGAATGTAATGAAATCTAATGTCAATATGCTTAGTACGTGAATGCTGAACTGGATTTTTTGAGATATTTATTGCACTGGAATTATCACAAAACAAAATCATAGAATCCTGTGTAATTCCATAATCGCTTAACATACGTTTCATCCAAACAAGCTGAGTACATGCATTTCCAGCAGCAATGTATTCAGCCTCAGCTGTTGATAGCGATATAGAACTTTGCTTCTTGCTAAACCAAGAAACAAGACAATTTCCAATGTAGAAACAACCACCACTGGTTGATTTCCTATCATCAATGTTTCCAGCCCAGTCAGCATCTGAGTACCCGGCTAATTGAACACTAGTCTCATGTGGATACCAGAGACCCAGTTTAGCAGAACTTGCGACATATCGCATAATCCGCTTAACAGCAGTTAAGTGAGATTCTTTAGGATTTGACTGATAACGAGCACAAATACCAACACTCAAAGCGATATCTGGTCTACTTGCAGTCAAATAAAGCAAACTACCAATCAAACTACGATACAATTTAGGATCCACATCATTACCTGTAGAGTCTTTTGAGAGTCTCAAAGTTGTACTCATAGGAGTATCAAAATTTTTACCATTCTCAAATCCAAATTTCTTAATTAAGTTCAGAGCATATTTGGTTTGAGAGATAAAAATTCCATCAGGTTGTTGTTTTACTTGCAACCCTAGGAAATAATTTAATTCTCCAACCATGCTCATTTCGAATTTAGACTTCATTAAATCTGCAAACTCAACAGTCATGTTAGTACAGGTTGATCCATAAATAATATCGTCAACATATATTTGAACCATTAGAATATCATCGTTATGTTTCTTAACAAAGAGCGTCTTATCAACACATCCCATCTGAAAATTATGACTCAGTAAAAACTTAGTCAGTTTTTCGTACCATGCTCTGGGAGCTTGTTTCAGACCATAGAGAGCCTTCTTAAGACGATACACATGATCAGTAAATTTAGGATCTTCAAACCCTGTAGGTTGTTCAACATATACCTCTTCATGTAAATCACCATTCAAAAAGGCACTTTTTACATCCATTTGGTAAATTTTAATCTTCCTAAAACAAGCAATGGAGATAAAAAGTCTGATTGATTCAAGACGAGCTACAGGGGCAAATGTTTCATTATAGTCAATACCTTCAATTTGTGTATACCCCTGTACAACTAGCCTTGCTTTATTTCGAATAATATTTCCAAGTTCATCAGATTTGTTTTTGAAAATCCATTTTGTTCCAATAATATGTTTATCTTTAGGTCTAGGAACAAGGTACCAGACATCATTTCTGACAAACTGATTAAGTTCTTCCTGCATCGCAACTATCCAGTTTTCATCCGAAAGTGCTTCTTTCACGTTAACCGGTTCTATCTGGGATGTAAAGCATACGTAGTTACATATGTCCTCTAATTGTCTACGAGTGCGCACACCAGTGAGAGGGTTTCCAAGTATTTGAGAAGTTGGATGATCTTTAACAGTCCTTAATTCAGAATTAGTTTCACTTGATGAAGTTTTTGTTTTTCAAGTATAAGAACTTCATCATTATCTGAACTAGGGACAGGTGTATTCAAATGATCGTCAATCACAACATTTATTGACTCTTGAATCACACCGGTCCTGTTGTTCAGAACACGATATGCACGACTGTTTAAAGAATATCCTAAAAAGATCCCTTCATCACTTTTAGTGTCGAACTTTCCCAAATTTTCACGGTCACGCAAAATATAGCACTTGCTGCCAAAAACTCGAAAGTATTTGACAGAAGGCTTTTTCTCAAACCACATTTCATAAGCCGTTTTATTATTAGATTTGCAAATATAAACACGGTTAATAATGTAGCAGGCAGTATTCACTGCTTCAGCCCAGAGATTCCTAGGGAGCTTCATGCTATTTAACATAACATTTCCCATTTCTTGAAGCACTCTATTTTTCCTCTCGACAATTCCATTTTGTTGAGGAGTCTTAGGTGCAGAGAATTCATGCGATATTCCCTGATCGCTACAGAATTTCTCAAAACCGCTATTTTCAAATTCGGATCCATGATCACTACGGATCTTGTTGACTTGAGAACATTTTTCAGTTTGAATCCGTTTTATAATCTTTTTCACTTCATCAAGGGTTTCTGATTTGTCCCTCAAGAATGAAACCCAAGTGTATCTTGTATAATCATCTACGATAACTAAGATGTATTTTTTGCCACCTCGACTTTCCGTTCTTGTTGGTCCTATAAGATCCATGTGGAGAAGCTCGAGTGGTCTTGTGGTGGTATTGGAGTTCACCTTTTTGTGAGAGCTCCTAGTTTGTTTACCATACTGGCATTCACCACAAATCTTGTCTACTTTTTGCATCTTAGGTAGACCTCTAATTAGTTCTCCTTTGCTCAATCTGTATAAATTTCGGTAGTGTACATGTCCGAGGCGTTTATGCCATAATTCTGTCTCATCGGTATGGACCATGTAGCACGTTTGTTTAGATGAGCTACCATCGCTTACTATATAGCAGTTTTCAGAAGTTCTGCGACCAGTTAATATTACAGAACCCTTTTCGTTTATAATTTCACAACCTTGATTAGAAAATTTAACACTATGGTTGTTATCGCATATTTGAGATATGCTCAACAGGTTGTGTTTTAAACCCTCAACATATAAAACATTTTTAAATAAGGGAAGGTTATAGAGTTGGACCGTACCTTTGCCAATTATCTTGCAGTTGCTACCATCACCAAATGTGACTGACCCATCAGTCATATCTTTAAGATCGGTGAATAGCGCCTTGTCGCCTGTCATATGTCTGGAGCATCCACTATCTAGGTACCATTTTGAAAGGCTTGTAGCTTTGAAAGCAGTGTGAGCAACCAAACAGGCAACCTTAGGAACCCATTTCAGAACTGTTTTGGGTTTAGGAGAATAGTTGGTCTTCTTTTGTTTACAGTTGTAAGAGTGACCTACTGAGTTAGATTTTAATAGCTCCTTAAGTAAATCAACAATTTTTTCAGCTAGTGGGTTTCGAATCTGATTTTTGAAATTTATATAGCTGCTTTTGGGTTTTTGAAAAGTTTTTGTATTTTTAGAAAAAACTTGACTAGTACCTTTTCCTTTTGAGTTAGAAGTCTCTCCTTTCACAAAATTGGAAGGAGTATTCTTCTGTTTAGGAGACGTGTTTTTATCATAGCCCAACCCGGATCGATCGCCACATTTTCTTGATCCGGATAATAATTTTTCTAATTTTGGATCACCTTGGGCATATCTCCATGTGTCCTTCAAACTCAGAAGAGAAGATACTTCATTTTTAAGTTTCTCATTTTCAGATTTCAAATTTTCAATCAGGGAGGTTTTGAATTCCAGATCACACTTTGATTTTTCAAAACAATCTGAAATTTGGATTTTTCTAAAACAAGGGTTTCAAAACATTCTTTGAGTTTAAAAAACTTTTCTTTTTGAAGTTTAAGTTTGACAGCAATTTTACAACTTTCCTTATATAAGGCATTGTAAGCATCTTGAAGATCTTCATCATTTTCATGATCACTATCCAAATTTTCTTCACTTGTTGAATCATCGTGATCTGAAAAAGTAAACTTGGCTAGAGTCATAAGGGCCTTAAGTTCACTGCCCGACTCGGTTTCTGAATTTTCTGATTCAGAAGAGGCTTCAGAATCAGACGATTCATCCCAAGTAGCCAACATACCCTTCCTTTTGGATCTGTCCTTTTTAGGACATTTGTTTGCTAAATGCCCATATTCTTGACAGTTGTAACATTGACTATCTTTCAAAGACTTCCAAGTTTTAGACTTAGGTTTAGAACGTTTCTTTTCATTTGCCTTTTGAAAGTCGACTCTTTTCTTACTTTTGAAAATCTTATAAAACTTTTTCGCCAAAAGGGCCATATCATCTTCAGAATTTTCTGAATCTGAATTTTCTTGAGTAATACCTTTAGACGACTTCAAAGCAATAGATTTACCTTTAGGAGCTTTAAAACTTAATTCATAGGTTTGTAAAGAACCAACTAATTCTTCTACCCTCATATTATCCGTATCACGAAGTTCCTGGATTGCGGTTACCTTAGAATTGAACCGTTCAGGAAGAGAGCGTAGTATTTTTGCACACACTTTACTTTCTGGGATCTTATCGCCAAGACCCCACATTGAGTTTACAATGTCATTCAATCTAGTGTAAAAGTCCATAAACATTTCATTTTCCTCCATATGAATTTCTTCAAATTTAGTTGTGAGGAGTTGGACTTTAGATTTCTTGACAATTGATGTACCTTCGTGTGTCATTTCTAATATATCCCAGGCTTGCTTTGCAGTATCACAGGATATGATTCTTTTGAACTCATCCGGTGATAGTGCGCAAGTGATTGCATTTAGTGCTTTAGCATTTGCACTACTCTCATTTTTCTGAAGTGTGGTCCATTGGAAATACGGTGTAATTTTCATAGATTTTGAACCATCAACACCAGTTACTTCCATGATAGGAGGATTCCATTCAGTCACTGTGGCTTGCCACACACTTTCATCCATTGATTTGAGGAAGATCCTCATTCTGGCTTTCCAATAGGCATAGTTGGAGCCATCAAAGGGTGGAGGCCTAGTAACTGAAAGGCTATCAAAATTTGACATCTTTTTATATAGCTTAGATCGTTAGCTCAGAAATAAATCCAAATAAAAAGCAACAAAAATGAGCTATTAGGCTCTGATACCACTTGAAAAGGCCAAGCTATATGTCCTAGAGGGGGGGTGAATAGGACTATGCCAAATTAAAATAAAATCAGCGGAAATAAAATAAACCAATAGCCTTACAATAATAAATCAATTCACAATGCTGAAATCAAATCACCTTGATAAATAAGTATTGAGAGATTGATACAAATTCAGTTCTAAGGACAACCTTACACCATAATAAACAAGGGCTTATGGTAGGACAACCTTATTTCTAGAACATCTTTTGGATCAAGGACTCAATTTTAATAGAAATAAATGAATAGCAAGGAATTGAAATTAAATGCAGAAATATAGATCTAAATTATTACAACAATCCCCACACTTGCTTGAAATGTAAATAGTTACAACATTCACATCCACTTGTACATTCCACACAATTGAATGATAAAAGATATGAAAATTAAGCAAGCATTCAATCCACAAGACAGAGTTATAGTGGTTCGCCTGTGTGTACACCAACTGTCTTTCAACAGCCACACAGAATGCTACTCCACTCCTAATATCCTCACACAGGGGATATTAGCGTTCACTATCAAATAGGTTTTCACAGGTTCACCCAAAACCTTTACAATTGTGTCTTTTTCACTCGGGCTTACACAATTCAGAAACCCCTCTGAGTTTTTTGGCTCTCCTCAGATAACCAATACAATGAGATTTTTCTGGCTTAACCTCAAACAAAACCAAAAGGAATGAAATTTTACAGAATTGTAAAATACCTGGATTTCTCCTTTTCGTAGCAGCCCGGTAGAACCAATCGGAGTAGATGATTGAATGTCAAAGTTCAATTTCCAATACTCACTTTAATATGGTTCTAAATTCTAATAGATTTTAGATTTTAACTAGTTGGGCGTAGCTATATTTGATTTTGATTCCAAGAAGAAGGAATAAGGTAATTCCTCTTTTCAAATAAGATTGGAATACAGAAACAAAATCAAATTAAATAAGCTAGCAAAAAGGAATATTAAATAAGCACAACGTAGCTTAAAATAAACACAGACTTATCTCAGAGTGATCACTTGAAGTTTCTTGAATTGAATCGAGTTGAATTATGAAAACTCTGAATTTCGTGTTCAATTTATAGAGACAAAAATCGCGTCTACGACTGGTCTTAAAAACCTTCGACTGGTCGTAGCTCTAACAGATATTTGAAATATTGAGCGCGATCTTTGAAAGTCGTTCCACGACTGGTTGTGGGTCACCTACGACTGGTCGTAGCTCTCTACGACTGGTCGTAGGACCATAGATTAGCTTGCTGGACTTTGAGTCGTAGCCCTACGACTGGTCGAGAACGAGTCGAAGACACTCCTACGACCGGTCGAAGGACCTCCAGGACTGGTCGTAGGTGTACCAAAAAATTCTGAAAATCTTCAACAACTTAGGACTGGTCGAGGAATTTCTTGGACTAGTCGAACCAATGCTAGGACTGGTCGAACAGGAGCTAGGACTGGTCGTAGAATAGACCAAACTTATGTAAAATAAACATTTGATTTATGTATCCAAAGTGACCTACTTATAAGGTCAACCTAAGGTCAGTCAAACCTGAAAACATGTCGTATGGACATTGAACTTCAACCATTCAACGAATGTAGATATTTGAACCATATCAAGCTTGAGATCTTGAACTTGTTGTAGCTTTAATCTTGAGATCTTCATCAGCGTGAAAACTACTTCATGCGTTGCTTTTGAGTCTTGAAGTCATTTCTTGAGTCTTGAAGTTGTTTCTTGAGACTTGAACTTCAACATTGTAGCTTTAAACATTGATATGATGATGAAGTACACTTTGTATTTCTTAAAGACATCCAATGTCATGAAGTGTTTATGCAGTGTCTTGAATACATATAAATCACCATACAAACACAAGACACAGATAGATGTTTTGACACAACAAAATTTGACAACCAAAGGAGCATGAGACCATAGCACTTACAAGGTGATATAGACTCCAGGAAGTCTACATCAGGTTCATGTTCACGTTTGAAGGGGGAGCAGTTTCTTGGCAGAGCAAGCTACAGAAGGTCGTAGCATTGTCGATGACAGAGGCCGAATACATTGCAGTCATAGAGGCATGTAAAGAGATGCTTTGGATGAAAAGGTTCCTACAAGAACTTAGCCTAAAGCAGGAGGAGCACATGGTCTATTGCGATAGTTATAGTGTTATACACTTGAGTAAGAATCCAAGTCAGCATTCCAAGTCAAAGCACATAGAGATTCGGTATCACTAGATCAGGGATACCTTGGAACAGAAGGTGTTATACCTTGAGAAGGTCCATACGAATGATAATGGGTCAGATATGATGACCAAGGCCTTGCTCAAGGGCAAGTTTGAGGTTTGTAGAAACTTGGCTGGTTTAAAGAAGGTGAATCCCTCCTGGGTAAAAAAGGGGGAGATTTGATGGTTTTTTTTACCTGTCGTCCTTTCGCAACTGGGATGCGCAAAGTCCTTTCGTAACTGGGATGCGCAAGTCCTTTCGTAACTAGGATGCGGAAAGGAGTTTCCTAAAACTATAAAAAAGGGTCCCTAGGGTTTTTCTAGGGTATGTTGTGTTGATGAGAAAAACAACAAGAGGGTTTCCTAAAGCTTTACAAGGGATTTGCTAAATGGTTTAGGGCTATCAAAGGTGAGAATGAGGGAGAAAGAGAGAGAGGAAGCTTATAGAAGAGAGGTTCTACTCGTGGAGGTTCTCTACTGTGCAATCTATATCTCAGCGCTTCTATGTCCTCATAATCGGTGAGATCTCTCTGGTTTTCTCTAATTTTCTTATTGTTTATCCACTCCTACGTGAGTGAAGAAGATTGTAACATTCTACTTCATAGTGGATTGTTGATCTGGACGAGGTCCCGTGGTTTTTACCTCTTTGAGGGTTTTCCACGTAAAAATTCTCTTGTATGGTGTGTGATTGATGCATTGATTATTTTCATTGCTTTATTATCCATAATTCTAGTTTTTTTTGGAGGGCTAGATCCTAAGGTTTTGTGCAAGGCCCCCAACAGTCTTCTACCCAGCTGCTGCCCCTGCTTTGAATTGCAGTCCTACTCCCGCTCTTGCTTCCCCTGGATGTTTATACTTGTTAATATAATCCCACTGGCAATGCATGCAAAAGATTAGTGTGAAGATGAAATTGTTGAAGAACATTCTCAAGGAATGAAGAAAGAATCTAATGCGGGGGCATTTTCACACTGGGCTCGAGTGGGGTGGCCTGTGAGATGCAGGGGCACACTCGGGTGGGCGGCCTGTGTGAGGCAGGTGGCTCGTGAGATGCGGGCCCCACCCGTGTGACTCGGGTGGCTCGTGAGAGGTGGTACCCATGTGATTTGGGGCCCACGAGGGGGGTTCGACCGAGGGCCTAACCCATGAGACGTGGGGCCTGGGCAATGAGATAAAGGGATTAATTCGCCATACTCTAACAGTTCGAGCTTTTAGAGCAAGTGGTTAATTGTCCTACATCATAATCAATTCAGGGAGATTGATGAAATTGTATTTAGTGATCTGCCACTTTTGATTTTCTGTTTCTTCTCCTTGATTAAAATTCAGTTGGCTTCTTGGTGGCCTTGATTAAAATTTGCATTGATATATTTTGAGGATGAAAAGGGTCAAGAAGGCTGAAATAGTCCTAAACTCGCTGACCCACTCATTCAAGAAGCCATTTTCTTGCATGGGGTTTGCCACCAAGTTGAATGGCTCGAGGAAGAATTTAAGCAAATGCAATGCTTCCTGAAAGATGCAGATGCCAAACAAGAACCAGATGGCACATCATTAACTTTTTATAGTTCTTAGTTTGGGTACCTGTGACCAATTCTCTTTTCCTAATTGTCTATTTATTGGCAAGGAGACAGAGATAAACTTGCCTATAAACTGCACCAAATCTGGAACTATCTCTTTTTTGAATGGGTAGTAGTACTCTATCAATGTGGAACATCTAGATTGCTCTTATTAATGCTACCAGTTTGAAAGGACTTTCAGGGTTTGTTGGGACAGTAGTAAAATTGCAGTTTAATTGTGGTTCTGTAGTTTTACAAATTTCAAATTTAGGATTGGGAAAAGGCTGTTTGGACACAACAAAATTATGATTTAATTGATGTTTTGTAATTTTACAATTTTCAGGTCAGACATCGGTCCCCAAATTGGACCCAATAACCCAAAGTTTACATTGCTATGTGTTCAAGAAGATGTGATTGATAGGCCCACCATGCCTCTAATTGGTCTGTGCTCCCTGTTGCTAGCACATTACTTTCAACTTTCAAGTTGGGAGTTGAATGATACACATCTTCAATTCAAGGAGTAGTTCTTTGTTATGAATTCATGGATATGTCGGTAATGTTTGTCGTTTTCTCTTGATTGAGCTGAATGTTTTGCATCCAAATGTAATGTTGCATTGAGAGTATATCAACAAATTGATTTTTTTTTTCATTTTTTATTGATATATTTGGTCTCTGACCATTGATATATCAACAAATTGCTTCTTATGGCAACATCTGCTTTTGCAGGTTGATAACGTGGCAAGCATGCTCAATTACTTCTTGTGGATGAACTGGAGGTCGCGTGGATTGACGGGAAAGTGACTGAAATCCATGGCCAAGATGCCACGATCATTACAACTAATAAGAAAATAGTAAGAGCTATTGTTTTTTAATTGACGATCATTTTGGTTTTGTTTGACGTATTATCTTAAAGGATCGATTCATTCGGATCTTTAATGGAATGGTTAGAATCTGATCGTATTGATTTTCTTATTAAAAATCATGTTAGAAACAAAGACAACTGTTTATAGCTTTCTATGAGATAAAGAAGAGTGATGAGAATCTAGATCTGGTGGATGAGTATCTCCTGAAACAGTAAAAGAATTTGAAATTTGTTTTGTGGGTCATTAGTGAAATGATTAGAATTTGTTTATGTTGAATGCATTAGATTTTTTTTTCCTTTTTTCTAATCCAAGATTCTTTAGCAAACAAGTGCTACTATTTATAACTTTTCAAAAATACAACTGTTTGTCTTTATATGCAACGAAGTAAACAAACCAGAATTTGCATCTAGAGGATGAATATTTGCTTGAAATAGTAATAGAATCCTAATCTGTTTTCTATGTTTCTATTTGAAGGGATAGCTAATCAATCCTGATCAGACACTTCTCAGAAAATCATCTGTTTCAGAGTCTCTCTCTCTCTCTCTCTCTCTCTCTCTCTCTCTCTCTCTCTCTCTCTCTCTCTCTCTCTCTCTCTCTCTCTCTCTTATTGCTTTGGGGAAGATCTCTTCACTCAAAATATGGTAGAACTTCTATCTAAACAAGGCTAAAAACCCAAACAACTGGCGGGATCTAAACAAAAAAACAGAACCCAAAAATCTTAAAAACACAATCGGATTTCATAATCGGACTGTTCCACCACCTACCAGTGTCTTTTAAATGACTCGACTAAAAATTCATGCATCTAGTGTGCCCAGCAGGTGGGTGGTTAGAAAATTTCACTCTAGTTTTCCACAGCAGTACATTCATTTTCACTCAACATGTGGGGCCCATGGTTCAGGACCGTTGTTGTGAAAAATAGTAAATCTATTGGTGCATCTGTCATGAATATATTCTTGTGTTTGTTATGGGTTTTACTGTTGTATCTGTTAGGAGAATTTGTTTGCAGTTTCGCACAGCAAGTATTCTGTGTATTTCTTTGTCTCATGTGCTAACATTGGCAAACCTTGCTGTTGTATTTTTATGTATTTTGGTTATTTGGTGATCACGTTGTACTAACGGTTTTACAAAGAGATCATTAGACCCTTATTTATGTGTTTTCAGTTTCTGCATCTTTTTAGATTTGCTTCTTTCTCAAGTATTCTCTTGTATTCTGATTGTGCAATGCTTGGAATCTGTGACTGCATCGTTGGAAAGTCTTACATAGAGAGCACGAAGGCCTCTATTTTTGCTTTATCTGTCTTCTTTATGAAACTAACATTCCAGTGTTAACAAATTACATAAATGTTTGATTCTATGTTGCAGGATATTGAGGAATTGCAATCTTTCTGATGCAGGACAATTAATCACTTGCTCTAAAAGCTCGAACTGTTAGAGTATGGCAAATTAATCCCTTTATCTCATAACCCAGGCCCCACATCGCATGGGTTAGGACCTCGGCCGAACCCCCTTCTTGGGCCCCAAATCATATGGGCCGCCCACCCGAGTGTCCCCACATCCCACGGGCTACCCCACTCGAGCCCGGTGTGAAATACGCATTAATCACCCCTGGTGAGGAGTCTCGAACACGAGACCTCCTCCATGGGCCGCACCCACCCCCAGTGTGCCCCTGCATCTCGCAAGCAACCCCACTTTAGCCTAGTGTGAAAATGCCCCTGTATTAATCACCCCCGGTGAGGAGTCTCGAACCCGAGACCTCCCGCTCTGATACCAATTTGATGCAGGACAATTAACCACTTGCTCTAAAAGCTTGAATTGTTAGAGTATGACAAATTAATCCCTTTGTCTCATAACCCAGGCCCCACATCGTATGGGTTAGGACCTTGGCCAAACCCCCTTCGTGGACCCCAAATCACCTGGGCCGCCCACCCCGAGTGTGTCCCTGCATCCCACGGGCTACCCCACTCGAGCCCCGTGTGAAATGCGCATTAATCACCCATGGTGAGGAGTCTCGAACACGAGACCTCCTCCGTGGGCCGCACCCACCCCGAGTGTGCCCTTGCATCCCGCAAGCGACCCCACTCGAGCCCAGTGTGAAAATGCCCCTGCATTACTTTCTGGACCAATCCCTCGTACGTAAATGAAAAGCCTGAAAACCTTGTGAGTCCATCTTTTTCTTTTTAAGGATTAGATAAAATTGTTCTTGGCCAGATTTTAGGCTTCTTATTTGCACTCTTCAGTGATTTTTTTTTTTTTTGGAAGGATTTATTTTCATGTTTCAGTTGGTTAATAGGTTATAAGATGACTTACCTCGTGGAAAGAAAGTTGTTTTCTTTTTTGCTTGATGATCTTGAGTTCTGGGTCCCTTGATTGGCACCACTAACTGGTTTCCTTAACTGCAACTTCCCTTCCCAAAGAAAAAAGACAAAGGATGGAATATCTCATCATCATCTAAGTCTTATCCCAACCAATAGGAGTCGGCTAAAGGTTGGACTCTGCAACCTTTATTTGTATATTTTTCCTTGAGTTATTTTCATTGGAGATTGTGATGGAACGAATGATAAAAAACCACTATGAATGTAGGGTTGGAGAATTAAGAACACACAAGATTAGAAGGAACTAAAAGAATTCACTTCAGCGACAAAGGTGGAACTAATATCTAGGGCTGAGGCACAGCACGTTGCACGACTTGCCCTGGTATTTTAGTGACTAGGCCTAGTTATTTTGGTGACTTGGCCACATTGCAGCTCTCTCTCTCTCTCTCGTGCTTTCTTATGGGACCTTCTTTGTGAAACTTTACACGTTTATATCTCTCTCATCTTCCCATTTGAGGCATTTTGTGTCAGAATCAGTAAGAGTTTAAGTTGAGTTCACTTTCTAGAAATGATGCTCATCTCCCATGGCTACTTTGCAGGGTTCAGCACCGACTATCCAGTAAGTTGGGAACGGTGTCTTCTATACTGCATTCCAGTAAGCTGTTAAATAGGAAAAGTTGAAATCCAGAATGTAAACCTTAATAGGCTGCTGGTACTCATTAACTGCACACATGGCAAGGATATAATTCAAATAGTCACTCTAGTCTGTTTAAATCATTTCTGGATTTGTTTCCTATTTTTTAATGGATTTAGCAAGATTCATGCCAAGTCCTACCCACACAATCAAATACCATATTTGATTTCTATATTCAATGAATTCCCTGCTTTGAATTACTTGCATACTTGTGTACAATAGTTCGTTCCCTGCTTTGAACATGTATGATCGATTAGTCCCTGCTTTGAATATGTAAAATTGATCATTCCCTTCTTTGAATATGTACATTTACTCCAATGGATGCATCATTACATATTTAGAGAAAGCAACCTATAAGATCCGAAGAAGAAAATGATCCCATGTTTTAAGGAAACTCAATCATGACATTACCTGATTAATGATATCTGATCACTACAACATGATTTCACGTCGCCATCTACTACATTGGCCGACTAAAGAAGAATGAACCGAAATTTGACTTTAATATTGGCTAAAGGCCCTTTTAAGTTTCATCTAGGTAATGTTATAGTTCATCTAATCTATAATTCAAAGCAAATCTTTTTCTTTCTTTATTTCTTTCTTCTTCTTCTTCTTCTTTTTTCTTTTAGATGGTTACAGGCATGACTGAAAGATATTGGAATTGTTTGTTATAGGGATAGGTCAGGTCATAAAGGGCTGGGATGTCCTATGTTTTTGCAGTGGAAGAAAGTGACTCTGCAGAGAATGACTCATGTGATTCTCCTCTTGAACCAAACAGTCCTTTATGGGGGCATTCAGACAAATTAGATGGTGCAGGGTATGCTACTAGCATCTAATTTTTATACTTTTTATATTGCTTGAGAACTTTGAATTTTTATACTTTTTTGTGTTTTTCAGTTTGTTGCCTTAAAAAAAATGGTTTTCAACAAGTATCCTGCTACTGAGAAATTAGCTAATGGCCTAGAGAGAAGCTAATATGCACTGGGTCTACAAGGTACCTTTCTGAGGAAAACAAATAGAAATAAACTCTTTACTTTTATAGAAAAAGCTAAGTTTTAATTAGAGATTGTTTTAATATATAAGCTTTTGCATTTACAGTAGTTTGGGTCAAGTACTCACGCTAGCAGGAATGACGTAGAGAATTGTAGTGAATGAAAATTTATTTTTCTTTTATGGTTTCTCTGTTGGCTTTCTTATGTATGGTGTGAGATATGTGGATGATATTTTCAAACTATAGCACGGTGATATTGATGTGTCATATATATATATTTTTTTTGCTACTAATCTTCAATACTTCAATATAATAAGTTGCTTATGTTTGATTTGCAACTATTGTAAGTGATGTGGTAAGACTCAGATGCTGTTAACTCTGGTACAGGTATTGTAGGACCTGACCCGAACCCAATATGTTGACATCCAATGCTTTATCCTATCATAGATTGTTCACTTTAGAATGCATGAGTGAGGAAGATGGTATTTGATTTTTTGGAGTCTTTGTTGTTATATACATACACAGAAACCATCAGTTTTAAACCAAGTTCATTTAACAGTTTGCCTTTCTATTTCCAGCAGTAATCCGTTTCTTTCTTTTCTTTCTTTCTTCCTTTGGCCAAAGATGTCAGAACTGTACTAATATTACTACCATACCACACGTTATTTTTTATTTACATCTTTTTGATATGTTAGTATTTGACTGCATATTTGGATGACCGCCTTAATAATGCAACAAAACTGGCAAGGTAATCCTGCCTTACTGCATATCTGGCTTCGACCAATGTTTCACAACTTTGGCATTTCAGTGAAGCCCACGGATTTCACCACTTTATATAATAGAAAATGTTTTTGTTCTGACTGGTATTATTTTCATCTGATTTACATCAAAATGCAGTCTAAATAATTGTAGGTTGCCAAGTGAGTTTACTATCCTAAATTGGCTAAAACCTTGCATCTTGGGCCATTTCTATTGGGAATTTTGCATGATGTTGCTTGTCTGGAACTGATTCAAGTGAGTTGACTATCCTAAATAATTCCTTCGCGCTTCTCTCCTTTGAACCTGCTCTTTGAAACGAGGATTCCAGCTTGATCGCTGATCAAAAAGTTAATAGGTTTTCTTATCTTCTAGATCTGCAAATCGTTGAAATTTCAGCGTTTCTGTTCGAATCGATTGTGGAAATTGTAAGTGCTACGGTCTCTTGCTCCTTTGATTGTTAAATTTTGTAGTGCCAAAACCACAATCTGTGTCTTCTGTAGCACATTGATATATATGTTCAAAGTAATGCATCACATGTACAAGGACAATGCTTCAAGTCAAGAACAAAGATCTACTTCAAGAAATGCAAGATCAAGTACATTGTTCACTCCTTTAAGCTTTAAAGTTCAATGTTTTAAAGTGACATCGAAAGACAAGTCAATTGTTCATACTCAAGACTCAAAGTGAAGTACAATTCAAGTACTACAAATTCAAGCTTCCAAAGATCTCAAGTTCAAGCCTCATTATGTGTTGAGATCTCAAGCTTCATGAACTTCAAAGATCGTCTATCTTCTGAAGAAAAGAAGTTTCAATGTTCATACTTCACTAACAAGGTATAAATGACCTTGGATTGACCTTAGGGTAGGTCATTTTGAATACATAATTCAATTGCTTATTTTATAAGTCAATAGTCTATTTCTCGACTAGTCCTGGACTCTGTTCGACTAGTCCTAGCACTGGTTCGACCAGTCCAAGAAATTCAAAGACCGGTCCTAAATTAGTTGCAAATTTTTAGAATTTTTTGTTAAGCCACGACCAGTCTTGGAGACTGGTCGACCGGTCGTGTGAATAGTGCACGACTCATTCATGACCAGTCCTACAGCTACGACTCAAACTCCAACGACTAAATCAGGCTCCTCACGACCAGTCGTGGACATGTCACGACCAGTCGTGGAGGCCTCACGACCGGTCGTGTAGTGCCTAACAACTAGTCGTGTAGTGCCTACGACCAGTCGTGGAACGGTTTTATCTGATCACGCTCAAAATTTCAAAAGTTTGTTGGTCCTACAACCAGTCGTAGTGTCCATAAGACCAGTCGCGAACATGACTTCTGCAACTATAAATAGAGCACGATTTTAAGAGTTTGATATCCAATTCAAGTAAAATCAAGAACTCACTTTGAGAGATAAGTTTGTAAACTTCTTAAGCTATATTGTGCATATTTAATATTATTTTTTATTAGCTTTTTATATTTAATTTTGTATTCTGCATTCCAATCTAATTTGAAAGGGGGATTGAAGAATTCCCACTTCTTAGAATCAAAATCAAATAGAGCTAGCCCAACTTGATTTAATTTAAAATCAATATAGAACCTAGAACCATTTCATAAGTGAGTGTGGACATTGAACTTCTATATTCGAACTTCTACTCCGATTTGGTTCTTCCGAGCTGCAACAAAAGGAGAATATCCAGGTATTTTACATTATTGTAATTTCCTTTGTTTTGGTTTCTTTTGAGATTGAGCTAGAAAAATCTCATTCTTTTAGTTATTTGAGGAGATTCATAAAACTCGGAGTGTGGGGTTTTTTGAATTGTGTAAGCCCACTTGAAAGACACAATTGTGAGGGTTTTAGATGAACCTGGAAAAACCTATTTTCATAGTGAACGCTAATCTCCACTGTGTGAGGATATTGTGAGTGGAGTAGGTGTGTGGCTGTTGTTTAACAGTTCGTGTACACACAGGAGAACCACTATAATTCTGTGTTTCATGGATATGTGATTTATCTTTTATCATTCAAGTTTGTGGGATGTATTTGTGGATGTGAATATTGTAATCTTTACATTTCAGCATTGTGGGGAATGTTGTAATAGTTTAGATTTCCTTTTGAGCTATTTCCTTTTTATTCCTCTTCAGTTTGAGTTTTTGATACACAAACTATTCTAGCAAGGTTGTCCTGCCATAAACCCTTGGTTTTTATGCTGTGAGGTTGTCCTTAGAACAATATTTGTATCAACCTCTCAATACTAGAATTTTGAGGTTGCTTTACATTTCCGTATTGTGGATTGTTTATAGTGCTATCTTTCCTTTATTTGTTTAAATTTTGTTGTTATCATTTTAATTTGGCATAGTCCTATTCCCCCCCCCCCCCCCCTTTATATATATATATATATATATTTGGATTTATTATCCTGAGCTAATGAACCTGAGCTATTTATAAGATGTCAAATTTTGATAGCCTTTCAGTCACTAGGCCTCCACCATTTAATGGCACCAATTATGCCTATTGGAAAGCCAAAATGAGGATTTTCTTAAAATCCATGGATGAGAGTGTGTGGCTAGCCACAATGACTGAATCGACCCCTCCTACCACTGAAGTAACTAGTATCGATGGATCCAAATCTATGAAAGTAACACCTTATTTTTCTTGGACCACTCTTCAGAAAAGTGAGAGTAGTGCAAATGCAAAAGCACTAAATGCAATCACTTGCGCACTATCACCGGATGAATTCAAAAGAATTATATCCTGTGATTCTGCAAAGCAAGCCTGAAATATTTTAGAAATGACACATAAGGAAACATCAATTGTCAAGAAATCTAAAGTCCAAATCCTCACAACCAAATTTGAGGAAATACGTATGGAGGAAAATGAGATGTTCATGGACTTCTATACAAGATTAAATGACATTGTGAACTCTATGTGAGGTCTTAGTGATAAAATCCCAGAAAGTAAAGTCTATGCAAAGATACTACGCTCACTTCCTGAACGGTTCAATTTTAAGGTAACTGCGATCCAGGAACTTCGTGATACGGATAATATGAGGGTAGAAGAATTAGTTGGTTCTTTACAGACTTATGAGTTAACATTTAAAGCTCCTAAAGGTAAATCTATTGCCCTTAAATCTTCTAAATGTATTTCTCAAAAAATTCTGATTTAGAAAATTATGAAGATGATATGGCTCTTTAGCTAAAAAGTTTTACAAAATTTTCAAAAGTAAAAAGAGAGTTGATTTTCAAAAATCTAATAATAAGAAAAGATCTAAATCTAAAACTCGAAAAACTTTAAAAGACGATCAGTGTTACAACTGCCATGAATATAGGTATTTAGCAAACAAGTGTCCTAAAAAGGACAAACCTAAAAAGAAAAGAATGTTGGCTACTTGGGATGAATCCTCTGACTCTGAATGCTCTGTTGAATCAGAAGATTCTGAAACCGAGTCGGGCAATGAAGTTCAAGCCCTTATGACTCTAGCTAACTTCACTTTTTCAGATAATGATGATTCAACTAGTGAAGAAAATCTGAATAGTGATCATGAAAATGAAGATGATCTTCAAGATGCTTATAATGCCCTTTACAAGGAAAGTTGTAAAATTGCTGTTAAATTAAAACTTCAAAAAGAAAAGTTTTTTAAACTTAAAGAAAATTTTGATGCTCTTGTTTTAGAAAAATCTCACATTTCAGATTATTTTCAAAAATCTAAATGCGATTTAGATCTCAAAACCTCCCTTATTGAAAATCTTAAATCTGAAAATGAAAAACTTAAACTTGAAGTCTCTTCACTTTTGAGTTTAAAGGATATATGGAGGTATGCCCAAGGTGATCCAAAGTTAGTAAAGCTTTTATCTGAATCAAGAAAATGTGGCGACCGATCCGGTTTGGGCTACGACAGAAATATTTCTCCTAAATAGAAGAATACTCCCAAGTTTGTGAAAGGAGAGTCTTCAAACTCAAAAGGGAATAATTCAAATAAAAAAATTTTCTAAAAATACTAAAACTTTTCAATGTTTTAAATCTAAAAGCAACCATATCAAATATAAAAAAACAGAACTGAAACCCTTTTGCTGAGAAAATAGTTGATTTACTTATGGAGCTCTTAAAATCTAACTCAATAGGTCATTCTTATAACAACTACAAACATAAGAAGACCAACTATACTCCTAAACCCAAAACTGTAATGAAATGGGTTCCTAAGGTTAGTTGTTTGGTTGCCCACGCAACTTTCAAAGCTACAAGCCATTCAAAGTGGTACTTAGACAGTGGTTGCTCTAGGCATATGACAGGCGACAAGGGTCTGTTCACCAATCTTAAAGATATGACTGATGGTTCAGTCACATTCGATGATGGTAGCAACTGCATTGTTGGCCAAGGTATGGTTCAACTCTATAACCTCCTTTATTTGAGAATGTTTTATACGTTGAAGGGTTAAAACACAACTTGTTAAGCATATCTCAAATATGCGATAACAATCATAGCATAAAATTTACTAATCAAGGTTGTAAATTTTAAACAAAAAGGGTTCTGTAATATTAACTGGTCGTAGAACTTTTGAAAACTGCTACATTGTAAGTGATTCTAGCTCATCTAATCAATCGTGTTACATGGTCCATACCGATGAGACTGTGTTATGGCATAAACGCCTTGGACATGTACACTACCTCAATTTGTATAGATTGAGCAAAAGAGAACTAATAAGAGGTCTACCTAAATTACAGAAAGTAGACAAAATATGTGGCGAATGACAGATTGACAAGCAAACTAGGAGTGCTCACAAAAAGGTAGAATCCAATGCCACATCCAAACCGCTCGAACTTCTCCACATGGATCTTATAGGACCAACTAGGACGGAGAGTCGAGGTGACAAAAAATACATACTGGTAATTGTGGATGATTTTACCAGATTCACTTGGGTAGCCTTCTTAAGGGATAAATCAGAAACCCTTGATGAAGTAAAAAGGGTTCTCAAACGGATCCAAACGGAAAAAGGTTATCAAGTCTGTATGATCCGTAGTGATCATGGATCAGAATTTGAGAATAGCAGTTTTAAGAAATTCTGTTGCGATCAGGGAATATCACATGAATTCTCTGCGCCCAAAACACCACAACAAAATGAAATTGTTGAAAGAAAAAATAGAGTGCTTCAAGAAATGGCAAATGTAATGTTGAATAGTATGAAGCTCATAAAAATCTTTGGGCTGAATCCGTAAATACTGCCTGCTATATAATCAACCGGGTTTATACAAGTCAAATAATAAAACGGCTTATGAAATGTGGTTTGATAAGAAGCCTACTGTCAAATACTTTCGAGTTTTTGGTAGCAAGTGCTATATTTTACGTGACCGTGAAAATCTGGGTATGTTTGACACCAAAAGTGATGAAGGGATCTTTTAGGATGTGCTTTAAACAGTCGAGCATATCGAGTACTGAATAAGAGGACCGGTGCAATTCAAGAGTCCATCAATGTGGTCTTTGACGATCACTTGAATACACCTGCCTGAAGTTCAGATAATGATGAAGTTCTTCTAATTAACAAACCAGATACGTCATCAAGTCAAAATAACTCTGAACTGAGGACTGTTAAAGATCATCCAACCACTCAAATTCTTGAAAACCCTCTCACTGGTTTGTGCACTCGTAGACAACTAGAAGACATATGTAATTACGTGTGCTTTACATCTTAGATAGAACCGGCTAACATAAAAGAAGCTCTTAGTGACGAAAACTGGATTGTTGCAATGCAAGAAGAGCTTAATCATTTGATAGAAATGATTTTTGGTACCTTGTTCCTAGACCTAAAGATAAACATATTATCGGAACTAAGTGGATTTTTAAAAATAAGTCTGATGAACTTGGTAATATAATTAGAAACAAGGCTAGAGTGGTTGTACATGGGTACACTCAAATTGAAGACATTGATTATGATGAAACCTTTGCCCCAGTAGCTCGTCTTGAATCAATCTAACTATTTATATCCATTGCTTGCTTTGGAAAATTCAAAATTTATCAAATGGATGTAAAGAGTGCTTTTTTAAATGGCGATCTGTATGAAGAAGTGTATGTTGAACAACCAACGGGTTTTGAAGACCCTAAGAATGTTGATCATGTCTATCACCTAAAAAAGACTGCTCCTAGTGCATGGTACGAAAAATTGACTAAGTTTCTACTAAGTAAAAATTTTCAAATGGGAAGTGTTGATAAGACTCTTTTTATTAAGAAACATAACGATCATATCTCAATAGTACAGATCTATGTTGATGATATGATTTATGGATCTACCTGTACTAACATGACTATTGAGTTCGTAGATCTTATGAAATCTAAATTCGAAATGAGCATGGTTGGGGAATTGAATTATTTCCTAGGGTTACAAGTAAAATAGCAACCTGATGGTATCTTTTTTTCTCAAACCAAATATGCTCTGAACTTAGTTAAAAAGTTCGGATTTGAGAATGAGAAAATTTTTTATACTCCTATGAGTACTACATTAAGACTCTCAAAAGACTCTACAGGTAAAAGTTTGGATCCTAAATTATATCGTAATATGATTGGCATTTTACTTTATTTAACAGTTTACTTTATTTAACTGCAAGTAGACCTGATATTGTTTTTAGCATTGGAATTTGTGCTAGATATCAATCTGACCCTAAAGAGCCATGTTTAACTGTTGTTAAGCGGATTATGCGATATGTCGCAAGTACAGCAAATTTGGGTCTCTGGTATCCACATGATACTAGTGTTCAATTGGCTGGTTACACAGATGCTGATTGGGCTAGTAATATCGATGATAGGAAATCAACCAGTGGTGGTTGTTTCTATATTGAAAACTGTTTAGTTTCTTGATTTAGCAAGAACTAAAGTTTTGTATTGCTCTCAACTGCCGAGGCTGAATACATTGCAGCTGGAAATGCATGTACTCAGCTTGTATGGATGAATAAAATGTTAAGCGATTATGGAATTGCACAAGACTTAATGGTTTTATATTGTGATAATTCCAGTGCAATTAATATATCTAAAAATCCAATCCAACATTCACGAACCAAGCACATTGACATTAGATATCACTATATTCGTGAATTAATGGAAGAAAAGACAATTTCATTGAAATACATTCCGACCGAGACTTTTTTTTTGGGGGTTAGCTTGTTAGAACACACCCATGTCAGTACACACACTCCATGTTAGCCACCCCCGCTAGGGATCGATACCAAGACCTAAGTGTTGAAACGAGGTATCTCCACTCAGTCTGCCAGTTGAGTTATGGATCTGGGTGTTCTGACCGAGACTCAACTTGCTGACATTTTCACTAAACCGCTCGACAAAAGCAGTTTAATAAATTGAAATTTGATCTTGGTATGTGCAATTTGATTTGATTATTCATGCATGTATGTATCATAGTGTATATATTTGTTGAATTAATTGTTTAAATTTCAAAATTATGTGCAAAATGCATATTTTTCGCTGTGCACGACCAGTCAGGACATACTCGACCAGTCGTGGCACGACCGGTTGAGCATGTCCTCGACCAGTCATGTAGCATGGGATGGTGCTTTAATTTGGGGGAAAAACCCTTTTCTTCCTCATTTGTTCTTCCTCTCCAACGAGTCTAAGCTCGACCGGACATACCCACCTTCCTAGATCTTCAAGGTTAGTGCGTTATTGCAGTTTTTCTTGTAGATTTAAGTGCATATCACTTCATTTTCTTGTAACCAGAATCTGATTAAGTGTTTTCTCATATGGCCTGTAATAATTCTTATAATACTTTGCTTTCTTTCAGTTTGTGGGACTGATTTTGGATGAACTTGGTTCATGTTGGTTACTTATATGTGAACATTATTTACTTATATCTTTCATATCTTGACCAGTTTGATCCCTTATTCCTCTTTTATTTATTTTCCTCTTCCATATCTTAGTTGCTTCCTTTGTCATATTGTGACAAAAAGGAGGAGAATATTTTGTTATGCTTGCTTATGGATATGGATATGGATTGTGAGTAGTAGCATTTTTATTTATTTTGCTCGTGTGCTATTCACGGGGAGTAAGTAAGAAGGTGTTTTGAATATTTCATGATAGTGTGTTCTGGTTACTGTAACTGGTGCATTATACTTTCTTGTGTATGTATGGTGCATGATTCTTTGTTGAGCATGTAATGCTTCTCTTATTTTTAGTGGAGTTTGTTTTGTCACAAATTTGACAAAGGGGGAGATTGTAAGTGCTATGGTCTCTTGCTCCTTTGATTCTCAAATTTTGTAGTGCCAAAACCGCAATCTGTCTTGTGTAGCACATTGATATATATGTTCAAGGCAATGCATCACATGTACAAGGACAATGCTTCAAGTCAAGAACAAAAATCTACTTCAAGAAATGCAAGATCAAGTACATTGTTCACTCCTTTAAGCTTTAAAGTTCAAAGTTTTAAAGTGACATTAAAAGACAAGTCAACTATTCATACTCAAGACTGAAAGTGAAGTACAACTCAAGTACTACAAATTCAAGCTTCAAAAGATCTCAAGCTTCATGAACTTCAAAGATTGTCTATCTTCTAAAGAAAAGAAGTTTCAATGTTCGTACTTCACTAACAAGGTATAAATGGCCTTGGATTGACCTTAGGGTAGGTCATTTTGAATACATAATTCAATTGCTTATTTTATAAGTCAATAGTCTGTTTCTCGAATAGTCCTAGACTCTGTTCGACTAGTCCTAGCACTGGTTCGACCAGTCCAAGAAATTCCAAGACCAGTCCTAAATTAGTTGCAAATTTTTGGACTTTTTTGTTAAGCCATGACCAGTCTTGGAGACTGCTCGACCGGTCGTGTGAACAGTGCACGACTCGTTCACGACCAGTCCTGCAGCTACGACTCAAACTCTAACGACTAAATCAGGCTCCTCACAACAAGTCGTGGACATGTTACGACCAATCGTGGAGGCTTCACGACTGATCGTGCAGTGCCTACGACCAGTCATGAAACGGTTTTATCTGATCACGCTCAAAATTTCAAAAGTTCGTTGGTCCTACGACCAGTCGTAGTATCCACAGGACCAGTCGTGAACATGACTTCTTCAACTATAAATAGAGCACGATTTTAAGAGTTTGATATCCAATTCAAGTAAAATCCAGACATCGCTCTGAGAGATAAGTTTGTAAACTTCTTAAGCTATATTGTGTATATTTAATATTATCTTTTATTAGCTTTTTATATTTGATTTTGTATTCTGCATTCCAATCTGATTTGAAAGAGGGATTGAAGAATTCCCACAGAATTCCCACTTCTTAGAATCAAAATCAAATAGAGCTAGCCCAACTTGATTTAATTTAAAATCAATATAGAACCTAGAACCATTTCATAAGTGAGTGTGGACATTGAACTTCTACTCTGATTTGGTTCTTCCGGGCTGCAACAAAAGGAGAATATCCAGGTATTTTACATTATTGTAATTTCCTTTGTTTTGGTTTCTTTTGAGATTGAGCCAGAAAAATCTCATTCTTTTGGTTATCTGAGGAGATCCAGAAAACTCAGTGCGTGGGGTTTTTTGAATTGTGTAAGCCCACTTAAAAGCACAATTGTGAGGGTTTTAGGTGAACCTGGAAAAACCTATTTTCATAGTGAACGCTAATATCCACTGTGTGAGGATATTAGGAGTGGAGTAGTTGTGTGGCTGTTGTTTAACAGTTTGTGTACACACAGGCGAACCACTATAATTCTTTGTGTTTTGTGGATGTATGATTTATCTTCTATATCTTTTATCATTCAAGTTTGTGGGATGTATTTGTGGATGTGAATATTGTAATCTTAACATTTCAGCATTGTGGGGAATGTTGTAATAGTTTAGATTTCCTTTCCAGCTATTTCCTTTTTATTCCTCTTTAGTTTGAGTTTTTGTTACACAAACTGTTCTAGTAAGGCTGTCCTGCAATAAACCCTTGGTTTTTATGGTGCAAGGTTGTCCTTAGAACAACATTCATATCAACCTCTCAATACTAGAATTTTGAGGTTGCTTTACATTTCCGTATTGTGGATTGTTTATAGTGCTATCTTTCCTTTATTTGTTTATAGGACTATTCAACAACCCCCCCCCCCCCCCCCCACCTCATTCTAGCTCAGCCTTTTCAGAAATCGATAATAAGGTTAGTGAGGGTCCAAATCTCGTTTTATTAATAACAATTCAATCTCAGCTCTCTGAATCGTAGCTCATATTTTTTGATCTTCAGGTCTTCATAAACCCTAGATCTGCAAATCCACAGATTACCAGTTAGGCTGCAGCAAAACAAGAACCACAATTTTACTGGTTGACGCAAACAGAGGATCCATATTCCTCTTTTAGATAGTGAACCCAGTTGGAGGGCATTCCCAAGTCGGCCCCAGTCCAAAGATTCCAAACCCCAAAGAATTCAAACGGGGAAGACGACCATTCCATTGCTCTTCTGTTGATCAGATGGCGACGTCAACGGAATCAAAAGGTGAGGAAGAAGGGAAACTGGTGGGGAACAAGCATCTATTGGTGGAGGATGATCTTAGGGAGATGAGAAAGAAGGCAGTTTGGAGTGTAAGCTCTTGCAAGCCCGACAATGGTGTCCATTCCCTACGTGATGATAACCTTGACACCTACTGGCAGTTACTCCCATCCATTCCCCTTCTCTGGCCTTCTAACATTGATTTTATACTTGCAATCTCACTGTTTCTTTGCCTTATTACAGATCAGATGGTGCCCAGCCCCACCTTATCAACACCCAGTTCCAGAAAAAAGTCAAGCTCCAGGTACATTTCTTTTTCTCTCCTTTTTTTTTTTCTTTTTTCTTCTTTTTAAAAAAAAAAAAAAAAAAAAAAATTCAGTTGCTTGTACTCTATGTTGATTTCAAACTCGATGAGAGCTATACCGCAAGCAAGATTTCGATTCGAGCCGGGGATGGTTTCCACACTTGAAGTTAAATCATATACCTTGCCTTTTACCAACAGGATTTATTTCGATGCCCTATTGATTAAACTGTATATTTGCAATTCAATTCGACTGTGCATTCAAATGCAGCCTAAACACTTTCAGGAAGTTTGGTGTTCGTGCTGCACATCCCTTCTTTTTTTTTCTTTTTTTTTTTCCAGGAAATAAAAACTGTGGAAGTCGTGAAGCCAGTTGGGTGGGTTTATATATCCTTATCTGGAACTGATCCTCGGCAAGTCATATATCCTCATGGATTTTACATACAAAGATCCCTTTCCAAATATTCAGATATTCACATTATGTGTTCATATTAATATATGCCTGTTTTATTATTTTGGTTTGATCATTCTATCTCCTTGTCTTCTAGATCTACAAATCCAAATCATTGTGTAGTTATTTGGGGTTTTTGTGTCTAATACCATCCCTTGCACTTGCATTAAGCACTTGTGTGCGCATTTTTGAGTTTTGTATCTTTTACACCATACATGGTTGACTCCAATGGTGATGGTTATAGCAGAACTGAAGATGTTAATGCTTTTAGAACATGGCATTATGATTACAGATCTGATATGGCTGACTCCAATACTTGGGATCTTGCAATTTATGATTACAGATCTGATATGGCTTTTAGAACATTGCATCTGACTAATCACTTGATATTGCCCTAAACCTTCACAAGAAGTGAAACCTCACACCTAGGTGCCACAAGGGCACCAAGAACAATGTGAAAGAGAAGTTTCCCAAGAACAACGTTTCCACACGTGAGTATTTGCTTCCAAATGTTTGTAGTTGGCCTTGTACGAGGGTATGGAATCTTTTATCAACCGGTCTTTCTATTTTCATTACTAGAATTGATATCTTATAGCTGCAGCTGGATTTGTTGAGTTTGAAAATGTAAACCGAAAATGAACCTCAACCAAATTTTGTTGGCAGTTCAGTCCAATTGGTCAAACATGCTTGGGTCTATTTTGGCCTGAAAAACTGATACATATTACTATAGGAAACTTTGTATGATCTGTTTTATTATAACTATATTTCTATACACTTGCTCTCAACAATATTGTTTTACCTTTTTCATTTTATTTTTTAAAAATTTCACTAACAAGTCATGCCTTTAACCAGACATTGTCTCCTGTTTTTGTACATGTACATTGTTGAATTGTTGAGTAAGATACAAATGTTGGTAATAGATGATGTAATGACACAAGTACAAGAATGTCTTCCTTTCTTATTTGCATTTTTTGCGAAAAACTTATCTAAACTATTTTTTGATGGACTAGATAATCCATCCGTTCTACCACTCATGCCCCATCTTGAATGGACGAAGTAATGGATGTGAGGCTTGGTAATAAAATTCAACTTTTTAATTTTCTTCTTGTGATTAGTATCATTCTTTGGGAAAAACTTATTTAAACTATTTTTCCATTGCAAGGGCCATGGTGAAACTAGCACCAGGACTGCAATACATCAGCAAGCTGATGTAGGTGTAGAAGGTATATATTTTGAAGTGAATGGACTTGGACCCTGGAGTTTTTTGTAATAGCTACTCATTTTGTTTATCTTTTTTGATGGTTGCATCTCATGTTATCAATCTTTGATCTCACTGATATATATAATGCATTGGGTTCAGATAGTTGAGCGAGGTCTGATGATGCAATCTTGATCTTGTTTTTGCTAGTTTTGGAAATTTCCCAAATGCATTTCTTTGCTTTTCCCATTTAGGTTTTGTTTCTTGATGGTTGTGGCATTCATAATTCAAATTAAACCAAGTAAATTTTGGCATTTCCATCTAGGTGTATTTTAGTTTTGTTGTTCATATGTTCTGTTTTGTTGTCTTATGTGTAATATGTTTTTCATGATGTACTAGGTTTGTTGCATTTTTGAAAATGAATTGAGGGCTTTTTCTCTTTCACGGCAAGTGATAGGTCTTAGGTGGCCTTTTTTGGAATCTCAAGAATTGCATTGTAAAAGAATTTAGAAACAAACCTGAAAACTAACCCTGAAGCTTGAATCCAAGCAATTGATTATATATATAATTGCAAATGAAAATCTCTGCTTTCCCTAACAGCTCACTAACTCTACCTTAACAAATTCCTCAATCTGTGGTATCTCATCAGCCAACTGCATCTATGAAAATATCTGCTTTACCAAACAACTCACTAACTCTGCTTTTTTTTTTTTTTTCTCTGTGAAGAAGATTTGGATAAGGCTAAACTATCGAAGTTGAGATCCATGATGGCCCGTACAACATCATCAAGAACTGGAACTACATTGCATTGATTGGCGCTATCCACAATGGAGAAGGCAAATGTTGGACAGCCAAGGTAAGTAGGAACCTTTTAGCATTCTGAAACTTGGGTACCAGATACACAGGTGAATTGAATTTTGAAAATTCAATAATATCATTCTAGTTGTTGCAATTCAATCCGATCTGCATTTGGGTACTCATTAGATCTACATTTGGGTACTCATTAGAAAAAAAGTGCCAACCCTTGCATATCAATGTAGTTCCGAATATGTTTTGGTTATCACCCTTGTATATCAATGTACTTTTGACTATGAGCACTCACACTAGTTTATACCAGTCAACACTCAACATCTTTTAACATGCTTTGCTTTCTGCAGCTGGGGCACGGTGACTATTCTACTGCAAATACATTGGTTGTTGATAATGAGGCAAAACATACTATATAGGCATTACAAGATGAACTGCAGAAAACAAACGCCAAGCTACAAGTTGTTGAAGACTTGAAAGGACAATCAGGTACCATATAGGTTCTTGTTGCATTTTGGGGAATGGAGCTTTTGTGCTATAGTTACTTGACCAGTTTTTCTTTGTAATGAATGACATATATGACAGTCTCTTCTTCAAATAGAGAATGTGGATTATGTGTTTTGGGTATCTTGATGTAACATTTCATTTGACATTTTGGTCTCTGCAACTTCCTTGCATTGTTAGGTTTCTTTTGCTTTACCTTTATTTTATTTTTTATTTTTTTTTTTTTTATAATTAATATGTTATGGGTAATGCCATTTTCTGCTGAAAGTATTTATAGCTGAGTAATAGGCTATGGTTTGCCTTGGGTAAAGCTATGAATGCTTGTTATCTTTGGCTTTGCTATTTAACTTCCAATATTCCCTTTTCAATTGTCATTATTTTGCCACTGAATGTATCCTTAACTATTATGTTTTTAATTTTTATTTTTTAAAATTACCTCAGCATGCCCATTATTGCTATATGATTTTAGCAAGGCTTTAGAATGTTGTTGCACCAGGAATCCAATGTGGTATGATTTCCCCAATGTGAAAGGCATCTCAATTCTCATCCATGACTCAAGTTTTGCCCTACAAATTTGTAAAACAAATTTCATTATGTAAAGTGCAAACCATGTATCACAAACAAGATTTAACGGTCCGGCTATTTGGAACATCTAAATGGTGAAAAGATTTACTAGAAGAACCATGTAGACTTTTAAATTGGCTTTGTCAAGCATTATTTGGCTATGGATATCTTTCTGATTTAGTCCTTAAAAAATGTAGGTATTCTCTCCCTTAAATATTGAAATATATTGTAAAAGATATAATTTACCAACTGACATTGTGAGAACATTGGCTTATTAGAATTATGTGGACTTCTAAATAAATTTGTCAAGCATTCATTTCTTTCTAATCCATTATTGCTTAAAATATGCAGGTGTCAAGAAATGACTTCTGTTGTTGCCTGTTAGAGACCTTGTACTTTTAATTGCAAGCATCGATTTGGGGTTTTCCATCTGCATGGACTTGGCAGCAGCAGAAGAATACCTCCTGATCGGCAATTGCTTCTCATTCGACCATCGATCTAAATGATGGAATGGAAACGGATCCCGCTCTAGTACATTGATGCTTTGTTACAACATTGTAGATATTTTTAGATAAATCAACTTAGTTGCAGTCTTAAGACGAGCATACCTCTCTGCTTATGTTTTTCTTTGGATTAATCTTTATTTTGATTGAATGCAATAAACTTCTGTTAATTCATTTCCATTGACTCTAAATTGTGTTTATCAGGGTTTGAAATTGTTCCTAAAATTTCGTCTTAAAATTTGACCGTTGGCAACATTAAGAACAGTTCAAAATCGTTCTTAAAATTTTGTTCGGTTCTGAACCGTTCCTTTTTTAAACGCCTGATTTAGGAACGATTTTAAACCGTTCCTGAAGTATTTAGAAACGGTTAACAACCGTTCCTCAATGACGATTTTGGTGTAGTGGTTAAGTATCCTTCTCACGGTTTGTTTATGCAAATTTGCAATTTAATCATGTGACATTGTCATCTTCGACACGATAATAAAATTTGTGTCATTTGGCCCTTCACAACGTTCAAATTACTGTCAAGGAACGCCACAACGAGGATGCGCAATGTGCATTCGTTGTTGATAAAATCTTAGAATTCACGTCTGCTAGCTTGGACACTAAGTTTTCCTTTGGTAACATTGCAATTCTTTATCGACGACAAGTGGAGTTAACTCATTTCATTATACTTCAATAATATTAACTGGTTCAAAGATGAGTTACTGAAAATTGATGTGTTCAGCTTATATTCCACAGGTATCTGGGAGAGCATTCCAAACATCCTTCCGCAGTAGGAAGATACCTTTTAACGTTCATGGTGTGGCCTTCAACTAGAAAAAGGTATGGATATTCTTTTCTTCTTTTTTTTTTTCCCAGTTTAAGGTTAATTCTGGTCAGATACACATGCTTGATAAGTTCTTCTCATCATGATTTGGTTTTAACCCAATGCTTTTGTCCTAGCTTCGGCATTGTTCTAAAAGCATACTATCTCTACTATACATGATGAGAGAAGACAGAGGAAAAATTCTCCGTGTAATTATTTTCTCCAAATGCTAAACCTGTTCATTATTTAAGTACATTGGAAGGACTTTAAAACTAAAATGGCATTTAGGTTATTAAGAGGTGAATCCTTGTGCTTTTCCACCAAACATCTATTTTTAGAAAGAGAAGAACTTCTATAATTTGCACAGCGTGCAGGCATTGGGATATTTTAATAGACCAAAAGTTATATGGAATTGATATTGTAAATAGGCAATTGGTAGATATTTATTGGATGGTTCAAATGAAAAAATTACAATGGTTTGAATTTAATAGCAAATTTGTGTGAACTATTCAGAGGTTGGGATAACTCAGCAAATATGGTGTTTGGATGATGAACCATTCCTTGCATGTTCCCAATTTTGAAGGTCAAAATAGAGTATTATATGCAACATCTCATGCACAAATTCTGCATGCTTGTGTATCAAGTGTCATACTCTCTAGAGCAACAATGTCAATTATTCTCCTCCCCACCCTCCCATCGAAGTGATTCCTCTCTCCACATGCATTGCATGTGCCATATCCACTCGTTGGATATTTATTTAAGTCTCTCCAACTATCAATGAGATAATATCTCTAATTGAGAAGAATTTTGTATGTATTTCCCTGAGAATGCTCTTGAGCATATCATTGCTATAATTTCAGAGAGTTGTGGAATGAGGAACTTGAGGAGAATTGTTTAATCAGGAGCATTCCATTAGCCATAGTTACCTCTCATAGGAAAAAAAGCCATGTTGTAGCATGCATGTTGTTTGGTAAATCTAATGGTTTCTCATCTGGCTCTTGAAAAAAAAAACCTTTTCAGTTTTAACAATGTTGATGGGTTGGGTTGTAACTATTTCATTACGATTCGTATCATTGCTGCTTAGCATGATTTACAACGAACTTATTATTTCCTTTGAACTTTTTTTTTTTTTTTGTGGAAACTAACACTAATATCTTAAAGAAGATAAAATTTCGTTAAAGAATTTGGATATATGCCAGAAAAACTAGTACAATTATGCAGATAACATCAGTCATCAATACCTTGAAAGCCAACAAAGTGTATATTAATATCAGGGGTAGACATTGGGCCTGGAAATTTTGCCTTGAAAATGCCAAATCATTATTTCTCAATTTCCTTGTATCAAGAAACTGTGCCAGAACATAGTTCTGTTGTAGCACAAAGGAAAATGAAATCTTATTCTCATGTAAAGGTCTTCTGCATAGCCTGCATTAGTTCACAACTTCACATTATCATCCAAAACAAAGTGTCCAAACGCCAAAGCCAGCATTAAGAAGGCAAGAACAAGCCAAAGCCTAAAAAAACCCCATTCACACTTCCGAATGGCCAAGAACAAGGACATTTTTGCTGGTAGATTTTCATTATCTTAAATCTGGTTTTGGTTTTGCAGTCTCAATTTCTTTCTAAATAAAGATCCCAATTTTAAGCTTTAAGCATTTCAATCTGTAATGATGCTGCTATGCAATGCTGGGGGCTCTACTCCTTGGAGCACACCAATATTCTGTTGAACTCTGAACTAAATCATAGAAACAAAATCAACATAACTCTAGCCTGTAGTGGCATCATCTTAGCTCTCTGTGGCACATTTCCACACACCACTAATTTAGCAGAAGATGCCTTTTTCTTGTGCTGGAATCACATATTGGCCTTCTATTAATATAATTTAGTTGTTATTGCTATTCTATTTTTCCAAATTTAGTTGGTATTGCTATACCTATATTAGTTGGTATTTTGAATAACTAAATGTTTATTTTGTCTTTGGCTATTGTAGATTTTACTTGTTCAGAAGTGAGAAGATCAGTGTATACTCCTGAGTATTGTCTTTCTTTTTTTATGTCATCTTGTTGTCATCATTCTCTATAATTTAGTTCTTTAGTTTCAGGGCATAGCTTTTTCATATGACTACGTTGTTTGTATGATGAAATTTATTTTCAGCCATATGCAGTAAGCTTTCAGATCAAAGCGAAGCTGAGAATAGGGTGTTAGTTGATGGCAAATTGATAACCAGTAGAGGCACATCCATGGAGTTCTCGCTTGCAATTGTTGAGAAGCTATTTGGATGTGAGAAGGCATTGGATCTTGCTGTCAATGAGAACTTTAAATAGACATATAACTATTATGTTGGTATTGTACTTTTGTGAATGGATTAAAATGAATGATTGTATTTGATTGAATGAATGAATGATTTAGCCGTGAAGTTTGATTAAATGAATGATTGTATTTGAATGACTGAATGAATGATCTATCAGGGCATGTACTACAATGGTAAGAGATGACATTATTATATTTAATTTAATTTTTTTTTTTTAAAGGCAATAGCTACGGCTATTAACTGTAGCCTTTTATGTGGAAACCGTAGTTGTTTCTAATTTCAGTCTATTGTTATGGTTCTCGCTCTACTTTTAGCTACAGATATAATCTGTAGTTGTATATACTTTAGAGCTATGGAAAGTATTGCTACGGATTTAATCTGTACCTATTGTTTCTATGGCTACAGATTAAATCCGTGGCCATAGCTATAAGACCTATAGCTACGGTACCAATGGCTATGGTTGTGCTACGGACTTTAACCGTAGCTATAGGCCTTTAGCTACAGCTTTTATCCGTAGCCTTTAACCAGTTTTCTGGTAGTGATGCATCTGTTGGAGCTTGTATACACTGATGTGTGGGGACCGACACAAGTATCATCTCTTGGTGGCTCACGTTATTTTATTTCTTTTATTGATGATGCTAGTAGAAAACTGTGGGTTTATTTTTTAAAGCACAAATCTGATATATTTTATGTATTTAAGAAGTGAAAAATTATAGTAGAAAACGAGATAGGTAAAACAATAAAATGTCTCAAATCAGATAATGGGAGAGAGTACTGTGATAAAAGATTTGAGGAGTATTATGCAACAAATGGAATCAAACATCAGAAAATGATTCCAGGGATACCACAACAGAACGGTGTGGCTGAGCGCATTAACAGGACTATCTTTGAGCGCGTCAGGAGCATGAGGATACATGCAGGGTTGCCCAAGACGTTTTGAGCAGATGCTGTGAATACTGCCATATATCTCATCAATAAAAGTCCCTTAGCACCATTGGATGGTGGGCTACTAGAAGAAACGTGGACTGGGAAAGAAGTGAACCTTGCACATCTCAAAGTGTTCAGTTGTACTTCATATGTTCACATTGATGTAGAGCACAGAAACAAACTGGACGCAAAGTCCAAGTGATGCACATTTATAGGCTATGGGCAGTATGATTTTGGCTATAAATTTTGGGATGCATAGAACCAGAAAATCATCATAAGTAAGAACGTAGTCTTCAATGAAAAAGTTATGCATAAGGACAGTGTGCAACAAAAACAAAATAAGGCCGATGAGAAAGAATTCGTAGAGTTAGAAGAGTTACCGGACATGGGCGTTACAGTACCACAGGATGAACATGCATAGGAGCATAGTGAGGCAGAACTGCAGACACCGATTGTGAGGAGGTCTACTCAGGAGAGGAGATCCACGGTCCGATACTCACCCACCCTTACATTATGTACCGCTAACAGATAATGGTGAACCAGAGTGTTGTGAAGAGGTATTACAGTCAGATACACGGGTTAAGTGGGACCAAACCATGGATGATGAGATGGACTCTCTTGAGTCTAATCGTACATGGGAGATAGTCACTCTACCTAAGTTTAAGAAAGCCCTTCATAACAAGTAGGTTTACAGACTAAAGGAGGAGCATGATGGTTCGAAACAGTACAAGGCTAAATTGGTTGTGAAACGGTTCCAACAAAAGACAGGTATTGATTTCACTAAAATATTTTCACCAGTGGTGAAAATGTCTACAATTCGCATGGTCTTGAGTATAATGGCTACAGAGGACTTACATCTAGAGCAGCTAGATGTTAAGATAACCTTTCTTCATGGGGACCTTGAAGAAGAGATACATATGCATCAGTTGACATGATACGTGGCACAAGGAAAGGAGAACAAGGTGTGTAGATTGAAGAAGAGTCTATATGGTTTGAAGCTGGCCCCAAGGTAGTGGTACAAGAAGTTCGACAGTTTCATGTCAAGAAATAGTTTTAGGAGATGTCATGTAGATCACTGTTGCTATTTGAAAACATTTGATACATCGTACATCATCCTTCTTTTATATGTTGATGATATGCTTGTGACCGGATCAAGCATGAAAGACATCTCAGATATCAAAAGACAACTGTCTAGAGAATTTGCCATGAAGGATTGAGGAGCTGCAAAACAAATCCCAGGTGTGAGGATAAAGCGTGACAGGAAAAATAAGAAACTAGTTTTGTCACAGGCAGAGTACACAATTAAGATACTTCATCGATTCAGTATGGGAGGTGTTAAACTAGTTAGCACTTCATTAGCCAACCACTTCAAGCTTTCTAAGGAGTAAGGTGCGAAGACGCAGGAGGAACGGGACTATATGGCTAAAGTCCCATACACGTCAGCTATTGGGAATTTCATGTATGCTATGGTGAGCACGAGGCCAGACATTGCTCAAGTAATGAGAGTTGTTAGCAGGTCCATGAACAACCCCGAAAAGGAACATTGGGAAGCTATGAAGCGGATCCTTAGATACCTGATAGGTACTATGAATGTAGGGCTGTGTTATGGAAGATCAGAAATCAAGCTACAAGGCTACGTAGATTCAGATTTGGCAGGAGATATCGACAACTGAAGAAGCACTACAGGATATGTCTTTACTCTGGGTAGTGCTGCAATCAATTGGGTCTCTCAGTTACAAAAGATAGTATCCATCAGTACAATGGAAGCAGAATATGTTGCAACTATAGAAGCGTGCAAGGAAATGGTGTGGATGCAAGGTTTCATGGAAGAGTTGGGAAAGAAGCAAGCAGATTGCAAGCTGTACAGTAAAAGTCAGAGTGCAATACACTTGGCTAAGAATTCAGCCTTTGATTCAAGGACTAAACATATTAACATCAGATATCACTTCATACGTTCATTACTGAAAGAAGGAT
The DNA here is from genome assembly GCA_021015155.1 of Magnolia officinalis. NCBI lineage: Eukaryota > Viridiplantae > Streptophyta > Magnoliopsida > Magnoliales > Magnoliaceae > Magnolia > Magnolia officinalis. The sequence goes on along the minus strand of JAJHSJ010000002.1, from coordinate 27,633,433 downwards.
CGATTGCTCTAGAGAAGATCCATACAAGTGAGAATCCTGCGGATATGCTGACCAAGGTGGTTACACGGGAGAAGCTGAAGCTTTATTTAACTTTGATTGGTCTTCAGGCTTGAAGACGGGGAGGTGGTGCACTCCAGACGTAGAAGACGAAGGATTATGACGGTGTATCTGAAAGTGGGAGATTATTGGGTGTGGAGCCAATCTGGACGTGCTTCTCTACCAGTCGAAGGCTTGCTCAACTCAAAGTCCAGTGTGCTGCAATTTTTGGTGTCTATGGTGCTCGACCGGTCAAGTGGTCCGCTCGACTAGTCGAGGACCTCTCTCGACTAGTCGATGATATGCAAATTCTTAAGTGGATTTTACACGGACTACGTAAATTTGAGGCGATTTTCGTAGAAGTGCGAAAGGAAGTTGCCTAAACTATAAATAGGGGTTCATAGGGCTATTCTATTGTATTCTAAGGTGTACGCAAATGGTTTTTTCTATACATCCAAGGAAAAAAGGTTAGTATATTGCTTGTAATTTCGTTTTCTTCATGGTGGAAGTTTGCACCCGTAGTTTTTTTTTACCCTTGTTGGGGTTTTTCCACGTATATTATGTCTTGTGGTTTATTTGGAATGCTTTGATTCTTCTTCTAGATTATATTTCTTTCTGTTTGTCATTTGTGGGTGAGATCGGAGATTGGATTTCAGTTCACTGTGTTGTTAGTGTGGTGCGCAACACTTTCAAATGAATTTAGAATCATATCATTTGGACACATATGTGATTGAAAAGGTATGGTCATAACTCCCTCGTTACTTGTCCGATTTGGCCTACTGTGAATGATAAAATTTGGTCTCACTTTTAGGCGATCAACTGGTATCCAAATGAGATGACTCTAAGGTCATTTGAATTTTCATTAAATTATTTTATAAGTTCACTCAAGTCGGACATGTAACGAGAGAGTTATGGTTGTTTTTGTTAGACTGATACCCTATAGTGAATATCAACAATCCCATAGTAAATAATGAATTTTTGGCCCACTTTTAGATTATAAAATATTTTCGAAATAAGATGATTCTAAATCTATTTGAAGGTTCATCAAATTACATTTCCAAAGTGCATACGATCACTTAAATTTGACATGTAGTGAGAGGGTTATGGATGTTTTCATTTGACCAATACCCCACAATGAATGATGAATTTTGGGCCTAATTTTGGATAATCAAATATTGTCGAAATAAGATGATTTCATAGTTTTTTAAAAGTTCATCAAATTACCTTTCCAAAAAGTACAAGATCACCCAAATTCAACATGTAACGAGAGAGTTATATTCGTTTTCATCGGATCAGTGCCCCATAGTGAATATCTACAATACACACTAAATATCGCTGATCCACACTTAATATTGGTGATCCATAGTAAATACTAACGATATATAGTGAATATTAGTAATCTAGAGTGAAAATATCGATGATCCACAGTGAATATGGGCGATCCACAGTAACTATCGATGATCCACCATACAACATTTATCCATTACAACATACTTTTATCTCGGTATTTGCTAATTACAAAAATTCATCCATTACAACATTAATCAATTCCAACATTTATCATATTCATCCATTACAACATTTTTCCATTACGAAATTCATGCATTACAACATTCTTCTACTATAAAATTCATCAACTACAATATTATTTCATTATAAAAATTCATCCATTATAGTATTCTTCCATAGATTATTCCTTTTCACAAACTCTCACCATTCATACCAAATGTTTTAAAAAAAAAAAAACAAAAAAACAAAAAAAAAAAAAAAAAAAAAAAAAAAAACAACTATGAAAGAAACAAGGAAAGAAGAAGGAATGGAGCCAAAAAACATAATCCTCTTCTCACATGAAAAATAATAATTAAGTAATGAAGAAGTAAACGACCAAATGGCCCTAAGTGTGGAAGGGCCTCACGTTTTGAATTCATCCATATCTTATGCGGGCCCACTAAGTTATCTTGAAGTAAATTCATTTTGTCCACACGTAAGGGGTTTTAATTTTATATCATTGGCACAAATTTGAAGACAAAACTCATTACAAATATACCATACAGGAGAAAACAGTTTAAAATTAATGCACAACATTATTATAGTTGTGAGTCACAGAGAGTTCTAAACATAGAACTGTAAAAAACTCTTCTATTAGTTCAACGTTGTCCGATTAAAATGAACATAACAAATTAGCTAAGGGGTGTGGTGAATTTTAATTTTGGGTGAAGAAATGTCATGCCCCAAACTCGGAAACCGGGCTCACAAAATTCCCAATCGCCGAATCCGGCGCCCGACAGCGTTCGTAGTACCCCATTCTCGGCTCCCGACATTCATTTACCAGGTTTCGATCCTGGGATCCTACAAAGAGGATTTTCAATATCAATTTGATTCACAATAAGCGTAACCATAAGCATAACCCACGAACAATAACCACAAGAACACCATGACAAAATCCACTATGATAAAAAACTTTAAGGTACAATGCGTGTGAAGGGAAATACAAGATAAAAATAATGGAAACGCCTGAAGCTCGACTGCACACTCCTGCTGCAACTAAGCTACGACTGTGTCCTGGCATTACCTGTACGTATCAATCATGTATAAGCTTATAAAAATCTTAGAGGGTGGTGTAAGTGTGTGCACAATATGAGCGTGCTCAGAACGCAATATCAGAGAAATGCGGAATCATGGTGATGAGTCCATGAATGTAGTTAGCCGTACCAAGGCTATGCGATGCAAGGTATGAATGCTATCGGCCACATCAAGGCCATATGATGCAAGGAGTGAATGATGTCGGTCATACTAAAGTCATGCGATGTGAGCACACCAATCCTCATCCAAATCCACATATCAATACAACTCATCACTAGAGCATTAAATATCAGTACAGTTCTCACGGTGTACAATCACCAGGGTCTAGTACACTCTACGCCAGCTTGTCGCCCCTGTCCGAGCGCACAACTGGGTAAGTGGAAGAGACCTCACTATCTGCCTGCCAATATTGGGCCCGGCTCGTCGATAGCAGACCCATTCCTCAAGCTGGTCAAACTCAACCTAGATATCGCCCCCCACTCAGGCGGGTAAGGTCACACCCCTTTCGAACTGGCCACGACACAGTGAAAGACGCGACCTACTGGTATACGGCCCTTGTGTGCTCATGTATTCACTCGGTCTTGACATTTGAGTCATCCTCTGGTACCATCAGGTTTAGGGATTTTCACCAAGGGATATTTATGACGCCTCGATGCTAATAACAGTATTTCCAGTGTCCGATCTTGCAATCCACGATATGCCTGTGGAAGCCACGACCCTGATGTCGTTAGGGCGTATAGTAATCATGTCATACAAATGCAATGTGCATGAATCACACTATCAGTCATGCAGCAATCCTAACCGTACCGCGTGCTCATGTGGGGCAACTCCGTCTATCAGGGAGCCCCATAAACAATCTGCCCGAAGGCATATGCTATGATCAGTCACTCCTCATATCAAGCTTACATATGATGCGTATGAGTATGAATCATGGAACTATACTAAGTATGTTATATGGTGATGAACTCTATTCATAACAAAGATGGGCCTAGATGGCCTACACACAACAAGTATGGGCCTAACAATGAGCCCTAGGGAGAGTTACAATGCGGACATTTAACCATCATTTCCCTTACAATGTGGACGTCAAACCATCATTTCTCCCAAGGCATGACCTGCCATAAACATCATTACGTACATCATGGAGGAATCACATATTGCATCGGTCCTAACGTACATCACTTTAGGCCCCACACAAGGGCCTCACTCTTGGGCCTCACATGCATCACAGTGGGCCTCATATAAGGGCCTCATATACATCGCATTGGGCCACATCACATGGGCCTCAAATACATCACATGCATCACATTGGGCCTTACCCAAATGGGCCACATATACATCATGTTGGGCTGTATCAACAGGCCACACAAATGGGCTGCATCATATGGGCCTCAAATACATCACATGCATCACATTGGGCCTTACCCAAATGGGCTACATATACATCATGTTGGGTTGTATCAACGGGCCACACCAATGGGCCTTATATACATCAAATGGGCCGCGATACATGGGCCTCATGTACATCAAATGGTCCGCATCATATGGGCCTCAAATACATCCATGCATCACATTGGGCCTTACCCAAATGGGCCACATATACATGATTTTGGGCTGTATCAACGGGTCACACCAATGGGCCTCATATACATCAAATGGGTCGCGATACATGGATGGCATGGATATAGAATACATACATTAAAGTGGGGTCCACGATCTGCCTAGGACGGTGGATATAACACAACCTCATAATCTGGCCCATCGTCCTGGGTAGATGGACGGTGTAGATAGAATAAATACATCAAGGTGGGTCACACATTGCATGGTGCAGATACAAAAAAAAAAAAAAAAAAACATACATCATGATGGCCTACAAAACTTACTGACGTCATTCAGCAATGGGACCCACAGTCCTAACATTGGACGGTGTGGATCCAGTCCATACATCACAGTGCCATCCCACCGTCCCAATCAAATCGATGGTGAGGATAGAGAATACATACAGCAAGGTGGATTCCCACCCCCACACGTGCCACACGTGTGGGGTGGCCCCATGCTCAAAATGGATGGACGCTGTCTGTAAAACACATATATTAAGGAGGGGTCTACCGTCTAGACAGATGGACGGACGGTGGATATGGAATACATACTTCAAGATGGTCCATCCCACACGTACAACATGTGTGGGGTGGGCCCCACACGCTGCTGGATGGACGGTAGAGATAAAACGCATACATCATGGTTGGATGGATGGCATAGATGTAATGCACATACGTCCAGGTGGGGTCCACGTCAGTGTGGCCCACCTATTTTTAAATCAAGCTGATATTTATTTATTATTATTATTTATTATTATTATTATTATTATTCTTTTTTTAAGCTGCTCCAGCATCCAGATACCCACCGTCCAGGATTGGACGGTGTGGATACAACACAAACATCAAGGTGGGTTCACGTGTGGGGTGGGCCCCACGCCTTCAAAACAGATGGATGGTAGTAGATAAAACACATACAAGAATCTGGCATCCCACCGTCCCAATCTAGTGGATAGTGAGGATGGAATAAATACATCATGATGGAGTCCCATAACACCGTCTAGAGGTCTCTGGACGGTGGGGATATAGAATTCATGCATTAGGGTGGGCCCTATCCCACACGCATGACACGTGTGAGTGGGTCTCATGCCTTAGGAAAAAGGATGGAGGGTATAACACATGCCTTGTATCAACCCACAAAGCTTGTTAACGACAATGCAGATTGACGATCGGATAAACCACCTGTACTGAGGTGGGTCCACACGTGTGGGACCCACCAGAACAGCTGATATTTGTGTTTTCTCTTCGCCTAGGCCTGTCTAGATGGACAGGCAGCAAGCCCGTCCCTTGGATAGTCTAACAAGGTGGGCTCCACGGTTAGACAGCATAGATATAACACATCATGGTGGGCCACACACCTCATCATCAGCATCACCATACTAAAGGAAGAGAGAGAGAGAGAGAGAGAGAGCGAGAGAGAGACGGTGTGATGGTGGGGCCTCGTCACTATGGGCCCCTCATATGATTATAACACATACATTAAATTTGGTCCCATCACAAGTGGGCCATCAAATTGAAAATCAACGGTGGATCACCCACCTATTGGCCTTCTTCTTTAGCTCCTTAAACTCCTAGGCTCCTTGGCTTTGATCTTGATGGAGGATGATAAAGTTTTAATAGTGGGAATGAGAGATTGGGTGGTAGAGAAGTGGGCCACACTTAAGTTGATTGGGAAGCTTGGACGTTGGGTGCTCTCTTGGAAGTTGCTTAGAATGAGAGAGAAATGAGGGAGAGAGGGATGAGTGTTTAAGAAGAGAGATGGGCTTGGTTGAATTTTGGGTGAGAGAGGGATGGGTGGAGAGAGAGAGGGTTGACTTTGGGTAAGGTTGTATAAGAGAGGGATGGGTTGGGTTGCTTGTACTTGATTGATTAATTGATTGATTGATGGGATAGGTTATTGAGATTCTCTCAGAATTTGCACGTGCGACATTTTCCTCGAAATGAACGCGGGCCCACATCTTCTGGCCAGGGTATCAGATCAGTGCGCGAGTCGCTGCATTAGAACCGCGAAGACGGCGCGGTCGCTAGGATAAAAGTTTTGAGTTGAGCCGATATAGATCTTCAGGATGCAACTTAGGGTCGCGTACAAATGCTGATTACGGGTCGCGGGTTGCCGGAATTCGACTGGGAGGACCACGGAAGTCTACGGAATGGTACGGACTATGATACGGGCCTTACAGGTAATATATATTTTTTTAACAACCTTTTACTTTTTGAGATGAGAACCCATTTAACGAGTCACAAGTGCATTTTCGTCCTTAAAAAACTGAAAAGGTATATTTGAGGCTAGAATCATGTAACATACACCCAGTCACAATAGGGACACCTGGACAAATAACCATATGCTGACGGAGTATGAACATCCATATACTTTCATGTTGCAGCTATAAAAGTGGTATATTTTACCTGATCCAAACCTTTCAAACCCTAGCCCCACACAGATGAAACATAGCCACAAAATTAGATTGATTGTATCTTTATAATCTGACATTCATTAATAGTTAAATGTTGAAAATGGAGAATTGATTTTTCTTTTTAAAAATATCCCCATTTTATTTAGATTGTTTGATGTTCATTGTTTGCGATGGTAGGACTATCTATTATTTTAATGGTACAAATTTTTAAATAAAAGTATCGTATCTGCGGTCCAGGTGGTATGTTGTCAGAACTGTTGTGGTGCTCTTGCGCGTAAGTGCTCAATTCTTTCGTTGTAAAAGAGAAGAGAAATTTACGACTATGGACCCCACTTTTTATCCATTAGATATTCTTGAAGCAATACAAACTTTACTTCCGAACTTAGACCTCCTTGTACGGACAATGAATTTGAGGACGAAACTACCCCTCCTTTTTAAGTAAGTCAGTCTATAGCTACGGATTTGCACCTTTATGGCTACGGATTATAACCGTAGCCATTGGTACTGCTAATCTGCAGCCATAGGTATCAAGGTCCAGGGAGCCGATTGACTGGATCAGCTAGTTGGGGTCGACCGGGGTTGGGACCCGGTCGACCGGGTCAGTTATCTTGCCCACTTGTTTTTTAGATGTGTCTCATTTTTTGTCTTATATCATAATGAGAGTAGTCAATTCATTTTTTAAGATTTGTCTCATTTTTTGTCTTATATCATAACGAGAGTAATCAAAATGAATTGACGTGAGACCCACATAGCTTTCAATAGTAAGGAGTTCCTACCCTAAGTTGTTGTGGGCAATCTGCATCCCTTTGGATTATAGGGAATTCATATAACCCTAGGTTACAGGCAAGTTGCATAACTTTTAGACAATTTACTTTCATATGGCTCAATTGAGTTTCAAAACTCCCTATTTGAGTAACTTAGTTAGAGTCGAACAGTCCTACTAAGGGCTTTTATAAAGCCTGCTATAATATGTGTGTTTTATTTAAGTTGTTCATTCATTTTGAAAATCATTTTAGAACACAAGCTTAAAAAAAAAGCAGATAAAAAACACAAGTAAATCACACCCACATCATAAGAATCAGTAATGATGATGATATTGCTGTTGAAACCTTCTTAGAAGCCATCGTGATATATATTTGTCATTAAACCTATTCATAAAATAATGAAAACCTGGTTAAAAGGAAAATATAAAAATATCATCTTGATCCAAAACTCCTTGAGCCCCTAAAAGAGGTTTTTGGCAAGTTGTGTTCAAGCCCCACCATGTGGCGTGATCTACTTTAGCACTAGAGCTTCTTCATTTATTTTATCATCAAAACCTTCCTAGTAATTTAGCAAGGGAACCTAGGAATTGAGCGAGGGAACCTAGGAATCGAGCGAGGCAACCTAGGAATTGAGCGAGGCAACCTAGAAAATGAGGAGGGAATCATGAAATTCAGCGAGTCAATTTAGAACTTGCACGAGGTAACGTAGAAATTGAGCTTGGGTTTGGGATTACAACAGAATATTCGTCACATTTTCAAACCACCATTTCAGTGTATACCTAGAGTCTAAGTTTGGGATTACAACAGAATATTCGTCACCTGCAAAGATAAATTGAAAAACATATTAAACATAAAATTCACAAGATAATCATAATGTACAAAATCAGAAATAATTGAAAATAATGTAGCATTTCATGAATTTGAACAAGCTTCATATGAAAACGAGATAGAAATTGAGCGAGGAAATACCGAAAATTGAGCGAGACAAACTATAAAAATAAGCGAAGCAAACTATAATTTGAACGAGGCAAACTAAAAATTGAGCGGGGCAAACTGGATATTGAGCGGGGCAAACTAGATATTCAGCGGGACAAACATGAAATTGAGCGGGGCAAACATGAAATTGAGCGGGGTAAATTGTAAATTGAGCGGGGAAACTAGAAAATCAGCGGGGTAAACTGAAAATTGAGCGGGGAAAGCATGAAATTGAGTGGAGCAAACTGGAAATTGAGCAGGGCAAACTAGAAATTTAGTGGGGCAAACTTGAAATTGAGCGGGAGAAACTTGAAATTGAGCAGGGCAAACTAGAAATTAAGTGGGGCAAACTGGAATTTGAGCGGGGCAAACTAGAAATTAAGTGGGGCAAACTGGAATTTGAGCGGGGCAAACTAGAAATTGAGCGGGACAAATATGAAATTCAGCAGGGCAAACATGAAATTGAGGGGGGGGGGGGAGATGTGTACATTCAGTTTGAATGCAATAGATCAAGATAGCTGGTGTGTTTGTAGGAATAGCTCGTAGACCTGATGCAATGGATAAAATAGTGTTGATACGGGGGAGTTTGGATTATAAGTAACTTGATATAAGCTACCTATGCATTAAGTAGCTTATCTTGGTTCCTACTTCTCAAACTAAAGTGATTTAGTAACTTTAAGTAAAAAAGTTATTTATAATTGATCTTAAACCGACCCTACATTCAGCAGAACACTTTCTCTAGTTACAGTAGATAGAGCTTCAGGAAATGTGAAATTATCTACAGTCAATTTGTACACCTTTTCCATATCCATCACAACTCCCAACAAATTGAACTCAGCGGTATAGCAACCAAACTTGTTTCCGTAGAATGTTTCATTGATGACAGGAAGGTTTGTTATTTGTAAAAATGCTCTTGTAATGGATGGAAGGAAAACCGACCCAAATGGGGTTACATACCCTTTAGAGCTCTTCATCCATTCTCCCTTTTTCAGAGTTCTCAAAAAATCATCATCGACTTTCCGCCTCTTCTTTAAGTACCTAATAAACTGCAGCAGTAAAAATCCATGTTTGCTAGTAATTCTTGATGAAGGAAGAGATTACCATGATTGATTATTAGTCTACATACGTGCACTAACCTAAACCACACCCCAATCAATTTCAACTTATCCATGATTGCTAGTAATTCTTATGCCTTATTTTACTGGTAGGATGGATTGGAAGGGATTGGAAGGTAAAATCCTGGAATATGACGGGCATGCCAAACAGAGTAAGTGAACTTGTCCCGGGATATAGCAATCCCATGAAGGTCCTGACCTTTGATCCAGGCATTGAGAAGGTCCCGACCTTTCCTCAAATCAATCTGCATCCCTGATATGGCCCAGATATCCAGTCCGGACAACTAGATAGTCCAAATCTTCAACACAGATGGTTGGAACTTAAGGTAGGATCCTCGTGCTCTTCAATCTACCAGCATGGAACTCTCTTCTTAAAAGCATGGAAGTAGAGAGTTATAATCACATTTACAATTTCGAAGGATTGAAATGATAATTGAATTTCAGTCCTTAGCTGATTAGCTGATATGGTGGTATCCAAACTCTAGGCACAATAGCAGTAAGACACATAGATTGAAATCACACTAATAATAACCCATGCCATGTATTGAAACTATAAAACTCTAGGCACAATAGCAGTAAGAAGCATCATATCTAAAGTACCTGAAGCCCCATCATGTTTGCAGCAGCAGCACCACGGTTGTCAAGGTTATGATGTGCCTCAAACATCTCAAGGACTAAAGAGTTCCAGTAATCCAAGCATACCTATTCATGCATTTGACGTAGACAAGGTAAGACTCTATGCAAACTCAATTACAAAGAAAAGAAGGCATGCAGTTAACATGACTACCTTAAAAACCTCAGTGTCATCAACATAAGAAATGCCAATTAGATATTCAAGACTCATTAGAAGTGCAAATCTATTCTCTAGAGTGGATTCAAGTACTCGAATATGGGACTGCATACGAAAAACACTATCAGAGTCGCTAAGAAAGTTTCATCCAATTACATGTCCAACAAACTGGTAAACATAAAAATGGGATATAATATTAAATCCAGTATGTTTGTCACTCTGCGAACAGTAATGAACACAACATCCATAATTTGACAGACAAATGCAGGTGTAACAACCCAATTCTTTTAACGGTGGCCATTTCAGTCTCCACCGTTTCTTATGGTGTGGCCCACTGAAACTTCGGATCGACGTCATTTTTGGGCCCATACCTTAATATGATCGAGCAAAAATAATGGACGGAGTGGATTAATATCGCCATCTCTGTAGGGCCCACCGTCATTTTAAAAAAATGGAATCCCAGAGACGTGCTAACGCACGTCACCTGGAAAACCTCCGGCTTCTCTTCTTCTTTCCTTCTTCTTTGAGCGTCAGGGGAGGGTCCTGGACCCACCATTTCCTCACAAACATCCATCATGGTGGTGCCCCACCATCAACGGAACCATTCATCTGGTCAAAACGTTAGAGAAACACCATCACTTGAAAGTTTTCAGTTGTCCAATGAGTTAGGCAGCCAACTGAATCATCCAATCTGTTTCATATTTTACTCTATCAATGCTAGTAATTTGTAGAAACTGATGAGCGACTTGGATCTTTATCTCAAACATCATGGTGGGATCTACAACTTAATCCAAACCGTCCATTGAAACCGAATCTTTATTAAACCTCACTCGCACGACATCACACCCCGTAATCTTCTCCTCCATCTTTTATTCTAAAAACCTGCAGCAACCGAAATTCTCATCTCAGCCATCCATTTTACACACATCATCCTCCATCCAACAGTCCACAATGCTCCAGCACATTCCACAACCTAGAGCCGTTCAGGAAGCTTGATTTTTCATTTTTCTTCTCCGTATATTCAACCCTGTGAATGTGTAGAAGGCTCACCTTTAAAGTACGAAGCCGCCAACTCATCTTCATGGAAGCTTTGGAATCACATATCTGGAAGTTTTCTTTAACCAATGTAAGTTGTCCATCAGAGTCAAAATATATCCCAATCAGATGCAAATATTGTGAAAATTGGAAACCAGTTGAACTCGACCTTTTTCAAATTGTCCATTTGTAGCCACCGTTGTGTCTCCTTAAGTAAAACAAGCTCTCAAACCGGAGAGGATCTAGATGTCTATAACCCTTTTAGAGAGATAAGAGAGATAATAAAATACTTGGAAGAGAGATCGGAGGACCAAGAGATTGGGATCGAGTCATCATCTTTTCATGTATTTCATCCATGTGTTGCTGAATCCGAACTGACATTATCCTCCCATAACAGTAGAAGTAGCTTCTTCTTTTTTTGTTGTTTATTTGAATATAAATTCTCTCTATTGTTATTGTACCAGTGATCCTTTGAAATTTCCCATTTTCCAAGGACTTACTGAGTTGGCTTGATCAAAGTAATAGAAGAGTAGACAGTCTAAAGGATAACCATACACGAAATTCATAACTATATTTTATTCCATTATAGGTAGGTGATCTTCCCGATTGAAAAGACTACATTAGTGTATATATTTGATTACATTGATTATTTATTTTGTATTGTTGATTTAAATTATTTGATTTTGATTTTAAGTGATGTAGAATGCATTTATTTGATTTCTGATATGTGAAATAAATTCATTTGATCACTGTTAACTACTTTAAATTTATTTAAATTATGGGTGCTCTGCCCTAAAAGGATCATTACATTATATTTGTTACGGGTACTCTGCCCAAGGTCATTCCCGAAAGGATCAGCACAGTACGAGTGCTCTGCCCAGGGTCATACCCGAAAGGATCAGCACGGGTGCTCTGCCCTGGGCGATTCCCTAAAAGGATCAACACACACGGGTGCTCTCCCCTGGTATTTACCCTAAAAGTCTATTCACTAGGTGCTCTTCCGAGGGTCATTCCCTAAAACGATCAACACTGGTGCTCTGCCGAGGGTCATTCCCTAAAAGGATCAACACACACGGGTGCTCTGCCCTGGATTGAACCAAAAAGGATTTTAGATGACTGTATTATCTTATTTTGTTATTATGGAAAATAAATTATTATTATTGTTACCTAAAATGATGATTCAATACTCGTAATTAATCCTATTTGTTTTATCGAGTTGTATTTGTGTTAATGTAGAATTTTCAATTTTGGGAATGATTTGACCCTACGAGCCGTCGCGCTCACACCCGTATAGACTGTTTTGCAGGGTTTGTACATGAAGAACCGGTTAGACAAGATTGAAGAATTTTTCCCTTATTTATTTAAAAATTAATTAGAATTCAATGTATGTTATTATTAATTATTTTTTTATGTTAATGTAATTAAAGATTCAAGGATTGATTAGTGGATGTTATTTAATGATAGTTACTTTGACCCCTTTTAGTTGCTCTTATTGCCTTAAAAATGCATGAAATAATGTGGGTTTCGATATATATTTTATTTAAGTACAACTCACAGTCCTGGAATTTGAGTTCGGGCTTGGCCAACTCGGGTACCGAATTTCGGGGCGTGACAGATTGGTATCAGAGCCTAGGTTTTAGATTCTCGCAAGGATCTTTGATATATGTCACACTAATGGCTAGATTAAACCTAGGCTAGAATCAATTTGAGGTCCTATGATAGAAATTGAGTTAGAGATCAAAATATATGATTTTTTTTGCTTTTGTGATAAAAATAAAAATAAAATATGAACTTTAAAAAAAAAAAAAAAAATGTATGTATCTATATGACATCAAATATGATATTAATTAGGCTTGACATTAAACTAACAACCCAAAACTGGACCCTAAGAAATTTTTAAGAATTTTTAGCCCAGTACTGTGAGTTGGACAGCAATAGTAAGTATAAAATACTTGAATTATAAAAATCATAACTAATTAATTATAACTCCGTTTAAGGCGATTCAAAATCTCAGTTGTATATTAACAAGTACAGTTTTATAAAAAAATAATACAAAAATATAAATCTTGGTTTCTCCTATACCAATTTTAATTTATATGTATACTAGTTAGAAATCATTTACTTCTGTGTAGACCCAATTATTTGAATTTTAGGATTTTTTATTAACTTTGGATTTAGCTGAAATTTTATAGAGGTATAATAGACTAATAGATGCAATGTTTTAAAAAGTTTTAGACCAATCCGATACTTCCAAATACCAGAAACATTAGCAGGAACAATATCCTCATAATCTAAATTTTTTGCACTACAACCTTAGTACATTTCACAACTCTTATTCTCTTGATCTTCATGTGTATGTCTTTTAGATCATCTAATTTTCCTTGCAATCTTACAAAATCTTCAACATACTAATTAAAAAATATATATATAATAAAATAAAATAAAATTAGACCAATTTAATGTTTGAAACTATCCAATGCATCAAATGGAACAGTACCTTCAACATCAGAAATTTTTGCACTTCAACTTCAATATATATCTCAGCACCGTCTCTGTTGAACCATCACGTATACCAACTCCACTCACCAAATCCTTCCTTGAAAATCGAATAAATCTTTTGTGAAACACATCTTCAACCGATCATATATTGTACTCGTAAATGACTCGAGTCATGTCACTCTATCATGAACGCCTGACCCGATGCCTTTTAGAGTGGATCACTTACAAATATAGTAACTAGGACCTAAAGTATTTTAGGTTGTTTTGGTTATACCGACCATGATCACACTTCTACATCACTACTATTAAAATCCTGCTACAACTGTGGATATGAAGACCATGTTGTATGTCTATGCACGACCCCTTCTTCTTTGTCAACTGTAAAATCACGGACTACCTAAGCAAGTTTATAGGTCACCTCCACAGAATGAGCTTCCATCCATGCACCAACGATCTCCACTACACTCTTTAGCGTAACCATCATCTTAAGATCACTTTCACCATATTTTCAAAAGTGTCATGGTCATAACCGAGATCACAACAGTAAGGTCATCCACAAGACATTTTAGGGTCACCTCAACAACCACATTGACAAGTTAGACTACTCAACATCAACATACAAGCCCAAGGAGCCATGCGCCATGACCTCATACCCATAAATACACCCAACCACAACACCACTTTAGACAATATAATTCAACTTTATAGGGACACACCTCGACAATATGACGATCCATCTCAAGGTTATGATGACTCAGCACCACCATAGAACAATGTGATACAAGAGTGTGATGCCACTATACTATAGTGCAAGGACTTAACACACCAATATTAAATAAAAATAAATAATAATAATTTCCACAACTAGGCACCGAGATTCAATCTGGAACAAGATCACACCAACCGTCATACAACAGATCAAGTGAATAGGCAGTGGACATTACCGACCCCGCACTAAGAGCTAAAACATTCAAAGTGAGACGCAACATTCAGAATCACAACCATAACACTTGAAGACTCAATCGCAGGAACAGGTTCTCCACGGCCATACCGAGTATCTCAGCAACAACTTTCGTTGTACTCATCACATTATAGTCATGATAAGGACCACTTCGACAATCTCAACAACTACCTCCACCACATCAATGATGACAACAAAATCAAAGACCTCCATGACACTGACGTCAGCCCTTGGTTGTGCCGCCGCCCTATCAGAAGAGAGTGAGTTTCTACCAATAATTTCATAACACATTATCACCTGAAGAGACACCACAACTAAAGTAAATGTTAGCACAAACTACGTCATTTGCAAATCCACCATGTGATTTTTGTTTAGGCAGTAGCATAGTAAATTTCGGGGACGAAATTTTTGTTAAGGATGGTAGAATGTAACAACCCAATTCTTTTAACGGTGGCCATTTCAGTCTCCACCGTTTCTTACGGTGTGGCCCACTGAAACTTCGGATCGACGTCATTTTTGGGCCCATACCTTAATATGATCGAGCAAAAATAATGGACGAAGAGGATTTATATCGCCATCTCTGTAGCGCCCACCGTCATTTTAAAAAAAAATGGAATCCCAGAGACGTGCTAACGCACGTCACCCGAAAACCTCCGACTTCTCCTCTTCTTTCCTTCTTCTTTGAGCGTCAGGGGAGGGTCCTGGACCCACCATTTCCTCACAAACATCCATCATGGTGGTGCCCCACCGTCAATCGGAACCATTCATCTGGTCAAAACGTTAGAGAAACACCATCAGTTGAAAGTTTTCAGTTGTCCAATGAGTTAGGCAGCCCACTGAATCATCCAATCTGTTTTATATTTTACTCTATCAATGCTCGTAATTTGTAGAAACTGATGAGCGACTTGGATCTTTATCTCAAACATCATGGTGGGATCTACAACCTAATCCAAACCGTCCATTGAAACCGAATCTTTATTAAACCTCACTCGCACAACGTCACACCCCGTAATCTTCTCCTCCATCTTCTATTCTAAAAACCTGCTACAACCAAAATTCTCATCTCAGCCATCCATTTAACACACATCATCCTCCATCCAACAGTCCACAATGCTCCAGCACATTCCACAACCTAGAGCCATTCAGGAAGCTTGATTTTTCATTTTTCTTCTCCATATATTCAGCTTTGTGAATGTGTAGAAGGCTCACATTTAAAGTACGAAGCCGCCAAGTCATCTTCATGGAAGCTCTGGAATCACAAATCTGGAAGTTTTCTTTGACCAATGTAAGTTGTCCATCAGAGTCAAAATATATCCCAATCAGATGCAAATATTGTGAAAATTGGAAACCAGTTGAACTCGACCTTTTTCAAATTGTCCATTTGTAGCCACCGTTGTGTCTCCTTAAGTAAAACAAGCTCTCAAACCTGAGAGGATCTGGATGTCTATAACCCTTTTAGGGAGATAAGAGAGATAATAAAATACTTGGAAGAGAGATCGGAGGACCAAGAGATTGGGATCAAGTCATCATCTTTTCATGTATTTCATCCATGTGTTGCTGAATCTGAACTGACATTATCCTCCCATAATAGTAGAAGTAAGCAGCTTCTTCTTTTTTTGTTGTTTATTTGAATATAAATTCTCTCTGTTGTTATTGTACCAGTGATCCTTTGAAATTTCCCATTTTTCAAGGGCTTACTGAGTTGACTTGATCAAAGTAATAGAAGAGTGGACAGTCTAAAGGATAACCATACACGAAATTCATAACTATATTTTATTCCATTACAGGTAGGTGATCTTCCTGATTGAAAAGACTACATTAGTGTATATATTTGATTATATTGATTATTTATTTTGTATTGTTGATTTAAATTATTTAATTTTGATTTTAGGTGATGTAGAATGCTTTTATTTGATTTCTAATATGTGAAATAAATTCATTTGATCACTGTTAACTGCTTTAAATTTATTTAAATTATGGGTGCTCTGCCCTAAAAGGATCATTACATTATATTTGTTACGGGTGCTCTGCCCAGGGTCATTCCCGAAAGGATCAGCACGGTACGGGTGCTCTGCCCACGGTCATACCCGAAAAGATCAGCACGGGTGCTCTGCCCTGGGCGATTCCCTAAAAGGATCAACACACATGGGTGCTCTACCCTTGGTATTTACCCTAAAAGTCTATTCACTAGGTGCTCTGCCGAGGGTCATTCCCTAAAAGGATCAACACCGGTGCTCTGCCGAGGGTCATTCCCTAAAAGGATCAACACACACGGGTGCTCTGCCCTGGATTGAACCAAAAAGGATTTTAGATGACTGTATTATCTTATTTGGTTATTATGGAAAATAAATTATTATTATTGTTACGTAAAATGATGATTCAATACTCGCAATTAATCCTATTTGTTTTATTGAGTTGTATTTGTGTTAATGTAGAATTTTCAATTTTGGGAATGATTTGACCCTACGAGTTGTCGCGCTCACACCCGTATAGACTGTTTTGCAGGGTTTGTACATGAAGAACTGGTTAGATAAGATTGAAGAATTTTTCCCTTATTTATTTAAAAATTATTAATTATTTTTTTATGTCAATGTAATTAAAGATTCAAGATTGATTAGTGGATGTTATTTAATGATAGTTACTTTGACCCCTTTTAGTTGCTCTTATTGCCTTGAAAATGCATGAAATAATGTGGGTTGTGATATATATTTTATTTAAGTACAACTCACAGTACTGGAATTCGAGTTCGGGCCTGGCCAACTCGGGTACCGAATTTCGGGGTGTGACAGCAGGTCTTCGATTGAACACCAAGCTTTAAAACCAAAGGCCAGAGGAATGCATATCACTTCATATTTATCAGACACTATTACCATTGCAACTAGAAAATGATTGGGGCAAACTGAAATTTAAGCGGGGCATACATGAAATTCCACCGGGGAAGCTTGAATTTCAACGGGGCAAACGTGAAATTGAGTAGGGCAAAGTAGAAAATCAGCGGGACAAACATGAAATTGAACGGGGCAAACTAGAAAATCAGCGGGGAAACATGAAATTGATCGGGGTAAACTAGAAATTGAGCGGGGGAAACTGAAAATTGAGCGGGGGAAACATGAAATTGAACGGGGGAAATATAAAATTCAGCGGAAAAAATATGAAATTTAGCAGGGGAGAAACATGAAATTTAGAGGGGCAAACATGAAATTCAGCGGAGCAAACTTGAATTTCAGCTAGGCAAACACGAAATTCAGTGGGGCAAACATGAATTTCAGTGGGAGAAACATGAAATTCAATGGGGCAAGCATGAATATCCACGGGGCAAACTAGAAAAACTGCGGGCCAAACTGAAAATTGAGCAGGGGAAACATGAAATACAGCGAGATAAACATGAAATCGAGCAGGGCAAGCTTGAAATTCAGTGGGGCAAACTAAAAAATCAGCGTTGCAAATATGAAATTGAAAGGGGCAAACTAGAAAATCAGTGGGGCAAACTTAACAAATAATTTCATTGCTTGAGCCCAAAAATCTAAACATATCCAATGTTCAAATGGACCACACCACATGATAATTTTGAATTAAACTTCTACTGTTGATAATTTCTTAGGGGCCACGGAAGTTTTGGATCAAGCTTATAATTGTGCTTTCTATTAATCCATGTCTGTATGATCTTATGAACAAGTTTGATAACAAACAAACATCACTGTTGGGCTTACTGTGGTTTCAACGGTGGAAATCATTATCCACACTGCTTCCTGTGGTATGATCCACTTGGGGGTCGTTTGGCACCGTGGATTGGAGGGGATTGGAGGGGTTTTCCAATCCCCATAGTTGTTTGGGAGCATAAACTAACTGGGGGTTTCAAATCCAGGGGGTTTCTAATCCCCTCTTTGAGGGGGTTTACAAACTAGATACTTGAGCGGGCAGGGCAAACTAGAAATTCAGCATGGCAAACTAGAAATTCAGCAGGGCAAACATGAAATTCAGCGTCGCAAACTAGAAATTCAGCAGGGTAAACATGAAATTCAGCGGGGCAAAAACTAGAAATTCAACGGGGCAAACATGAAATTCAGCGAGGCAAATTAGAAATTCAGTGAGGTAAACATGAAATTGAGCGGGGCAAATATGAAATTCAGCGGGGCAAGCATGAAATTCAGCGGGGCAAACTTGAAGTTTGCCCCATTGAATTTCATGTTTAACCCACTCAATTTCTTGTTTGCCCTGCTGAATTTCATGTTTGCCCCGTTGAATTTTTAGTTTGCCCCGCTCAATTTTCAAGTTACCCCGTTCATTTTCATGTTTGCCTTGCTCAATTTCTAGTTTGCTGCGCTCAATTTTCAATTTGCCCCGCTCAATTTCTAGTTTGCCCCGCTGAATTTCGTGTTTGCCCTGCTGAATTTCTAGTTTGCCCTACTAAAATTCATGTTCCCCCGCTGAATTTCATGTTTGTCCTGCTCAATTTCTAGGTTATCCCGCTGAATTTCATGTTTGCCCCACTCAATTTTTAGTTTGTCCCGCTCAATTTCTAGTTTGCCCCACTGAATTTCATGTTTGCTCGGCTCAATTTTCAGTTTGCCCCGCTCAATTTCTAGTTTGACCACGAAGTTATTGAAACTAACCACGAAGTGAATGAAATGGATTTTCGACCATCGACCCGTTTGAATCTTGGAAAATAACTAGGTTGGTTGGCTAAATTAGCTTCTCCTACCCCAAAATCATATGTGGTATGCTAAGTAATTCATTTTAGTTTAGGAGATATGATTGTTAATTAAATAGACAAAGAAATGAATTAAAAGATAGAAAAATATTTTTATATACTTATATATACATATTTATATAATTATGTATCAGAGAAAAATGTAAGGGGAAAAAAGTTCTCCTTGTAAAATAAAAAATAATAATAATAATAAATCAATTCAATTTTGCCGGACAGTCGTTTTTTGTTTTTTGGGTGTGTTTGCTTTTGTGGGTCCCATTATGAGGTCTGTGTTATATCCAAATCGTCTATCTATTTGGCGAGCTCATATTAAGGCTTGACACAAAAAATAAGATAGATCTAACTCTCAAGTGGACCACACTGTAAAAGGCAGTGGGGAATTAAACGTCTACCATTGAAACCCTTTTAGGGGTTACAGAAGTTTTGGATCATTATGAAATTTGTTTTTCCTCTTCATCCAGCCCTTTGTGACCTTATGAATAGATTGGATGGAAAATAAATGTTATGGTAGGCTCTACGAAATTTTCAACGGAGAAAATCAATTTTCCCAATGCTCAGTGCTCTGTGTGGTGTGGTCCAGTTGATCTTTGGATATATATATATATATATATATATATATATAGGATAATACTCCAAAATGATCTCGAAATATGGATGAACGTTGTGTATATAATAAATACATAACAATGGGTCCTGTAACTTTGATATCCTTTGAATCGTTCGTACAACTCTCGGTTGGAGGAGCGTAAGCGCTCGTCTTCGAAGGGAAGGGAGACGTAGTTTCGTCCTCAAACTTGCTGTCCGTACAAGGAGGTTTAAATTCGGAAGTTAAGTTTGTATTGCTTCATGAATATCCAATGGATAAAAGGTAGGGTCCACAGTCGTAAATTTTTCAAAAGAGAATTGTCCACCTCCAAACTCTGTACGTGAACTCGACGCTTTTATAACACTACATTCTCCGTGTTTTTTTTTTACAGGATCTGAACTGTGAAAAACGTGGGTCTTACTTTAAAGATGTCCTGATCTGGAAACTGAGATGGTTCTTTCATCAAGCACTCTACGCCATTAAAATCAATGCACTACCGTTTGATCTGATTCAATGTATGGGCGTGGCCTAACCAATTTGTTGCTCGACCTATTTGAAATAAAGTTGGTACTTACAGTGTGGCCACCTTATAAACAGATCGGATGGTCTACATATGGCATTTGGGTGGAAAAAGACCGCTTTGTACGGTAAAGTTTACGTACATGGGTGAAAGAAAAGCAGAATGATTTAATGAAGGCCGGATACTGTACAACATTTTCTAGAATAAGTTTAGTGTACAAACGTTGAGAGTGGGACCTACAGACGTGTTTTATGACATCATGCCCGTCCATAAGAGTTTCCCAACCATGAAATGGGTACTTCACAAATATCACACAAATCCAACCTTTACGTAGGCCACCGCATGAATTTGAAGATTTTGGGTGATTTTCCATCGTTTTCTATGGGGCGGACTACATGATGATTCTGTAGGCCTGAAATTTCCGTGAGTACCATCATCATGGTCAAATCACTTGATGCGAAGTTTACTTCACATAAAAACAATATGGTGGGCCACACCATAGAAAAAAAGAATAACTAACCATCCAAATTTGATGGTAGCCTGCATCATAGTTGGATCGATCTGATTTTTAGGTGTCCAAATTTCATGGTTCATAGACCTTATTGGACAGATTGGATAGCATTAAACATCACGATGGGCCCCACGAAAAGGAGTTGTACAATAAACTTATTCTAAACGGGTTACGGAGAATCCGGCCTCATTCGTTTATCACGTTTCCTATTCTCAGAGCATACGTGTTTGGCAAACGCAACGGCTGACGTAGTAACAATAACATGATGTCAATTGTATCCAAATCTTCTCTCAAAATGACAAATTCGTATGTATTTTAAAAAATGCATGCACCGTACGTGGACGCGTCTTACTTGAGAAGAATACCCTATCCATTCAAAAGGTGGGATGCAGTTTGGGTACTACCTGCCGCGGTCCTTTGCTAAGAACACAGCCTCTGAGGGGGCACCGTCTTGTATGGGTTTTATCCACACTGTCCATCCATTTTGCCATTTTAAGCTGCAAGCTAAAAAGTGAGGAGTTCCTAGGCTCAGGTGGACCATACAGCACCAATTAAACACCCATTGCTGAAAACGTTTTGGGAGATAGGGAAGTATTGGATCAAGCCGGTATTTTTGTTTTCCCTTCTTTCAGGTTTATACGACCTTAGGAACAGGTTTGATGGTAATTAACCATCATGGTGGCCCTAGGAAGGTTTCAATATTGAATGTCATAATCACCACTCCTTCCGGTGGTGTGGTTCACTTGAGCGGTGGATTTACCTCAATTTTAAGTTTGTATGCAAATGATATGGCAAAATGGATGAATGGTGTGGATAAAATAAATACATTACTTTGGCTCCTTAGCCCCTATATGTTCCTAACTAGGATGGCAGGGGTAGCACCAAGTACACGTCGCGAAAGTAGTCTAAGGATGCATGGTGGGGTAGCACCCAATATGCTCCCCTAAAGTTTCAGTCAAGCACATATGGAGTGGGAGTGGATTAGGTGAGACTTGAACTCACCCAAGATGGTGCAGCCCTTGCCATTAGGGTTGTACATCAAGCCGAGTTGAGTCGAGGTGGGCCAAACTTGGCTTGGCTCGTCTGTGCTCTTCTCAAGTTTGAGGTCGAGCTTAGCATTAGAGCTTGGCTTGTTTGCCAAAACTTTCGAGTCGAGCTCGAGGCGAGTTAGTGGATCGATTCGAGGTGAGCTTACCTCGAGTCGAGTCGAGCTGGCTCCCAACCTGACCCAACCCCCAACCGCACCTGACTCAACCCAGTAACCTGACTCAACTGACCCAACCCCCAAATGAAGTATTCAATTAATAATATACATATATATTATATTAGATAGAGCCATAAAAGATATGTTGTTGTTGGTGCTGAGAGAGAGAGAGAGAGAGAGAGAGAGAGAGAGAGAGAGGGAGAGAGAGAGAGAGGAGCTTGAGCATGGTAAGTTAAGTAAGGAAGGGAAATGGTAAGAAAGGAACAAACGGGTAGGGTAGAGTTTATATTTCATTTTTTTTAATTTATAAATATTATATATATATTCGAGTCGAGCTGAGCTGGGTTCGAGTCAAGTCGAATCAAACTCCACTATATTCAAAATTAGCTTGTTTTCAAAACGAGCTACGTCATATCAAACTTGGCTAGCTAGCCTCGAGTCATCGTTCGAGTCAAGTTAAGTAGAGGTAATCGAGCCAAGCCAAGCAAGCTTTTCGAGTTAACTTGATTGGTGTACAGCCCTACTTGCCATAGGGCTCACCTTGATATATGTATTTGGTGTGCTCAGTGGAGCTGCGGACCTGCTCATTTGATAAAATCCTTAGATCACGATGGGCCCACCGAGCCCCGCCGGACGGATTGCCACACGGGCGACGATGGACGCAATCCGCTTCCCCATTACTCCACCCAGGTACACATACCAATATGCAACACGTGCAGGCTCTGAGCTGTACATCAGGAAGGCTACACTTTCTAGATCATCCGACTCTATGTTAGGTAGGCCACACTTTCTAAACTTTCAAGCCTACGACTAAAAAGAGTTCACATCTCCCATGGGCCACAGAATCTAAAACAGACGGACAGAGGAAAAATGGTTTAAACTGTTATTTTTGTTCATACATTGCGGCTCTCCTTAGAAGTGAAATGGTCTGATTTTTCGGACATGAGATGTAAGCATCATTTCAAACCAGGCGTAAAGCTCAGATCTCCTGCACGCGTTCGCTATTGACATGTGCTTGCATGTAGATAACAAGCCTCGAGAAAATTTGATTTCCGAGGTAGAACCGTTCTATGGGTACAGCTTGGGACAAAGTAGTAAGAATAGAGCCCACCAAATGAACGGTAGTGATCTCATACGTGCATACTACATTTGCCAGAATAGAAATTCATGATGCCAGGGTTGCTTTTGAGTTCGTTCTGCCTCCACGTACGGAGCAGGAGGCTTTTGCTTGACTTGGGTGTCACGTAACTTCGTCCACATGTGTCTCACATGTGTGGGGACTTAAAAGGTCCTCCTTTATCATTTTCCATCCGCATTATGGTAGGAAATTACTTAGCTTGAACTGATCCATCACTATCCGTATGTAGGGCTGTACACGAACCAAGTTATCTCGCTTGACTCCACTCAAAAAAGCTCGATTCAACTCGGTTTGAAACTGAGTTCGAGCTGAGTCGAGCTGGTTTTTTGAGCTTGAAAATTTTTCAAACCAAGTTCGAGATCGACTCGACTCGGATCAATACCCAACTCGAATTGAACTCAAATCGAACTAGTTCGGTGACTCAGTTAATTTGATATTGATGTTGCTCACCAAGTGTTTGATGAAATGACTCAATGAAGTGTTAGCTGGTAGCAAGGAAGTTATGTATATGAAACAAATACCATTTTTTCTTGATTTTGATGTTTCCTACAAGGTGTTTGATGAAATAACTGTAAACATCTGATGTTGTTTTACATACACTAAGAAATTAAAAGTGCACTCCACATGTTTGTGAAAATGCTGCACATGCTCGATCTTGGCTCGAATTGGCCCAAGTTGCCAACCGAACCGAGCCGAGCTAGCCAGTCAGGCTCGAGGACCGACCTAAGCCTAGTTTGAGCTGGGTTCGGTTAGTGGCTGAGCCGAGTTGAGTTGTGCCAAGTTTGACTCGGTTCGACTCGTGTGCACCTCTATCTGTACATGAATCTTGATGGTGGTGACGTTGTGGGAAAATTTAAAGTGGTTCACTATATGGAAAGTATAATTGAGCACGAGAGAAGTCTCTCGAAGCTGAATCGCATAGAGGAGCAAGATAAGCTTCTACCTCGAGCTAATAGAGCATAAAGCTCAGAGAATATAACTAGTGACTCTTCCGACGAAGAAATGGGCCCTAAGTCTACCCCAACCTGAGCTATCTAATGAAGAACCACAACCAGAGGTGGGACAAGAAACTCGAAGAGAATTCCGCCTTAAACGAAGAAAGGAAAGATTCGGAACAATCCTACCTGAAGATCACACTGACGAGGTAGGATCAACAATGTAACGTCTAAAAAAATTCGTTCAAAGACCCGAGGACCACCTCAGGTAGAAATTCCTAAGGACCGAATTCTGTGGAAATTAGACGATAAGTAATTAAGTACTAAACTAAATAATCGGTGAAATTAGCTCGAACCACTATCTATACGAATGGCAAGACCCAAAACCATTAAAATCACTAACTCAACGTTACTTAAAAACCTAGGAGAAATCTAAAAACCCAGTTGCTTTCGGGAGCACCTTGAAACACTGTATCGGACCTAGATCGCATGTCGAAAGTCCGATGACCGCGAAACTATAGGGTTATGACCGTCTTATTGGGCTTGACAACCATCGCGGGAATCGAGCCCAAATAGTATCCAGAAACGCACAACTTGAGCCCTGAGCGAAGTGTGAAAGAAGCGCGAATATCTTTAGAAAGTGAACCAGAACTTAAGTAAATTCGACCATTCGCTTGGTAGCGAAATGGAAGATTTTAGACCGTCGGTTTCTGACAGAACTTCACTCATGGATCAGGGAAATTTCCCTGCACATATCTGTGTACTTGTGGCCTGATCGAGTGACAACAACCGTTGATCTGATACAAGTCCGTCACGGCTGATCGGCCTATCCAAACGCGTTGAAATTGCATCCTGGCCTAGATCCATGGTCGGGGAACTTGCTCTATGATGTATCTGAGTAATGGACCCCCAGATGAGCTCCGTTTGCCCAAATAGATGCCCTTTGGCTATAACCTAAGTATACCATGGCCCTGGGGTCATTGACATTAGTTTTGAGCCTATATAAGGCCCTTAAACCCCCTCACTCCCATTCCATACGAATTTTTAACCTTAGGAGAGAGAAGATAAAAAAAGAGGAGAAAAGAGTGAGGAGAAGAGAGTGAGTTTGGGAGAACGTTGCTTGGATTCACTCCCATTACTCCACACACTGAATCCCCCCCCCCCCCCCCCCCCAAATCGCTACACGAACCATTTCAAAGATGATTTGGGTAAGAAATCCAAACCCTAACGCCGTAGTTAAGGTGTAGAATAATTGTTTGTCAACCTAGCTAACGGATTTCCTAATTTAGGTACCCGTTGTGTTGTATTTGGGAACGTATGATACGAACCGAGTTCGTAACGATTATACTGACGAAAGGTGCGGACTATAAATGTTTAGGTTATGGTTTTCAAGGCTTTCAATGTCAGTAATGATTTATGTCTTACTTAATTGCTGCCATATGATCTCAATTACGACGTATTCGATAAATTATACATGTGTGTGAACAATGTGAATATATAATGCATTCCATGTGTTTGTTGAAATGTTTGAATGAACTTGCAATTATGATTTGTGCTTGCCATGACTATTAATCTAGAATTCATGTTTGATGTATGTATGACAATCTCTTTGTGAAAGGATTTGCCATAATATATGTTGTAACTAATTTAGTCTATGTATGTAGTAATGTGTAGTCTAAGTGTTTGATAAAACGTCTAAATGAGAAAATGTTGATGGTTGGTATTTATTGAGTGTATTAAGATAGGATTCTTAATTTCCTTAATTATATGTATAGCTTCTTTCATGAAATCATATCGTCATTACGCGATTTATGAATTAAATGCAAGTGCTTGGCGACAAGTTCAATGTGTCTAATAAAATGCTCAAATGAGTGTTGTATTTGGATTGTTTGATAAATGCTTATATGATTATCACATGTATCCACATGCTATGTCTGAGTAAGATTGGGACTACAACCTAGTCCAGGCAATCGGTAACAATTTCTGTTTGGGTGACCGAATTAGTCTCGCCACATTTGATGCGTTCAGTGAATCCGAGTTGTACGATGATTGTTGACAGTGGTTAGGCCACATGGAATGCTTATGCGCTCCATGTCGATTAATTCAGCGTGCGCTCCTACCGATCGTACTTGTCTAATAAACCGATTGGCCTATTGTGTGTTTACCATGTGGTCCCCAATTACAGAAGAGACAGTTGGGCTACCCAGATCCTTGTACTTTTGTGGCACATCTTACTTTAGGATAGCACTCACTTTTTCAGTTAGAAAGATTTTCTTTTGGATACTTCACCATCTTTTGGTCGTGTAAAGGTCTTTCAAGAACTTAGCATCCGAGGGTATTTGTTTAATGGCATCTAAAAGATGAATGTTGACCGTCACCTATTTTAGAACCACCAAAATATCCTAAGTGTTAGACAGAGGTTTTAGTGCAATCAACCATTGGAGGAATAACACAACTAGCTTGTATGCTTTTTCTAGTTCTTTCTCTTGTGGAGCAATGTTAAGCTCATCATCTCTCTCAGTTTCTTCTGAGTCCTTAGCCTTTTCATCTCTTATCAACATAGTCTTATCAATTTTCTTTCCAATTCTAGGAGTGGTGATAGATTTAGCTTGCTCCATGTGAATCGAAGATCTAGGGTCACTTAATTCACATTGTTGTTTCGGGTTAGGAAGAAGTTGGGCCGAAAGAGTTCATTTCTCCCTAACAGCTAGTTGTGACTCAATTCTTTGGATAGACGATGCAAACACTCCCAAAGTTGTCTTGATATCCTGGAATGGTTGTAATGTATTCTGATTGAATTGCTCTTGATTTTGTATGAATTTCTGAACCGTATTCTCTTGAGGCATTCTTTGATTGAGAAGTTGAGTAAGGGCCTCTTAAGGTGTTGTTTGTTCCTCCAACTGAAGTTCGGATGGTTCCTCCAACTGAGATTGTATGTATTTGAGATGAGTCTACTGAATGGTCATTGGTAGTTGTTCACAATGTTTGATTGCTCATGCAACAACTCTTGAAACGCATGAATTGTGGGACAATCCTGTGTTAAGTGTATGTTGCTAGCACAAATACCGTAAGCAACTTCCACGGCCTTGTTGGGTTTGACCGTTTCTACCTTCTTAAGTTCCATGGCCTTGACTTTCCTTATGAGATTGTCCATCCTAGCGCTCATGCCATCATCTTCTCTTAAGACATACATCCCTCCCTTCTCTCTTGATTTAGTTGGCTTAGAAATGGTGGGCCTTGAGGAGGTGTCCCATGATTCTGTGTTTTCAACGAGTAAATCAAAGTAATCCCACACATCATCAGTCTCCTTGTTCATGAATTTTCCATTACACATCATCTCTACAAACTAGCATATGGGTGAAGTCAATCTGTCATAGAAAAAGCTTACTACCATCCATGTTTCATAGCCATGATGTGGACAAGAATTTAAGAGATCATTGAATCTCTCCCAGTATTGGAAGAAGGTCTCTTCCTCTTTTTGTGCGAAATTCATGATCACCCTCCTTAAGGTGTTTGTCTTATGAGCCGGGAAGAACTTTTTAAGGAACTCCCTGGTTAGCTCATCCCATGTACTGATGGATCGCAACCTTAAGGAGTGCAGCCACGACTTAGCTTTCTCTTTCAGAGAGAAAGGAAACAATTTCAGTCTTAGAGTATCTTCAAAAACATTATTAAAGTGTAGGGTAACAACAATTAGGGGTGTACATCGAGTTGAACCGAGTCGAGCTAGCCTAGCTCGACTCGGCTTGGCCACTAGCTGACCTCAGCTCGAACTTGGCTCGACTCAGTCCTTCAGCCTGACTAGCCAGCTCAGCTCAGTTCGGTCAGCAGCTCGGACTAGTTCGAGCCAAAATCGAGCTGAGTTCCCCTGTGCAACATTTTCACAAACACCTGGACTGCACCTTCAAAATCCCACTATATGGTAAATAGCAGCAATGGTTTTCAAGATATTTTATCAAACCTTCTAAGCAACATAAAAACCAAGAAAAAAGGGTATTTATTTCATATACATACCTTCCTTGCCACCAGCCACACTTTGTTGAGTCATTTCATCAAACACTTGATGAGCAACATCAATATCAAAGTAACCGAGTCACCGAAGTGGTTTGATCCGAGTTCGATTCGATTTGGATTCGATCCATGTTGAGTCGAGCTGGGGCTAGCATGAACTCAGCTCGAACTCATTTTCGAGCTTAAAAAATTAGCTCGACTTGGCTTGAACTCAGCTTCGAACCAAGTCGAATCAAGCTTTTTCGAGTTGAGTCGAGCGAGCTAATCGAGCTAGCTCGGTTCATGTACACCCCTGGCGACGATCTCGTCAAATTCTTTTAGGTGCGAGTAAGGGCTTCTAGCCCATGAAATTTAGAAGGAGTTGCATCACTTTCAACTTGAAATTCACATTTCCTGCATTGAGTGGAAAAATCATGCAGGAAG
This sequence comes from Magnolia officinalis, assembly GCA_021015155.1. Lineage (NCBI taxonomy): Eukaryota > Viridiplantae > Streptophyta > Magnoliopsida > Magnoliales > Magnoliaceae > Magnolia > Magnolia officinalis. Next base: position 27,604,627 of record JAJHSJ010000002.1, on the reverse strand, counting down.
GTGTACTTCGCCCTCTCAGGTTGTAGGTAATCGCGTAAGGTTTTAGGTGAGAGAGCCTGGTGTGCTTCATTCTCATCTCGAAGTTCCTTAGCCGGGTGGCGAGGTTGATTTGCAACATTGTTTCTACTAACTCAGAGGATCTTAAGTGATGTCTAATCCGGTGATGGATAGGCAACCCTTCGACTAATCCTCCTTCGCTGAAAAGACGTAAAGTGTTGTCACGTACCCACTTGGGCATGAAACACTCTAAATTCCTCTAGTTCTAAACAAACTACTCCTAAAAATAGAAATTCAAAATCTAGAAAATCTGAAAAATGAAAAGTAAGAAGGATATTACCAAAGAAGAATCTTAAGTTAGATGCTACAAAATAGCAAAAATCATATTAGTACTAAAAAAATAGAGCGACTATAATATAGGAAATTCAAAACTAATCTAAAAAGAAATGAAAAATCAGTCATAATCCTAAACTAATTCTAAAACTAAAATAATTCAAAAAATAAAACGCAGTCCTTGGTAATGGTGCCAAAAACTTGTTCGCTTGTACCCCAAGTCTAAGGTTGTGAAGTAGTAATAATCTCGGTGACAGAATATATTTGTGATTTTTCGAACTACATAAGAATTAGAACTAGCTGTAAACTAAATCTGAAATTTAAGAAGAATGTTGTAGTGAGGTAAAACTATTAATGTAATGGAAAACTAGAGTGTCAAGGATCCACTTGTAGTTATCCTAATGCCATCTTAATTGATTCAACATGGATTACTCAATTGGAATCGAAGTCCTAATCTATCTAGTCGAATGATAGAGTTGTTAAAACATCAGAAATTATTCAGAACAGATTATGAACATTCATAGTAACAATCACAAATCAGAGAAGAGAGCATTCAGGAAGTTCCTAAGTATCCATTGTGCTCGGAGTCAACGATAGATCAAAGTCAATTCAAAAATACCTCTTTGTTAAACCATAAACTATGAAATATCCAACATGAATATCATAAAACATAAATCAAAGTAAGAAAATACATTAAAATAAATTACAAGTTTCACCTATTAGCTCTAGTTAAGAGATTAGTTAACCATAAACATGATTAAACTAAAAATCTTAAAAGAAAACATGAAAAACTAACTAGAATGGTTGGATTGAAGAAGATGGAAGACTATCACGCCCCAGACTCGGTAATCAGACTCACAAGAACCCAATAGCTGGTTTTGGCCGCAACAGCCTCCATAGTACCCCATTCTTGGTTCCTGAGGTATGTTCCGATCCTGGGATCCCACAAGGAGGATTTTCATAACTGTATAACCATTTCCAATATGAGCATACCCAAGATCACAACAAGTATATCTGAAAATAACAAAGGCACACATCACAAAAATTTGAACTTTTATAAGATTTTATAAGGTCCAAAGGACATACATAAGATAATAGAAGAATGAGAGAAAAGTCTGCAACACCGGGGTCCTCAGGCTTAACTCTAATCCAAGATCTGCGCTATGACGCCTGCTTAGGATCTCCTGCACGCATCAATCGTGCATAAGCTTATAAAAGCTTAGAGGTGGTAAATGTGTGTGATAATGGTGCACAGAAGAATAGTAGGAGATACAAGAAAAATGATCAATCACAATGTCGCTAGCCTACCGAGGCTTACCATAAATACAATGCAATGAGTACTGGGCGTCATACTAAGGCGATACATGAAGGGGCTTATATAGTCAATGCGAATGCAATGCAAAGTAATGCTAGTGCTCATAACCAATTCACATATCAAGTACATTTCCAATCATAAGGAAATCACCGGGGTCCATTACACTGCTGGATAATTGCCGCTCTCCAGACCCACACAGTCAAACGAGCGTAAGAGACCTTACTACCTGCTTGGGGACAACCAATCACCAACAAGGCTCAACGGCAGCGGACCCATTTAAGAGCTAGTCAGACTCATCATAGAAATGACTTCTTACACCAGGCGGGTAAGGCCATACCCCTACCCAACCGACTACACGATAGTAGGAGTCACGGCCTAACGGTATAAGGCTCTCGTGCGCTCATAGTTTTCACTCGGTCACGGCGTTGGGGCAGATCTTTGGTACCATGTAAATTTTGAAAATTTTACCCATGGGCATCCTATGCACCCGATATGCTCAAATACATTTCCAGTGTCCACACATACGGCCATCCACGAATATCCCTGTGGAGGTAAGACCCTGATGAAGCAAGGGCCGTATCATCATGAAATGTGATGTCAATGCATGAGTCACACATACAAATCATGCACTAGCTTCATGCACTCAATGTGCACAAGGGGAGAAACTCCATCCCTCTATGACCACCACACAATGCAATCAATTCACACATATGATGCATATGGGTCACAATGATGTAAGAGTACTACATGTAGAATATATTCCTCCTTCCCAAGGAGGGACAAGGTCTAGATACACAGACAAGTACTCTAAGGAGAAGTTAAGTCCTCTAGTGGGGGCCCAATACTTTGGGATGACCCACAAGCTAAGAGAGTCAAAAACCCAAGGAAGAAGCGGTCCTAATCAAAGGCTCAAGGTGGACCTTCAACCACCTATAGGAACCTTATGGGCCTACATTAGGGCCACCAAGGAGGACATCTAACCTCAAATGGGTCCCAAAAAGGTAGCCTGCTAACTACATGCATGTAAAACAAGGCCCAAGGCCTAAACATCTGGGCCTAGTGGGCCGTACACAAGGCCCAACACTTAGGCAACATGGTGGGCCCTCAAGTAAGGTTTGGGCCCAACCATAAAGATCATAAGACTACTCATTGTGGTGGGCCTAATGGGAAGCCCATTATTCCAACATATGGGTAATCCTTATATTTAAAACAAGTAAGTTTGGCCCCACATCTCGGCCCAAATATGGATTTATTTTAATGGGTAAGCAAGGGCCCAACTACTTAAATATTTGGCCCATAAAACCCATCACAATGGCATGATAAATATAGGCCCTAAGGGTCCAATGGGCCTTTCAAAAGTTCCAAGCCAAGCAAGGCTATATGGCCCAACAATTAGCTAGAAGACTAGTCCAATAAGAATCCAGATGGAATGGGCCTTAAATATGCACTAATTAGGCCTAAAATCTAATTTAAAAAATGGGACAAGATATGTGTAATAATGTCCCCAAATTTAGTAGACCATGCTGCCCCAAAACATTCATTTATGGTCAGCAACTTTGGGCTTATTGCTGGAATTCCAGCCCACCCACAATCTGGCTTGCTGGAATTTTTTTAAAAATAATTAATTTATATATTTATTTTTTTTTCCTGATGACCCATACATGTCACAGGGGGTCCACCAGATGAAGGGAGTAGATTAAACACATAAATCAGATGGACCATGCTGCTGGACTGGACGTCCAGCTGCAGTCCAATGGGCCGGGCGTCCCATGTGTAGGCAGCTCTATGGGCCTGGGTATTTGGCCCAAAAACTCACCCAAATGGACCCCAAAAATGGAAACTACAGAGGGAGGTGGCCATGTCCCACATGGACCAAGATTGGATGCAAGGTGGGACAATAAAATTCATCAAGTTGGGCCCACAAGGTGGCTTGGACGGCCAGCCAAGGCTGGACGTGTCAGGCCCGTATCCTAGTGACAATTCCATTCCGTAGGATCCCACGGTCCTCCCTGTAGAATTTCGACGACTCGCGACAAGTAGATAACATTTGGGCAAGTTCCTGAGTCACATCCTATAAACCCGAGCCAACTCAACTCGAGACCTGTGTCATTTCGACCGCTTCGTCGCCACAGTTCAGATACCATGTCTCGTGCGTCAATGCGACGCTCAAATTATGAGATCCGGCCCGTGCATCATCTCGGCCATTGATCGTTTGATCGCGGGACCCACCTATCTATGTTGTTGTATTTCCCTAGAAAACCATAATTACGATGATGTCACCTTAGGGGTGACATCACCCTACCTTACCCTCAGCCATAACTCCTTACAAGCGACCACCCCTTCCCTTTTCCCCATAAGTCAAACTCATTAATTGCCTAGAAACCATCACCTCTCTCTCTCTCTCTCTCTCCCTCTTTCTTCTTCACTTTTCCTCCATTGTTACAAGCTTGGGACGTCCAAGCCACCCAAAAATCTAGCCATCTCCCACCCATTCTCCCTACTAATCCAGCCCACCAAACCCCATCTCGACCGTTAAATCAACCTCCTTGGAGCTCTAAGACTCATTGAAGGAAGGAGTTCAAGATCTTGAGGTGGGTCCTCTCTCTCTCTCTCTCTCTCTCTCTCTCTCTCTCTCTCTCTCTCTCTCTCTCTCTCTCTCTCTCTCTATCTTTTTTTTTGTGTGATGATGTGGCCGTGTGGCCCACTCAGGTGGACCCCACCATGATGTATTTTTCTCAAGCCATCTAGTAGGTGGGGCCCACCTTAAATGTGTTGCATGCAAACCGTTAAGCGTCCAGGGACGCTGGATGTGGCCACGCCGTGAATTGTGCACAGAGGTGTGGTGCACCGGCAGGAAAACAAAAATATTAGTTTGATTCAAAGCTTAGGGGTGGGCCGCCCATGTAGGCCTCACCTTGATGTATAAATTTGATCCACGCCATCCATTACATTCCTCATTTCATTTTAGGCGTTGAGCTGAAAAATGAGGTTAATCCGATTACATGGCGGGCCATTGCATAGAAAACAATGGTTTTCATCGTTAAATTCACTCTGATGTTTCTATACACCGAAACATACTCAATATTAGGCTTGATGGGTCTGTCCTGAGCCATGGAAACCAACGGATGGGTCGAATTCCCCTGATGCGGGCCCCACCTGTGAAAAACCTCAAGAAAATATTTTTTTTAAAAAAATAAATAAATAAACAACACATATATGTAGCAGGACGCTGCTGCTACCTGAGGACATGCAGGCAGCATCCTGCGCTGCTGTGGACGAACGGGCAGGGACCCACGATCCCAGCCGTGGGCCCCACCATGATGTGTGTTGATCATCAACGCCGTGCATTTGGTAGGTCCCCTTTGGGACAGTGGCCCCCCTAAAAATCAGCTGCATGAGGGGATCAGGTGGCCCACATAAGTAACAGTAAGGGTTGTACGTCTGCCGTTGAAATCCTTTTGGATCTCACAGTAGCTGTGGATCATTACGAAATTTGTTTTTTTCTCTTCAGTTGGGTCTTTGTGACCTTATTACAGCTTGGATTGCAAATAAAAGTTATGGTGGACCCCATAGTGATGAACGTGTATGATCCATGCCGTTCATCCGTACATGAGGCGTGAGACCCATGATACATGTGTTGCGCCTACACGGTCCAGCAACAGGCACTGTTGGAGAGGCAGATACAAATATCTGCTTGACCCAACACTGGTGGGCCATCACATGGCCCCACCTTGATTTATATGTTGTATCTGCTACCGTCTAGCATAATGGGTCGTGGACCCACTCAGACGCCATGGGTTTCATCCTCACCGTCCATTTGAGGATGGTGGAAATCCACCCTGATGTATGTACCTCACCTACACCATCCAGCTGAACAATGTTGGACGGTGCTGTGTACTCCACCATGATGTATGTTTTGGACGCACACCGTCCAGCTGTGGACCCCATGTGATGTATGGGTCACATTCAAACCATCCATCCATTTAGTGTGTGTGGGACCCACCCCACATGTATTGCACGTGTGGAGGTGGGCCCCCAGATGAGGTATGTGTTTTATTCAATCCGTCCATCTGGACGGTGGTTGGGTGGGACCCTCTCTGATGTATGTGTTTTATATATACGTCATCCATCTGTTTCATCCACACGGTCCATTGCCCAGATGTGGGGCCTACCATGATGAATGTGTTACATCCTCACCGTCCAATCCCTGTACGGTGGGACGTGGCATACCTCACACCTGTTATATATTATAATATAATATAATATTATATATGTATATATATATGATAAATATCTGCTGCATTACAGCTGTGGGATCCACACACGTGTAGACTCCACCATGCTATGTGTATTTCATCAACACCCTCCAAACAGTGGGCCCCACATTATCAGTTATAGCTACTGCTTTGACGTAACAAGCTTTGTGGGTCCCTGCTTAAGCTATGTGTTGTATCCATCCATCCACACGTGTGAGGACCACACGTGTGGGGCCTACCATGTAATGTATGAGTTTAAACCACACCGTCTACTGTGTGGGACGGTGTGACCCACTGGGATATTTGTGTCTTATCTCAACCGTCCAGTGATCTGGATGGTAGACCACACCATGATGTATGTATTTTATGTCCACGCCGTCCTTCTGCCGATCCCACCTTGATGGTTGTGATTCATCCACACCGCCCGACCATGTGATAGGGCCCACCTGTAACGTATATATGAGGCCCACCTGTAATGTATATTTGAGGCCCACTTGTTGTATATTTGAGGCCCACTTGTTGTATATGAGGCCCATTGGTGCGGCCCATTGACACGGCCCACTTGATGTTATGAGACCCATTGGTACGGCCCATTGATGCGGCCCAACTTGGTATGATGAGGCCCATGTGCAGGGCCCGCCTGTTATGTATTTGTGACCCTTTTTGGCGTGGCCCATTGACTTGTATTCGAGGTCCATATGATGTGGCCCACTTGATGTATATTGGCCCATTGTTGCGGATCATGTGATGCGGCCCATTTGATGTATATGAGGCTTATATGGTGTGGCCCATTTGATGTATATGAGAACCATGTGTTGCGGCCCATTGAGATGTATTATCGGCCTATATGTCGTGGTCCATTGTGATGTATTCGAGGCCCATGTGATATGGCCCATCATGATGTGTATTAGGCCCATGAGATGCGGCCCATCATGATGTGTATTAGGCCCATGAGATACGGCCCACCGTGACGTGTATTAGGACCATGTGATGCGGCCCATAGGGATGTGTATGAGGCCCAAAGTGATGTATGTTGTCCCATATGACGAGGCCGATGTGACATAAATGAGGCCCATCGTGATTGTACATGAGGCCATGGGCCCACTATATATTTGGCCCTATGAAGGTCACTCCTTGGGAACAATGTTGGGTAGATGTCCCCATTGATGGGCAATGACGGTTAGATGTCCTCATTGTGACCTTCCCTTAGGCCTTGTTAGGCCCATTCTCTTCGTGGGTTAACCCAAATAAATGGGCCCCATTCGCCATAGACGGATGGCTCCGTGCTATCGGATTTGACATAACCACAGCTGAGAGCTGATCTTTACATTATGGTTGATCGGTTGTCCATCTATGGACCCCGCCTTATTTATATATGCTGGTTGTCGGTGCCGATTATCAATGTTGATCGACGGTGTTGATTATCGATGTTGATTATCGGTACCGATTATCAAGGCCGATTCCGATTGTCGAGGCCTAGTATTGAGGCCAATTCCGAGTGTCGATTGGCCGATTTCGATTGCCAAGGCCGATTGTCAAGACCTATATGATGTATATACGATCCGTAGTTGAGGCCCATTGTGATGTATTTGAGGCCTATGGGCAAGGCCCATTATAATGTATTTGAGGCCCATGGGCAAGGCCCATTGTGATGTATTCATGGCCTATGGGCAAGGCCATTGTGATATGTATTAGGCCCATGATGAATGACTCATTTGATGTATTCGAGACCCATGTGCAGGGCCCACATGTCATGTATTTGAGGCCCATGATCAAGGCTCACCTGTTGTGTATATGTGGTCCTTGAGTAAGGCCCATTGTGTTGTATATTAGGCCTTTGTGTGGGGCCGTGGGCCCATTATATGTTTGGCTCTATGTGGGCCATTCCTTGGGGCAATGTTGATTAAATGTCCACATTGTCGAAGCTGATTGTTGATGTCGGTTATTAATACTGATTATGAGTATGTGACAACATAGCATCATAATACATGCCCATACACATCATCTGCATGTTTGTTATGAGATGTAGCTGACCATTGCATATGCCATTGGACAGGTTGTTATGAGACTCCTTGAAAGATGGAGGTTATCTCACATGAGCGCACGGTATGCGCAGGATTGATGCATGACTGAATTGTATGACTCATGCATCTTGCATTATGATTTCTGTACGCCCTAGCGACATCAGGGCCGTAGCCTCCACAGACATATCGTGGATGGCCAGATGGGACGCCGGAAATCTGTTCTAGCATTGGGTTGTCATAGATGGCCCTGAGTGAAAATTCCTAAACTCTCTTGGTACCAGAGGACGCCCCAACGTCGAGACCGAGTAGATACATGAGCTCCCAAGTGTCGAATACCAGGAGGTCGCGTCTCCCACTATGTCGTGGTCGGTTGGAAGGGGTATGGCCTTACTCGCCCCAGGGTAGGGTGCGTAGCTAGGCTGAGTTTGACAAGCTCTTAAATGGGTCCGCTATCGACGTGTCGGGTAAATATTGGCTAACTACTGGCTAGGTGGATAGTGAAGTCTCTTCCACTTTCATTGTCGCGCGTTAGTGGGTGGCGATTTGCATATAGAGTGTACTAGACCCCAGTGATGATCCTAGAGATGAACTGTACTGATATGTGGACTTATTAATCAGGAGTTGCATACTCATTCATTCATTCATTCACTATCCACTCGGGCTGGTGGTGCGTAACTATTTGTTACATGTACCTTTGCAATGGTCAGGATTTCGGTTAGGGTGCACGACTAACCTGAGATCAGGAGTTTACCACTTCGAGTCTGACTATCCAAATTTAGGTATGGGATAGAAGTCCCTTGTGATGGACCCCATAGCTTGGGATACTACATACTATCATCCCGACTTCACACTCCAGTATGGTCATTCCAATCGCAACACATATTGCATTACATCCGCTGCATATGGCATTTTGGGTTACTGTGTTTCTACATTTATATGGTCTAGATACGGTTGACGCTATTCGTGAACTCATTAGGAATGACATATTGCATCGCATCCTCGACATCTGATATTTGGCTCTTTATGACTTCTTATTTGCATAGTTATCCTATATTGCGTATTCTTATATTGATTGACTTATGGACTTGTCCGTATTTCCACTTATTCTGTTATCGTATGATTTATGATCTTGTCAGTACTTCTGTTTACTCTGATAATTCCTACTCTTGTCAGTATTTATGCTTACTCTGATAATTCATGATCCTGTCAGTATTTCTTTTTATTCCGATATTGTACGATTTATGGATTACCAGTATTTTCAGTATTGTATGATGATGGCATTGTAAATACTTGACACTTACCTTGTGCACTCACTTACACCACTCTCTAAGCTTTCTATAAGCTTATGCACGATAGATGCGTGCAGGTGATGTTAGGTTGCAACAGTGTTGAGCTTGGAGCGTGCAGCGGTCTTCTGGAGCTTGATTTTTGATTTATGTATTTTCCTTTCAGCATTGTACTCAAATGATTATGTTAGTGGATATGTGTTGATGATGTTGCCTTTGTGAATTGGTTAATCTTGTGGTTATGCTTATTACGAGTTAAATGTACATTGAAAAAAAAATCCTCCTTGCAGGATCCCAGGATCGGATTCTGGCTTATGAACACTAGGAGCCGAGAATAGGATACTGCGGAAGTTGTCGGCACCGGATTCGGCGATATGGATTCCTGTGAATCCGATTTTTGGGTTTGGGGCGTGCCAGGACGCCCCAGCCTGGGCGTCCCAGCCTGGTGCGCTACTCCAGGCTGCACCACGGTCGGTACAGGGGTCCGATGGCTTTGAAATTTTGCAGGATGGTCCTTCCATGGGTGGGCCACACCTCCACAAAATTTCGTAATTTTTAGATAATCAAAAGTATTTTAATTAAATTCGGAATTACAATCTATCAAGAGTGAAATGTTGTTGTCCATGCAATGTTTATCTAATAAGGTGGGCCAAAACTTCATCTAGGAGGGGGGAAATGGATGTTTAATATTTTTTCCATAAAATACAGCAAGGTGGGGTCCACAAAAGTGGTCTAGCCCTCAGAGAAACCAAGCTGAAATTTGTGTTTTTCCTCCATACATGTGGGTTGGACGGTCCAACAAGGTGGACCCCCCCCCCCCTATGGGCCTCCCTTTTTGGGTACCATTTCATGGGCTATCTGAGGTGTGATCCATCACACCTCAAGGTGGGGTCCACACCTTCATATTAAACTCCACAATCATAAAGAAAATAGTGGAAATCATGATCCAAAATCCATACCAAACATTGACCATGACAGTCCATGCAACAATCCAGATTTTTGGACAGCAATACATGGTTGGACATATCAGCCTATATCTCAATAATCTCAGCAATTAAAAGGGTATGTGGCCTTCCTTAGTGAGCCCCACACATGTTTAGATCATGAACTAAGGTCAGGACACTTGCATGCTTAAGTTAGGGTGTCCAAAAACCATGGAATAAGGTGGTAGGGGCGTCCCACCCTTGTTGAATTTTTGGGATGTCTTAGGCCCACCAAGTGGGCCACACACATCATCATCCACAATAATAAGAGAAAGGAGAAGAAGAAATACAACCCGGCCATGGGGTAGGGCCCCGCCACTAATGGGCCCTCCCAAGATTCAATCTCATCCATATAACTATGTAGATTGTACATACAACAATAAACCAATGCATGCATGATCCATAACTAAGATGGGTGGTTGGGATGTCATCCCAACATGACTTCTAGGGTCTAGATACCCTTGGAATGAAGTAAATAATACAATACATCATGATGGGGTCCATGGAGAATGGCCCCATCATGTATCATGATATGCATGTAGGATGTGCCACATCCATGGGGTCAAATAGGATCCCCACCATGGATTGGTGGGTCCCATATGATCCATTTATAAAGAAAAGAGAATATTAAAGGTCAGGAAAGAAATCAGAAATTTATATTCACCCACATGCAAAGCAAGTCTCCAAACTTCTACACCATGATGATCTTGAGCCTAAGAAAAGGTTTTAATGGTTGAGATCTATTTCTAATGGTGGGATTGGATGTATTTTGAGGATTAGAGGGCTAGAGATAAGAGAGAGAGAGAGAGGGATATTGGAGGGTGGGGTGTTGCTAGCAAATGGAGGGAAACGAGAAAGAGGGAAAGATAGAGAGAGAGAGAGAGAGAGAGAGAGATGTCATAATGGGTTTGTAAGAGAAGTCATCATTGCATAAGGAAGAGTTTACAATGCTTAGGCTTTAGGTTAGGCTTGTGTAATGTGTATTGAGGTGGGTGGTGTTTTCCATAGAATTTGTGCGGTGTATGTGTAGTGTGTATAGGGACTTGTGCCAAGGAGGTAGTCCACATGCATTGCACAAAAGTGAGCCACATGATTTAGGGACATACTATGTAATGTTCATAACTTTTGATCCATATATCATATGGATGCACAAGACACGTCGTTGGAACCACAATGACGATGCGAACAAGATGGCATAGGTCTCAGGCTAATCCGAGTCAGGTCAACGTGATCAGACTCAAGGATGATACCAAATGCTATCCGAGGGTCGCGGGTCACCCGAATTCGACCGGTAGGACTGCGGGACCATAAGAAATAAAATGCATACTCACACACACATGCACATGCAGGAACTCGGGTCGGATATTATGAAGACTCCTTGAAATTCTCTAACACCTTGCTCCACTTCTCCTATCCTAATTCGTGCTTAGAAGAACTCAGAGGATCCCTTTATATAGGTGTAACATCCTGGATTTTTGCCAACCTGGGATTAGACGTCCTTAGGCAATGGGTCGCTCCTAACACCTTATTAACCTGTCAGAACTGAATCCCATAGTTTAAAATCGCTTTTTAACCCATTTCCTTCACAAATCTCACTTTCACTACCTTATCCTTCACAAAGTAACTAAGTGCGAAACTAGATTAGCTACGAAATCCGCTTGATCCACTTTAAATACGATCTGCAAGACCCAAAACTTGTAGAATCATTGACGCTAGGTTACCCTAAAATCCAGGATCAATCTCATTACCCAGTTGCTCTCGGGAGCACATTGAAACTCCGTATCAGATCTAGACCGCACGTCGGAAGTCTGATTAACACAAAGTTAAGGAATTAGGACCGGCTTACTGGGCTTGACAACCATCTCGAAAATCAAATCCAGATAATGTCCCAGCGCTATTCGCTTGAGCTCGGAGCGGGGAGTGTGAGAAATGTGAAAATAATTTTAAATTAAATTTAAAATAAATAAATCTGGCACATGTCGCTTGCGGATCAGTATTAAGCAACCAGACCGTCAGAATCATGCCAAATTACACCCTCAGATCAGGGATATTTCCCCAAACATATCTATGTACTCGAAATCTCCGATCGAGATCCGCTGACCATTGAACTGAAACTGGTGCGCCACGCGTGATCTGAGAACCCTACTGGAATAAAAACTTAATGGTACTTAGATCCAGTGTCAGTGAGCTTAAGTCCGACCGCACACAGAAAAGGGGCCACCAGAAGTCCTCCGTTGAGCTGAAACTGACCCACTTTGGATATAACCTAAGTATACCTTGACCTGAAGTCTATTTCGGAAAAGTTTTAGGCTATATAAGGACCTTTAAACCCTCTCTCATTCAGCCATACGAATTTGAGAAAAACTCTAGGAAAAGAGAGAGAAAAGAGAGAAAAAGTGTGGGAGATGTGGGAGATTCTTCTTGCCGTTCTTCCCTGTCGTATCCAAGCTCTACCACTTCCTTCTAATCATTTTTTCCGACGATTCCGACTTCGTTTCTAGGTAAGAAACCCTAACCCTAATCTATTTTGGGGTTTTGATAGTTGTAGGTTATGAAATAGCTAACCTATTTCATTTTATAGGTTGCCAAACTCCTGTATACGAAAGCTTAGCGAATCTATCGACTCCGTTACGATTCTACGACAAAAGGTGAGAACTTTAGGTGTATAGGTTATGGTTTTCAATGCTTTCAATGTCAGATAATGATAGATTCATGATCTGCATATAATTGCACATGTGCAAAGTGCTGTCTGTTTTCCGTTTCGATTAAATACGAAGAATATGAAATTTTGTGTATTCTAGGTATTTGTAGGAAGTACCGTATACGTATAAATTTTGAAAATGTGTTTGCCATGATTATTTGCTGTATGAACATATGGTATATGTGTATAACACTTACTTGGCGAGAGGGTTCGCCCTAATACATGTTTTTGCTAATATACACTATGTATGTTAAAATAGTGTATTCTAAGTGTTTGTGAAAATGACCGAATGAATATAGAATTCGCATTCGTGCTCGCCATGACTGATTGTTATGGATACATGATTGTTGTATAGTCAACACCCCTTTGACGAAAGGATTTACCCTAAATCACGCCATGCCCAATATACACTATATGCTAAAACGTGTAGCCCAAGTGTCTGTAGAAATGACTGAATGAACATGAAACTTGGATTCCTGCTTGCCGTGACTATCCGTCGTGGGTACATGCGTGTTATAATTGGGGCAACTCCCTAGTGAAAGGATTTGGCCTTATACCTATGTGATCAACATACGTCATGTATGTTGATGTATGTAGTTTAAAGTGTTTGTTGAAATGACTAAATAAATATGGATTTATGATTTATGCCTGCCAAATGTATTGAATGTAAGAACATGATTGATGTGTATGCGACAACTCCTTGCAATAAGAATTTGTCCTATTCTATGTTGAAATCAACATACGTCATGTATGTTGGAGTGGTGTAGTTTAAGTGTTTGCTAAAATGCCTGTGTGAGAAATTGTGTGACGAACTAAGTTTAATAGTAGTGTTGAGATAGGATTCTCAGCTACCTTAGAGATGTATATGATTTCCTCCATGTTGCTTGTTTAATTTAATCGCTTACTATGAAATATAGGTGTTTGTATTTTCTGTTTATATTGTGCTTTATTACATGTTTTATGACGTGCTTGTCAACATGCTTGAATTACTTTGTTTATTCTACTTTACTCTACATGCTTCTGGTCATGGATTGATTGTGTTCGGGGGATATGATTATAGTCCAGGCAATCGGTAACGGAATTGAATTCGTGGCTAAGATTCATTTGCCACGTGAGATGTGTTCGACGAACCCGAGTCGTTCTTCGATTGGCGATAGTGGTTGGCCACACGAAGTGCTTATGCGCTTCATATCGTTCAACTTATTGTGTGCTCGGGCTAGGCGAGCTCGTCAAGTAACCCGATCTGTCTTATATATGATCACCATGTTTGGACGCCTCTGCTTGAACCTAGGGTACCAAACTTACCAGTGAAATCCCTTTAACCATGGTACCTCGATCCGCTAAGACGCATGAGCCGATTATGGTGGCATGGGACACCGTGGTCGAGCTGTCGGCCTACGCTGGGGCCACGTACCTCCCCGTAGTGTCCATTGAGGCACCAGACTCGTGAGCCGATTATGGTGGTATGGGGCACTATATTCGAGCTGTCGGTCTACACTGATTGGTGACGAGCCCTTTGTAGTGACCTCGAGCATACTCTGAATTTGCAGTGAGGCGACAAGTTTTACCGCGGTATATAGAGTATGAACTAGGCCTGTATCAATTTAGTGATGAACCGTTAAAAAGGTGATGGGGGAGTGGTGTAATGAATGCGTGTAACAACCCTAAAAGCCTTTGCAGCGACCTAGAAATACACCATCGTATGAGATTAACTAGAACTGACGACCCTAGAATGGATCATGTTTGGAAATGATACAAGGGAGGTACCTTAGTTTCCCAATCCTGCTGTTTCAAAATGAACTAATAACAACTCAGTAATCATGCTCATCATCGCATTGCATGTGCCTGGAAGATGTTGAGCACTGAGGAATGCAAGCATACCGTGAACGTAAGATGGTGTCGCATGAGGGAGTATTTGGTGAGGGCATGCATCATGACTGCATTCATACTTGCATTAATAAGAGTAATTAGAAGTGTTTGATTGTACTGCTTTATCATTACTGCTTGACTGGATTGATAACATGTTAACCTATGCTTTATTGTTCCACTGAGTTGATCACTCACTCCCACGTTACGGGACGGAGTTGTACACACCAACCAGACTGTCTTAGCTGCAGGTAATGGCGATGCTTATGAAGCAAAGCCGGACTACTCTATGATGTTGAGAAGGAGTTCTCCTTCATGTAACTTTTTGACAGGTCTATGAAGACCTGGAATTGCATTGACGGGGTTATGGTATTTGGGATAGAAGACGCTACACTTCCACAACTTGGTATATTTTGAAATTATACTTGAAAT
Source organism: Magnolia officinalis (assembly GCA_021015155.1). Classification (NCBI taxonomy): domain Eukaryota; kingdom Viridiplantae; phylum Streptophyta; class Magnoliopsida; order Magnoliales; family Magnoliaceae; genus Magnolia; species Magnolia officinalis. The sequence goes on along the minus strand of JAJHSJ010000002.1, from coordinate 27,589,434 downwards.
TCATTAACCTGGTAACATTATCACACTCTGGAGACTCACCACAGTTTTTATATTTTATATATGTATCACAGTCTTTCGCTTACAATCTCAGTTGTCTCTGGAGTATGATATGTTGTTTTGGCTTAATCTCACTCATGTTCAATGCACTAATACAGACAACATTCAATCATCATTCATTTTGTTACGTAAGTGATGCATTGGAACTCGGGAGCTGAGCTTTGCTCGACCCCCGATTTTTAGGGCGTTACAATAGGTTTTGATTAGACTAACTTTGAAACCGCCTCAAATTTACACAGTTTACGCAACTTCGATGGGAGCTTTGATGGGACTTTGATGGTATCGAAGTTTGATTGTCAAGTTCGATTAGAATTTGAAAAATGTCAACAACCATCTGCGCAAGTCCTTCGATGAGATCGCCTAACCTTCGATGGCATTGAACTAGCTTCGATGTCATTGAACATGTTCTCAATGGGATCGAAAAACATCCAAAACTATCCAGCGAGTTAATCCCAAAATTCATGATTTTTCCAATGTCATCGAATTGGCTACAATGGTATTGAATTGGTCGTTAATCGGATAGAGAATTGCAACCATATGTCCAGCAACCAAACTTTATTTTTTTGATTTTTTCAATGAAATCGAGCTGCAACACTTACTTTGATGGCATCGAAGTTGTGTTCGATGGCATCGAACTATTAAGTTCAGCAGTTCTAGATTTCTGCACTTTGCAATCTTGAATTTCTTCCTTCTTCATTTGGTTTTCTTAGATCTTGAACTCTTGAAATATTCAATCTTGACCTTTAAAGATCCAATCCTTACTTTGGTAATTTTGAGCATCAATTTCATGCTTTTAGCATCCTTTTCACCTTAAGCTCACAAAATCACCTCGTAAGACAACATGTATAAATAGATCGATTAAGCATTATCATGTCCATAAACTTAAGGTATAACTAGGAGAAAGTATACTATATTTCACACTGAACAGTAGTCGTTCTTTAGATAAATCTTGTCCAATTTCTCCTTCTCCATCACGAGGAGATAGACCAGACCCGTCTGATCATCTGATTTCAAGAAGGGCTTGTCCTTAAAGAGGGTTTTTTAAGTTTTACCCCATCTCTCATACTTGGGCGTCTGTGGACCCATGCTAGTCCACACATCCATTATAAGACCCGTATCATATACCGTATCGTTCCGTAGGCTTCCACAGTCCTTCCCGTCAAATTCCAGCAACCCTCGACCTGTAATCGACATTTGCGTGCAACCCTAAGTCGCATCCCGAAGATCTGAGTCGGCTCGACTCGAAACTTGTATCCTAGCAACCGCGTCGTCACCACGTATTCCAACGCTGTGTCTTGCGCACTGATGCGATATCTAGGCTAGGAGTTGTGGGCCCACATATTTTTTGATGAAATGTCGCGCGTTGCTAATTCAGAGAGAATCTCTACAACCCATCACATCAATCAATCAATCACAAGTCAAGTACACAACCCATCCCTCTCTTACCAACAAGGCATGGCTCCCACCTCTCTCCCATTCCCAAAGTTAACTCTCTCTCTCTCTCTCTCCACCCATCCCTTTCTTACAACATCTATTCCTCCCATCCCATCTTTCTTACAACACCCTCTCCTCTCTCATTCTCACCACCATTTCCGAAGCTTCCATAAGAGAAAATCCTAAGGAGAGAAAATAGCCTAGAGAGGACCCATCTTCCTACCCCCTCATCTCACCATCCAACCCTTCAATTCTCATCTTTTACCATTAAAGAAGAAGCCAAGGAGCTAAGGAAGCTAAGGGACTAAGAAGATTAGCAATCGATTGGTGTTTATAGGATCAGATTTGCATTTTTTATGATGGGGCAATTGGGGCCTACCGATTGATGGTATGGATCTCACTTTGGACCCTAAGTGTGGCCGATGGCCCACCATGATTCATATGATCATCCCATGATGGGGCCATTCTCCATGGACCCCATCATGGTGTTTATTTTCCCATTGTGAATGGTCATCTAGACCTTGCATTTAATGGTGGAAAGGGATCTCTACCGTTGATTTTGATTGATGGGCCCACATGTAATGGGACCCACTTAATGTATGTTTTGAAATGCACGGAAGGGGGGGCCCATAATGTCGGAGTCCGTCCATCGCACGACATCTCATTCTCTCTCTCTCTCTCTCTCTCTCTCTCTCTCTCTCTCTCCTTTCCTTTTGTGGGCCACCTTGATGTACGATATATCCGGACCATCCATCCAGTGGGCCGTCCTCACTATCCAATCGGGGCCCACCCTTGCTGCCCATTTGGACAGACCTTGATGAAGGGAAAATACAAATATATGCTTGATTCAAAACTATTGGCGGGCCACATGTGGGACCCGCCAACATGTATGTATTATATATCTTGGTTGTCCCACCTGGAAGGACCTGGATGAAGGAAAGATAAATATAGCTTGGTCGGGTGGGCCACCACGTGGCACCACCCTGATGTATGTGTTTTGCCACACCGTCCAACCCCTGGACAGTGGGACCTACCCCCCTGATATAAGAGAATGCATCGGCCTGGACACTGGGTGCTTTCAACCAAATATATATATATATATATATATATATATATATATATATATATATATATATATATATATATATATATATATATTATAAATGCATCAACGTGGGTCCCACATGGGGCTCACCACGTGTGTGTGTGTGTGTGTATATGGGGCCCACCACATGTGTGTGTGTGTGTGTATATATATTATTTATGTGGTGGGCCCCATGTGGGACCCACGTTGACGTATTTACATCTACACCGTCCCTCTGGATGGTGCTTGTGAAATCCACCTGATGTATGGGCATATCCCAACCGTCAAACCATGGATGGTGGGTGCGGACTGGCTAAAATACCTCACGCAGTCCCACACGATGTATGTGTTTCATATATACCATCCAACCATTTGACGTGGACCCCACCATGATATATGTGTTTCATCAACACCGTCCATCCAATTGGTGAGCTTGTCTTAAGGCTTGAGACTAAAAGTGAGGCAGATCCGTGTATCAGGTGGACCACACTGCAGAAAACTATGGAGGATTGAACGTCTATCATTGAAACCCGTTTGGGTCACAAAAGCTTTAAATCAATAGGGAATTTGTCTTCCCTCTTAATCCAGGTCCTTATGAACTTATGATCAGATTGGATGGAGAATAAACTTTATGGTGGGCCCTATGATTTGTTTAACAGTGAAAATCATTATCTCCACTGTTATTTGTGGTATGGTCCAGGTGTTCTATCGATATGATTCTTTTTTTTTTTTTTGGGAAAGGCTCTAAAATGATCTTTAAAATAGATGAATGGTGTAGATGGTGTGGTCCATTGGTGCGGCCCATTGATACGGCCCACTTGATGTATATGAGGCCCATTGGTGCGGCCCATGTGATGCGACCCACTTGATGTATATGAACCCATTAGTACGGCCCATGTGATGGGACCCACTTGATGTATATGAGGCCCATTGGTGCGGCCCATTGATACAACCCCTTGATATATATGAGGCCCATTGGTGCGGCCCACGTGATGCGGTCCACATGATGCGGCCCATTTGATGTATATGAAGCCCATTGGTGTGGCCCATGTGATGCGACCCACTTGATGTATATGAGGCCCATTGGTGAAGCCCATTGATATAGCCCACTTGATGTATATGAAGCCCATTAGTGTGGCCCATGTGATGCGACCCACTTGATGTATATGAGGCCCATTGGTGTGGCCCATGTGATGCAACTCACTTGATGTATATGAGGCCCATTGGTGCGGCCCATGTGATGCGACCCACTTGATGTGTATGAGGCCTATTGTTGCGGCCTATCTTGATGTATATGAGGCCCATTGTTGTGGCCCACCTTGATGTATATGACACCCATTGTTGTGGCCCATCTTGATGTATATAAGGGCCATGAGTGAGGCCTAATGAGATGTATGTGAGGCCTTTGTGTGAGGCCTGATGCGATGTATATGAGGTCCTTGTACGAGGCCCATTGTGATACATATTAGGCCCATGTGATGCGGCCCATTGTGATGTATTTGAGGCCCACGAGAGGCCCATTATGATGTGTATTAGGCCCTTATGTGAGGTCATGGACCCATTATATGTTAGGGTCCATGTGAGTCACTCCTTAGGAGTAATGTTGGTTAGATGTCCACATTGATGGGCAATGATGGTTAAATGTCCACATTGTAACCTTCCCTTAGGCCTTTGTTAGGCCTATTCCCATCATTCTTTAAATGGGTTAACCCTAATCATTGGACCTCATTGATGCTTGCATGACCCTATTCATATTGGGTTAACCCATAACGTTGGGCCCCCATTGGTTGCTCGTAGGATTATTTTCTTTTAATCTTATAGTCCATCTAGGACTTATTTGGGCCTCCTAGGGCATCTAGCGGGCCATAGATAGTATGGCGAAAGAAGCCTGCTCCGGATCCTTAGGGATATAGGTAGGCCACCTAGGCCCAACCTTGATATGAAGAGAGTACAACATCACTGTAGACGGAGGGATCCGTGTATTCTGATTTGGTATATTCACTGTCAAGGATAGATTCTTATATTTTAGATTAAATCTGTTATCCTTCTATGGACCCCGCCATATATATAGGTCGATCATCGATTACGACTATGTTGGTATACACACTGAGTATGTGTTAACATAACATTGTGATTATATGAGGCCTATCGTGACCATGTGAGGCCCATTGTGATTACCAAAGGCCCATTGTAACCGTGTAAGGCCCATTGTGATGGTATGAGGCCTATTGTGTATGTATGAGACCCATTATGATGTGTGAGGACCATTATGTTGTGACGGTATGAGGCCTATTGTGTATGTATGAGGCCCATTATGATGTGTGAGGACCATTATGTTGTGATGGTATGAGGCCTATTGTGAATGTATGAGGCTCATTGTGATGTAAGAGGCTCATCGTGATTGTATGAGACCTGTTGTGATTAGATGAGGCTCATTGCGATGTGAGAGGCCCATTGTGATTGTGTAAGATCAATCATTATTATGTTCGATAATCATGCATAACATCATGTTACATGCCCATACGCATCATCTGCATGTTTAATATGAGATGTGATTGACCATTGCATATACCATTGGGCAGGTTGTTTATGGGACTCCCTGATAGGAGGAATTGCCCATATAAGAGCATGGTACATGCAGGTTTGATGCATGACTGGATGGTATCACTCATACATCTCGCATTTTGTGATATGACCACCGTACACCCTATCGACATCAAGGCCATAACCTTCATAGGCATATCGTGGATGGCCAGATGGGACACTAGAAATATTTTCTACATAAGGTGTCATAGATGTCCCTGCGTGAAAGTCCCTAAACCCTCTTGGTACCAGAGGACACACTAATGTCTAGACCGAGTGGATATATATGAGCGCATGAGGGCCGTATACCAATAGGCCGCATCTCCTACTGTGTCGTGGTCTGTTAGGAGGGGTGTCGCCTTACCCGCCTGAGGGAGTAGGCAATGTTAAGCTGAGTTTGAGCAGCTCATAAACGGGTCATCTATCGACGAGCGGGGCTCAATATTAGCAGGAGAATAGTGAGGTCTCTTCCACTTACCCAATTTTGTGCTTGATGAGGCAGCAAGGGGCGTACAGTGTACTAGACCTCAGTGATGATCCTAAAGATGTATGGTACTAATATGTGGACTTATTGAGCAGGAGTTGCATACTCAGCCTTTTACTCATTCATTCATTCACTATCCACTTGGGCTGGTGGTGTGTACCTATTTTGATATGCGTACCTTCGTAATGACCAGGATTTTGGCTAGGCGCGCGACTAACCTGAGATCAGGAGTTTACTACATTGAGTCTAACTATCCAAATTTAAGTATGGGACTGGTTTAGATAGAAGTCCCTTGTGATAGACCGCACGGCTTGCGATACTACGCACTATCATTTCAACTTCACGCTCTAGCTTAGTCATTTCATTCGCATCGCATATTGCATTGCATTCTCAGCACATAACATTTGGTTTACTATGCTCATGTATTGCATATTTTGAATGAGGCTGATGGTATTATTGACTCCCCAGGATCTGCATATTGCATTACATCCACGGCATATAGCATTTGGGTTGCTATGTTTCTGCATTTATATGACCTAGATGAGACTGGTAGTATTCATGGACTCGTCAGGATTTGCATATTGCATTGCATCCTCAGTATATGATATTGGCTTATTATGTTTTGTATCGCATAGCCTAGATAAGAATGATAATATTTATGGACTTACCTGCATGTTTCCACATTACTCTGATATTAAATGACTTATAGCCTTACCAATATTCAGCTTACGCTGGTGTTTGTGTGCTTGACACTTATCTTGCGCACACATGTACACCACCCTTTAAGCTATCTATAAGCTTATCCATGATTGATACATGCAGGTGATACTAGACCGTAGCTGACCAAGAGCAGGAACATACCGCAGAGTTTCTGGAGCTTTTGACTATCGATATTGTATTTCCCTTTATATGCATTGTACCTTAAAGTTTTTTATCATAGTGGATTTTGTAATGGTGTCTTGGTTATTGTTCGTGGGTTATGCTTATGGTTATGTTCATTGCGAATCAAATTCATGTTGAAAATCCTTCTTATAGCATCCCAGGATCGGAACCTGGAATATGGGTGTCGGGAGCCGAGAATGGAGTACTACGGAGGTTGTCAGCGCCGGATTCGACGATCGAGAATTTTGTGAGCCCGGTTTCCAAGTTTGGTGTTCACTCCCCAAGTATAGGGTTGTGATGTAGTAATAAACTCGGTGAGACCGAGGTTGAATCCTAAGGGACTGAAACCTGTACGTTATCTGAAAGTAACCAGATTCAGAACTAGAATGAGATGAAATCTAAATTGAGATGTAATTTAAGGGATAATTGTGAAATATTAATCTAAAACTTAAGAAATTCAGAAATAGGAAACTAGGGATTCAGAGGATCCACTTGTAGAGATCAAAGAGATCTTATGCTTGCTTCAAGAATGCAACTGGACTTAGAGTCTCATCTTCATCCAGTTAAAGAGTGTAACCATGGAAATCAGACTGAACTTATTTGATATAGTTTTTAATAGATGAAAGGTATATGAATTAGAATGGATTCCATCACCAAACCATGCCCAAGAGACAAAGCAAACAACAGAATTAAACTAATTAACAACCAATCAACATGCTATGAAGGTTAGGAAGGGTACCGACATCTGACCATGCCCAGGAGACGATGGTGAACAACAGGGCTTCCTGACGTCCTAAACATAAAAAGGGAAAGGAAATACTCAAAGTCATCGCAGACGCATTGTAATTTCAGTCACAATAGACCATTAAAAACTAAAAATATTCCCGTAATAATCAAACCAATATCAAATTTAGTTCATAAATTGAAATTAAATTAAAGGCATAAAATAGAGTCTCCCATCTCACTACAAGCTTCACCTCTTAGCCCTAGCTAAGAGGTTTAGCCTGACATGGGTAGGCTAGACATAACAAGAATAAAAGGAATAAACAAGAGAAATATAAATATCTCTGTATCTCTCTCAGTTCCACGTCCACCACCAACTGGCCTGCCTCCACGGCTGCCTTTTTCTTCCTCTCTCTCTGACGTCCTCTTTATATAGGTGATGCAGTCGGTGGACAGAGAAGAGAGCTGAAGTCGTCGCGAAATTTCTTATCCTTTCTCATAGTGAAAAACACACAGCAACTTGCGCTGATTCTTGGTGAGTTAAATTCTTGATGCCGAAGAAGAAATCCACTCCATCCATCGGTTTCTCCTCACAAAAACGGTCGGACCTGATTGATTTTAGATCAGATTCGTAGTGGCCCACCAGATTTTCACCCAGTCGTCTGACCTTCTATTAATCACGATTAACACATGCTCGCACCCATGGAGAGAAAAAGAACACCTAGGCTTGAACGATAGGGCCCTTGGGCACCTAATGGATGGTCCCGATTAGGCCGATGGGCCCTGATGGTGGCCCACTGAGATTAACCACAGGTTCTGCTGTGAAACAGAGCCCTCGCAGACGTTCGCTGTGAAGTTCGGTGGGCCCCAGATCGACGTCGGATGGAAAATTCAGTCCGTCCACTGGATTCTTCACGTAAAACCGGTCAGGAATGCCCACTTTTTATGCTTTCTATGTGGTCCACTGGCTTTTGCTTTCTGCCATCCATCCTGCGATTTGTGGTGGGGATTGCTTGAGTGCATGCATGGAACCAGAAAAACACCATGGTTGTGGTCTTCCCAATCGTCCGAACGCAATGATCGGTCCTGATCTTGTAGAGGGATGATGGGTGGGGCCCACTTCTCGTTGCAGCATCGGACAACGTCTGCCCGCTGCAGACGCTGCAATGCTTTTAAAAAAAAACCGTCGGTCAGCATGCGCTGACCGACCCTATCTGCTATAGTGCGCGGCCGGCACACGTGCACTTTGTGTACGCGTAATGCACATGTGGGGTCCATTATAAGGTATATGCAAAATCCACTCCATCCATATGTTTCTTCGCTTCATTTAACACGTTGAGACAAAAATCAAAGCATATCCAGATATCAGGCAGGCCCCAATTTACAGATTTTATGGACTGATCTGTTCTTTGGGCCACTTTCAGAGAGATTCAATGGCTAAAATTTGTCGTGTACGGTTAACTTATAGTCCTTAGGCCATATATGAAGTTTTGAGTCGAACAGATGGTGGAAACCCTGTGATCTTGCATTCTGGCTGATTTTTGGGCTACTTGAGCTTCAATTTCTCAGTTTTCTCGGATCTCTAGCGTGTAGATCAAGTGATTTTGGTCCCCTGGGGTCTCGTCCATTGCTTTGGTGAATTATGAGCATAAATCCATGCTTTTAGCGTCCTATTTCAATCCAAGCTCGTAAATACACCCTGCATCACAAACACGATTAAATTGGGTTATTAAACGGTACCATGTTCATAAATCCAGGCAATAACTGGGTCTGATATGTAAATTTCAACCCTCAACACAACCCCTAACTAGCATCTTATTAGTCCCGAGCAAAGTATGCAAAAAATAAATTGAGAATTACAGCATAATTTTTACAAACCCACGTGATTTTTGAAAAACAATTTAGATACTAGAATTCTAAGATTCATGATTGTTGGGCATTACTTTCTCTTGGACTCAAGCACACAGTAAACTTCATAATCAAGTTCAATGTATTAACCATAAATTAGAAAGTATTCTAAACATTGAGTTCCATAGGTGTATAGTGTAATCTCGACTTATCATCATTAAGGGATTCAATCATTTATTTCATTATATCATTGGCAACCAATAAGAGAAATCATGACAACCAAAACCTAACTTAAAACTTTCCTCACAAATCATTCTTTCATTCTTTTAGCTTTTAATTTTTTTCATTAGAAGTAACGCCAAGAAGGGGAATCACATCCTCTCCTATAGGGAGCAAACCTGTGGTGAAGACTGTACACCCATCCCTTTTCACATATCATCCGTGTGGAATTAAATCTACACCTATAGGGAGCAAACCTATGGTGAAGACCATTCACCCAATCCTTTCAATTTCTTAGGTTGGTTCCTTTCAAGCTTAATGGTCACCAAGTTAATCCTTTAACATCGAACTGAACCTTAATGTGCAAGCAAGATGTGTCTTGTGAAATCATGACTCAATCAATGTTTAAAACCTCTAATCATGAATTAACAATTCGAACTTAATTGTGAAATCTAACAGATACTGAATCCAAGAGTCATAAATCACCAACATCACCTATGTTGTAATTCTAAAATCACAACTATCCCTCAAAATCGTTTCGAATTCACAAGAAATTTCGAAAAATTTTAAAAATTTTCAAAATTTTTTTATATATTTTTTTATTTTTACAAGTTTTGCTCAAGACCAAGAAAACACTGATTAGGTAACCTAATCTCCCAACCCCATCCTAAAATCTACATTGTCCTCAATGTAAAAGATATGAGCGTGCAATGCATATGGGACAACAAAAGTAAATGTGAAGCGATGGGAAGATATTACCTGGATGATGAATCGAGAGAGACTTTCCAAGAGAGCGTAGCATGGAAGCCGGTCAACACGAGAGAGAAAACAAAACAAAAATAAAAATAAAATCCTACTTATACCACTTTCGAAGGTGCTCTCGATTGCATTTAGCGTATGCAACAAGCCTTTAAACCACTAGGTTGCCCCTAGTGGATGAGTTGTAGTCTCGTGAGGGTTTGCAGCAATGTTACCCAACTAACTAATTATGAAAAAAAATGAAATGAAAAGCTGGGTTGCCTCCTAAGAGCGCCAAGTTTACCGTCTTCAGCCAGACAAATAAAACAAACTACCCTAGTCCTAAGAAAGCGATAAACTTACCTATACCTCCATCAGATTAGGAGATCAGTCCTAGTAAACAGGATCATTCAGAGGCGTGGACATGTCCTCTGAATCAAATTTCTCGACAAATGGTTTTAATCGATGTCCATTTACTTCAAATTCCTTACCATTGTCGGGATCTCTTATTTCAACGGCCCTATGAGGATAAGCAATAACAACAATGTAAGGGCTGGTCCGATGAGATCGAAGCTTACCCGGAAAGAGATGTAATCGAGAATTATACAAAAGGACTTTCTGACCTGGCGTGAATGATTTTCGTAGAATATGTCGGTCATGAAACGCCTTCATCCTGTCCTTATAAATTCTCGAGTTCTTGTACGCGTCATTCCGGATTTCTTCAAGTTCATTTAATTGAAGTTTGCGTAGCGAGGCAGCGTTGTTCAGATTAAAATTCAGATTTTTTGATCGCCTAGTAGGCTCTATGTTTCCAACTCCACAGGCAAGTGGCAAGCCTTCCCATAGACGAGTCTAAAGGGAGACATTCCAATAGGGGTTTTAAAAGCAAGTACGGTAAGCCCATAAGGCATCGGTCAATCGGATTGACCAGTCCTTACGATCAGGGTTAACCGTTTTCTCCAAAATGTGTTTGATCTCCCTATTGAAAATCTCAGCTTGCCCACTTGTCTGTGGGTGGTATGGGGTGCTCACCTTATGAGAGATATTGTATTTCTTCATTAAACTCTCGAATGGCCTATTACAAAAGTGTGAGCCCCCATCACTAATGATGGCTCGAGGCGTTCCGAATCGGGAAAGGATGTTCTCTTTAAGGAATTTAATGACTGTGCGATTGTCATTATTCCGACACGGAATCGCTTCAACCCATTTAGTGACATAGTCTACGGCAAGCAAAATATATAAATTCCCAAAAGATTGGGGAAATGGTCCCATAAAATCGATGCCCCAGCAATCAAATGCCTCTATGATAAGAATGGGATTCAAGGGCATCATATTTCAACAGGACAATGCTCCCAATTTCTGACAACGCTCACAAGCATTGCAAAACTCATGAGTGTCCCTGAACATAGTGGGCCAATAGAAGCCACACTGCAGAATCTTGGTCGTGGTCTTTTTAGCAGAAAAGTGACCACCACAGGCCTGTGAGTGACAAAAGGAGATGACACTCTGATGCTCATCGTCTGGCACACATCTTCTTAAGATTTGGTCTGGGCAATATTTAAACAAATATGGATCGTCCTAGAAAAAGTTGCGTACCTCGATAAAGAATTTTTTCTTATCTTGTGGGGTCCAATGTGTCGGTATGGAACCTATAGCAAGATAATTAGCAATATCAGCGAACCAAGGTGAATGGGAGACTCTGAACAGTTGTTCATCGGGGAACATGTTGTTGATATGGGTCGCCTCAAGGGCATCAGAGGTATTAAGGCGAGAAAGGTGATCGGCCACTACGTTCTCTACTCCCTTTTTATCTTTAATTTCTAAATCAAATTCTTGGAGTAGAAGGATCCATCGTATCAGGCGGGGCTTAGAATCATTCTTAGAAAGAAGATACTTCAGTGCCGCATGATCTGTATAGATAATGATCTTGGATCTGATCAGGTAGGACCTAAATTTGTCCAAGGCGAACACTACAGCTAAGAGTTCCTTTTCCGTAGTCGAGTAGTTCACTTAGGCAGGATTTAAAGTCCTACTCGCGTAATAGATGACGTATGGCCTCTTATCTTTTCTCTGGCCTAGAACCGCTCCAAGAGCATAATCAGACGCGTCGCACATAAGCTCAAAAAGAAGGCTCTAGTCGGGTGGCTGCATGATGGGTGCAGTGGTTAATGTGCCTTTAAGCTTGGTGAAAGGTTCCTGGCATTATTCAGTCCACTCGTATGGAGCATCCTTTTGAAGAAGATTACATAAAGGACGAGAGAGGAGACTAAAGTCCTTTATGAATCGCCTGTAAAATCCTGTGTGTCCGATGTTTTATTTAAACCAACATGATTTAAATGATATTTAAACTCGCAAGTATACGAATCAGATGTAGATATGGTACGTATTACGAGATCATTCCCACGAGGACTGGTCGTCACAATTCAAATCTATGATTCTCCTTAACTAATCCAACAAATAATGGAGCGAATTACTAAGCACAATTCTAGAAAAAAAAATAATTGAGAATAGGGAAGAAATTTCAATCAGAGAGAGGGCACTAGGCCTTTCGAATCCACCCCTAATTATCCTAACCCTTGTTTTGTCTGTTGATTCACCTTATTCTAGATTGATACCACTTATATAGAGAAAACACAATATGTGTCCTTAATCGGGCATACAGAATGTCTAATTCCTTTAAGCAATGCCATGAATAACATATCCCATGTCCTTGATCGGGCACATGGAATGTACAGTTCATTAAAGCACCCTGTTTCTTCCTCTATAGGAAACCTGTTCATGATCAAACACAGGCACTAGAATAAGCATCCAAACAACATCCATTTATATACTTAAGTCAAGTTCATGGACGGAGAAGTACAGAATTCAAACTAATCAAGCCCACTTAGAGAAAAGAACAAATCAATTAGATTCAGGATGGAATCAACATATAATAAAAGTCATTCAAATTAGGGGGTTCATCTCAGCCCTAGCTGAGAAATTAACAAGCCATGAATTCAAATAAAAAGAAGGAAAAATAAAATATTAAGAAATACATCTCCCTTCTCTTTCTTCTCTTCCTGTCTCTCCTCAAGCTCTGGATCTGCTCTGCCCAGCTATAGATCTGAAATTCCCCAATTTTTGAATGCCCTTCCTCACGTTTTGCAACTCTTTTTATAGCTGATGGAGTGGCTGGAGTGGTGAAAATTGGATTTGGAAAGCTGTCGTACGCGCAGCGAAAGCCTTTTCGCAGCCCAGTTCGGGCCCTCGAAACATAGCATTTTCCTCGCTCAAATTCCAAACAAACACCGTCCCTTAGGACTTTCTTGGGTCCTCTACATGATGTACAGTTCAGATCTACCATATGATCAAAGATGGTGGCCCACAATCGCCTGGAAAACCGAATTTCCTAATATGTGCGAAACCTTTCGCACCCCTCGCTGTCGTGATCGGTGGGCCCCACATAAGTATTTTTTGAAAAATCCACCCCGTCCATTGGATTCAGGACGAAATTTCAATCAAGAATAGGTAGTTTTGAATGTCCATTGATGCGTCGCAGAGAAGAAAATACAAAAAGATCAGATTTGAACGTTGCTGGGCAGCCCTTTTGTGGCCTCTGTATCACATACATGTACACGCATGGTTGGAAAGTAGCAACATGGTTTTGTAGTATTCGCGGCCATCTACAAGATGAACGGTTCGGATTTTCCATACGGGTGACGCGTAGGGCCCACTAGCGTCCGCAAAACGGACGCCGTCCGTCCGTTACGCTGGAGCCGAAAACCGCAAGTGCTGTTTTGAGAAGACGCGGGTCAGCTCAAGTGCTGACCGAAGTGAAGGTGCGGTGCACCGCTAGTGCAGATATGCTCTATGGACACTCTGTACATGTGGGGTCCACGACGATGTTTCTGAGAAATCCAATCCATCCATTCATTTTTTCTCCTCAAGTAAGCCGTTGAATCCGAAGTTGAAGCATTTCCAAATATCAGGTGGGCCCAGAATCAACGGTTTATGGGCTGATTTGTCAGTTGGGGCACTTCCATAGTAATCCGAGGGCTGAAATTTGAAATGTACAGTTAATTTATGTCCCTAATCCCATGTATAAATTTTTAAGCCAATCGAATAGAGGCAACCATGTGATCTTGCATTCTGGATCAGTTTCGGGCCTCTTTAATGTGAACGGCTTGATTTCCTCGGATCCCCAGCGTGTAAATTCTTCAATATTGGTCCTCTGGAGTCCGTCCCTTGCTCTGGTAACTTCGGAGTGTTAAATCCATGCTTTTAACATCATTTTTCAATCAACGCTCCTGGTTTCATCCTGTAATAAAAACACAATAAAAATATGGCATTAAACATTATCATATACGTAAAATCTAGCAATAATCGGGGTCTGATGTGTAATATTTGACCCTCATCACAACCCCCAACCAGCATTTTGCTAGTCCCGAGCAAAACATGTGAAAAATAATTTCAGAAATAAAAGACAATTCCTGTAAACTCAAGTGACTTGTGAACAGATAGTTGAGATGTGAAAATTTTAAAATTCATGAATGGTGGGTGAAAATTTTTCCTAGAATCAAACTCACGGTAACTTCATAATCAAGTTTAAAATATTAATCCATTAATCAGAATATTCTAAACATTGAGTTCCATGAGTGTATAGTGTAATCTCGGCTCACAAACATTAAGAGATCTGATTGTCAATTTCATGATATCATTGGAATTCGTGACAACCAAACCTGAAACCAACACTAGCATTTTAGATCATCTTTTCGTTCTATCAGCCTTTGATTTCCTTTATAAACAGTGGTGCCAAGGAGGGGAATCAAATCCGCACCTATATGGAGCAAACCTATGGTGAAAACTTGTCGCCTAACTCTTTTCTCATGTCAACTATGGGGAATCGAATCTTCATCTATAGGGAGCAAACCTATGATGAAGATTATGTGACTTAGCCTTTCTTTCATCTTCTTACTAAATGAATTTTTATTTTTTTATTTTTTTTTCAGGCCGGTTCTTTCATGCTTAGTGATTATCAGGTTAATCATTCCATGTGTAAGCGAGATATGATATATGAAATTATGACTCAATCAATGTTTATAACTTCTAATCATGGGTTAACAATTCAAACTTAACTGTGAAATCTATCAGACAACTGAATCCAAGAGTCATAAATTACTCACATTCTGTATCTTGTAATTTTAAAATCACAACTATCCTTCAAAATCACTTCAAATTCATAAGAAATTTCAGAAAAAATTTTCACAATTTTGCTCAAGACCAAGAAAATACTGATTAGGTAACCTAATCTCCCACCCCCAACCTAAAATCTACATTGTCCTCAATGTAAAAGAAATAAGCATGCAATGCACATGGGACAACGAAAGTAAAAGAGGAGTGATGGAAAGATAATACCTGGATGAAGAATCAAGAGGCTTTCCCAAAAATTATCAACGTAAAAGCGAGTTAGCACAAGAGAGAGATTAGTAAAATACAAAAAATAAAAGATCCTATCTATACCACTTTCACAGGTGCTCTCGATTGCATTTAGCGTATGCAACAAGCCTTTAAACCCCTACGTTACCCCTAGTGGACGAGTTGTAGTCTCGTGAGGGTTTGCAGTAATGTTACCCACAAACATTGAACTAACTAACTAGGAAAAAGAAATAAAATGAAATGCTGGGTTGCCTCCCAGGAGCGCTAAGTTTAACGTCTTCAGCCAGACAAGAACAGACCATGAATTAACTAATCATTATAACAGGGTCCGCCAAAGAAATTACCTTAACACCTTGATTAACCAATCCCAGACAAGTGATGTGAGTTCCCATGAACCGTGCTATCTGAAATGAGGTAACTGATATTGTCGTCAAATAATTTAAGAACTTCTGCTCGAACGACTTCTTCCATGTTAGGATCACGCTTCCTTTGCATTTCACGTGACCTTCCCGCAGCATGATCCATACATACAGTGGGGCATACTCCCTTTATTTCCGCTATCTTCCATTCAATTGCTGCCTTATATGCTCTAAGAACATTAAGCAGCCTGCTCTCTTTTGCTTTCTCAGAGTTAGAAACTGTGCTGTCAGGAAGAGTCTCAGAGGGATGAAGAGGTTCCACTTTCGCTCTCCATTTTTCAGTCTCCAAAATAGGAGTAGAGTCGAGCAGTGCATTGACTCAGTGAATGGGACTATTTATGTCAAAATCCATGCCATATTGTGCTAAGCAGGTCTCAAGTGGATCTTCAAAAGATTTACGGAAGGAGTCCTGCACTAGACTCTCGATCATGTCCGCTTCAAATATGTCGTCCAAATCTGCGGATTGTTGTCCTGCATTAAAGACATTGAGTTTAATATTCATGTTACCAAAGGACAACTTCATAACTCCATTCCGACAATTTATAATAGCATTAGATGTGGCAAAAAATGGACGACCCAAGATGACTGGGATCTAACTATGAGGATTCTGGACAGGTTGAGTATCTATAACTATGAAATCCACTGGAAAATAAAATTTATCAACCTGGATTAACACATCTCCAATAACACCTCGGGGCACCTTGACAGATCTATCAGCTAGTTGTAATGTTATTTTAGTCGGTTTCAACTCACCAAGTCCTAGCTGCTCATAAACCGAATATGGTAACAAATTGACGCTCGCCCCTAAATCAAGCAATGCCTTCCTGATCTTATGATCTCCTATGCCGCAAGAAATAGTGGGGGCTCCTGGATCCCTAAATTTAGGAGGGTGCTATGTTGAATCATGGAGCTGAGTTGCTCTGCAAAGAAGATGGAGCTTATGAACTCTGCAAGGAAGACTTTCTTATGAACATTCTGCTTACGCTTTGAGTGCATAAATGTTTAAGAAACTTAGCGTACGCAGGGACTTGCTTGATGGCATCAAGTAACGGAATGTTGACTTGCACTTTTTTAAACACATCCAGGATTTCATCAAAGTTGTTTCTTTTCTTCATTGGTGCCAGACGTTGAGGAAGGGTGCTTTGGGCACATAGGGTGGCACATTAGTGGCTCTTGGAGAGTCAGAGAGCTTTTGGACTTTGGATGCATTAGTGTGTCTCTCTGCTTCATCTTGATCTTCTGCTTTAGAATTTGATTCATCCCTAGGCATCTCTATTCTTTTGTCAATCTGTTTGCCTGACCTAAGGGTAGTGATCGATTTGACTTGTTCATGATATTACCCTTGGTTGAAATTAGAGCCAATCTCATACTGTCCCTTTGGATTAGCCACAGGTTGGCTAGGGAACTTGCCCTTCTCTCTCTCACTCAATGTGGCAGCTAGTTGACCCATTTGTACTTCCAGCTTGGCAATGGATTGCACATTTGCATGTAAGCTTTGCTGGTTAGCTAGTAAGGTTTGTTGGGTGTCTTTTTGGAATTGGAGAGAACTCTGCATAAAAAGATTGAGTGTATCCTCAAGAGATGGTTTCCTTGATTGTGCAGGCAGTTGTTGATATTGCGGAAACTGTTGAAGTTGTTGACTGCCAACTTGGGGGTGCAGTTGCATGGGAGGATTTCCAGATGGTCCTCCTTGTTGTGGTCCTTTTGCCCAAGAAAAATTTGGATGTCTAGCCCACCCTGGGTTGTATGTGTTCGAGTAAGGATCATTCCCAGGTTTTTGAAAAGTATTCATAACATGTACTTGTTCAGAGAGAAGTTCTGGGGATGCTGCACCAGATGAACAAGACTGCATAGGATGGGCAGGACTAGAGCATATGGCACAAGCCTCGGCTTGAGTTGTTTGTGGAGGTCCATTATTTAATACCAGAGCATCAACTTTCCTTGTCAGGTTATCAAGCTTGGCGCACAGATCTGGCATGACTCCTATCTCACATATACCACCTCTCTTTTGTGGTTGGGGACTTCTGTCACCTCTATTTGAATAGTCCCCATTGCTGGGAATTTTCGCACAAGGTTTTCAAAGAAGTTTCACGCTTCGACATCACTTTTGGTCATGAATGACCCTCCACTGGTGGCATCAACCATGCGACGGTTCTGGTGGTGTCAAACCGTCATAGAAGTATTGAACCTGTTGCCACTTTTCAAAACCATGGTGTGGACATTTAAGAAGTAAGTCCTTCCATCTTTCCCAACATTCATGAAAGTGCTCACCCTCTTTTTGTGTGAAATTGGTAATTTCCCTACGGAGAGCATTAGTTTTGTGAACAGGAAAGAACTTGTTTAAGAACTTCCTAGACAATTGATCCCATGTAGTGATAGACCCAACTTCTAGAGAATTCAACCATGCTTTCGCCTTATCCTTCAAGGAAAAAGGAAACAGGCGTAGGCGGATCGAATCGTCTGAGAAGTTTTGGAACTTAAAGGTGGAGCAAATGTCTAGGAATTCTTTCACATGATGATATGGGTCCTCCTTGTCTAAACCATAAAAGGAAGGCAACAACTGTATGACCCCAGTCTTGAGTTCAAAGTGTGCTACCGTGGTGGCGGGCAACACTATGCATGAAGGTGCATTGAATTGGACAGGAGCTGAATAATCTCTAAGAGCTTTAGTTTCATTCTCTTCCGCCATTTCAAATAGGATGTTTCTAAATCTTCTATGAAAAGTTCTTTCTATTTCTGGATCAAAAGGTGTTAGTTCTATGTTTAGAGATCTACGTCCTAGCATAAACTATGTTATTGCAATGTAAGAAAGAAAACTAAACTAAGAAGCAACCTAAGAGAAATAAAACTAGAACTATGAGATTCTAAAACAAGTTAAAACTATGTAAATAAGAATGGGAAGAAAGAAAACTCGGAAAAGGAGATGATTGATGTCAGAAGATTAAGAAGCTCCTCCTTCACTTAGTAGCTTTTTCCTCAATTCCTGTAAATAAAAACTAAAACAAATTAAGTTTCCTAAAATAATATAGAAAAATCCTAAGCAACGGTTAATTTCTAAAAAAAGAAAGTTTCTAATCTTAGAAATAACAAGCTAAGTTAGTTTCTAAAAAGGGAAGAATTTCTAAAACTAGAAAATAGAAAGTTACTTGAAAGAGGAATCTAAATCTAAAATTAGAAACTAAAATAAATTTCTAAAAAAAATAAAACCCTAATTCTAAAAATAGAAAATTAGAAAAAGTAAAGAATTTAGAAAGGGATTACCAAATTAGAAGTTTATTTCAGGACCCTACAAAACAGGAAATAGGTTAGTTTCTAAAATAAAGAAAAGAACTCAAAGTCAGTAAAATCCTAAGCTATGAATTATGATAAGAGAGAATCCTAAATTCAATTTGGAATGAAATAGTCCTCGGCAACGGCGCCAAAAACTTGATGTTTTATTTAAACCAACATGATTTAAATGATATTTAAACTCGCAAGTATACGAATCAGATGTAGATATGGTACGTATTACGAGATCGTTCTCATGAGAACTGGTCGTCACAATTCAAATCTATGATTCTCCTTAACTAATCCAACAAATAATGGAGCGAATTACTAAGCACAATTCTATAATAAAAAAAAAACAATTGAGAATAGGGACGAGAAATTCAATCAAAGAGAGGGCATTAGGCCTTTCGAATCCACCCCTAATTATCCTAACCCTTGTTTGTCTGTTGATTCACCTTAATCTAGATTGATACCACTTATAGAGAGAAAGCACAATCTGTGTTCCTTAATCGGACATACAGAATGTCTAATTCCTTTAAGCAATGCCATGATAACATATCCCTGTCCTTGATCGGGCACATGGAATGTACAGTTCATTAAAGCACCCTGTTTCTTCCTCTATAGGAAACCTTTCATGATCAGACACAAGCACCTAGAATAAGCATCCAAACAACATCCATATATATACTTTGGTCAAGTTCATAGATGGAGAAGTACAGAATTCAAACTAATCAAGCCCACTTAGAGAAAAGAACAAATCAATTAGATTCAGGATGGAATCAACATATAACAAAAGTCATTCAAATTAGGGGGTTCATCTCAGCCCTAGCTGAGAAATTAACAAGCCATGAATTCAAATAAAAGAAGGAAAAATAAAATATCAAGAAATACATCTCCCTTCTCTTTCTTCTCTTCCTGTCTCTCCTCAAGCTCTGGATCTACTTCTGCCCAGCTATAGATCTGGAATTCCCCAATTTTTGAATGCCCTTCCTCACGTTTTGCAACTCTTTTTATAGCTGATGGAGTGGCTGGAGTGGTGAAAATCGGATTTGGAAAGCTGTCGTACGCGCAGCGAAAGCCTTTTCGCAGCCCAGTTCGGGCCCTCGAAACATAGCATTTTCCTCGCTCAAATTCCAAACAAACACCGTCCCTTAGGACTTTCTTGGGTCCTCTACATGATGTACGATTCAGATCTACCATATGATCAAAGATGGTGGCCCACAATCGCCTGGAAAACCGGATTTCCTAATATGTGCGAAACCTTTCGCACCCCTCGCTGTCGTGATCGGTGGGCCCCACAGAAGTATTTTCTGAAAAATCCACCCCGTCCATTGGATTCAGGACGAAATTTCAGTCAAGAATAGGTAGTTTTGAACGTCCATTGATGCGTCCCAGAGAAGAAAACACAAAAAGATCAGATTTGAACGTTGCAGGGCAGCCCTTTTGTGGCCTCTGTATCACACACATGTACATGCATGGTTGCAAAGTAGCAACATAGTTTTGTAGTATTCGCGGCCATCTACAAGATGAACGGTTCGGATTTTCCGTACGGGTGACGTGTAGGGCCCACTAGCGTCCGCAAAATGGACGCCGTCTGTCCGTTACGTGGAGCCAAAAACCGCAAGTGCTGTTTTGAGAAGACGCGGGTCAGCGCAAGTGCTGACCGAAGTGAAGGTGCGGTGCACCGCTAGTGCAGATGTGCTCTATGCACACTCTGTACATGTGGGGTCCACGACGATGTTTCTGAGAAATCCAATCCATCCATTCATTTTTCTCCTCAAGTAAGTCGTTGAATCCGAAGTTGAAGCATTTCCAAATATCAGGTGGGCCCAGAATCAACGGTTTATGGGCTGATTTGTCAGTTGGGGCACTTCCATAGTGATCCGAGGGCTGAAATTTGAAATGTACGGTTAATTTATGTCCCTAACCCATGTATAAATTTTTTAGCCAATCGGATAGAGGGAACCATGTGATCTTGCATTCTGGACCAGTTTCGGGCCTCTTTAATGTGAACGGCTTGATTTCCTCGGATCCCCAGCGTGTAAATTCTTCAATATTGGTCCTCTGGAGTCCGTCCCTTGCTCTGGTAACTTCGGAGTGTTAAATCCATGCTTTTAACATCATTTTTCAATCAACGCTCCTGGTTTCATCCTGTAATAAAAACACAATAAAAATATGGCATTAAGCATTATCATATACGTAAAATCTAGCAATAATCGGGGTCTAATATGTAATATTTGACCCTCATCAGTGTCCTAAGAAGGATCGCACGTCCCTGATGTTCTTGGGTGGAGGTAGGTTAGAGATAAGATCGATTTTTGCCTTATCTACCTCAATTTCCTTGGAAGAGATGATATGTCCAAGGACAATCCCCTTATGAACCATGAAATGACACTTTTCCCAATTAAGTACCAAGTTCTTTTCTTCACATCTTTTCAGCACACATTTAAGACTTTCCAAGCACTTACTGCAAGATGGACCATAGACCGAGAAATCGTCCATAAAGACCTCTAGATATTGTCCCACCATATCGGAAAAGATACTCAGCATACATCACTGAAAGGTGGCAGGGGCATTACATAGTCCAAATGGCATCCTTCGGTAAGCAAAGGTGTTGTAGGGACATGTAAATGTGCTCTTTTCCTGGTCCTCAGGGGCGATTTCAATCTGACTGTAGCCCGAATACCCGTCAAGGAAACAGTAATAGGAATGACCAGCTAGCCTTTCCAAGATTTGATCAATGAAGGGTAAAGGAAAGTGATCCTTCCTTGTGACGGTATTCAACTTTCTGTAGTCAATGCACATTCTCCAACCAGTAGTGACTCTAGTTGGCATGAGTTCATTATTAGCATTAGCTACGATGGTGATTCCGGACTTCTTAGGAACCACCTGAGTTGGACTCACCCATTGACTATCAGATATAGGGTATATGATACCCACATCCAATAGTTTAAGAACCTCGGCCTTAACCACTTCCTTCATGTTTGGATTTAGTCTACGTTGTGGTTGCCGAGCGGTCTTCGCATTATCCTCAAGATATATGCAGTGAGTACAAATCGCGGGGTCGATTCCCTTGAGGTCCGCTATCGTCCATCCTAGGGCTCCTTTATGCTCAATGAGAGTAGATATGAGCATACTCTCCTGTTCTTTCTCCAGGTGGGCAGAGATCACCACCGGATATGTCTCATCTTGACCTAAATAGGCATATTTCAAATTAGAGGGCAAAGGTTTTAGGTCAAGCTTCGATGCCTTGAGGTTAGACGGTAGAGGTATTACATCAGTTTGTGGCAATTCTTCAAATTGTGGCCTCCACCGGTTAACTTCAAGTACCGGTGCAGTATCCAGCAAGGCACACGTCTCCCTAATCATATCATCATCAAACTCATGGGAGTGGACCAGGCACGTCTCTAGAGGGTCGAAGGATAAGGTCAGAGGTGTCGTATCTTCCACGAAAGAGTCAATCATGTTAATGTCGTGGAAATCGTCATCATCCTCTGAGTTGCTGCCGTTATTGAAAAAGATGTTTGACCCCAATGTCAAATTTCCAAAAGACATAGTCATGCCACTATTCCTGCAATTGATAATTGCATTTGACGTGGCAAGGAATGGGCGACCAAGAATGACGGGAATCTAAGTGCTCATGTTATTGATGGGTTCGGTGTCCAAGATGATAAAATCTACAGGGTAGTAAAATCTATCGACTTGGACTAACACATCCTCAATTATTCCTCTTGGTACACGAACAGAGCGATCGGCAAGTTGTAGTGTGGTTAGGGTGGGTTTTAACTCACCCAAATCTAACTGTTTGTATACCGAGTAGGGAATCAGATTGATGCTCACTCCTAAGTCAAGAAGTGCGTGATCAATTCGATGGTTCCCGATTACACATGATATGGTTAGGCTACCAGGATCCTTGAATTTTTGCGGCACGTCTTGCTTCAGGATGGCACTCACTTTCTTAGTCAAGAAGATCTTCTTTTGAATACTTTGCCGTCTTTTGGTCGTGCATAGGTCATTCAGAAATTTGGCATTTGAAGGGATCTGTTTTACGACATCAAGTAGAGGGATGTTGACTTTCACTTGTTTCAATACCTCCAGAATATCCTGAGAGTTAGAAAGACGTTTTGGTGCAACCAACCGTTGGGGGAACGGAGCAACTGGCTTCTTTAGAAGTTTCGGTTCTAATTTTTGTGGGGCATCACTAGATCCATCATTGTTGTCCTCTTCTGATTCTTGAGGCTTTTCGGGCCTAACTGGAAGGGTTTTATCAATGATTTTTCCACTCCTAAGAGTGGTGATGGTTTTTAGCGTGCCCCATTTGATTTGAAGAGCTGGGATCACTTATCTCTTACTGGTCGGACGTGGGGTTAGTTAGTGGGGAGAGCTCTGTCTATATACATCCCCTTTTCTATAACTGTCATACGTGAATCCATCTTTTGTATAAAATCTGTAAATCTTCGCATTGCTTGAGCCAGTTCTTGTATGGAATTTTGAACCGGTTCTTCTTGAGGTTTCCCTTGATTTGGATTTTGATTGAAGAAACCTTGAGGGGTCGCAGTTTGTCCATTTCTCCAACTAAGATTTGGATGATTTTTCCAACCAGGATTGTATGTATTAGAGGTCGGTCCATTGAAAGGTCTTTGATAGTTATTTACGGCATTGGATTGTTCATTCAACACTTCTTAAAAAGCAGGTATTGTAGGACAATTTTCAGTTGTGTGAATGTTGCAATCACAGATGCCGCAAACAATTTCATTAACCTTATCCTTCTTTCCTTCCATGGCCTCAAATTTTCTTATGAGATTAGTCACTTTGTAATTGAGATCATCTTCTTCTTTCAAGAGATATATTCCACTTCTCTCCTTAGATTGAGTCGGCCTAGACGTGGTGTTCGAATTTGGGTAATGGTCCCATGATTGTGTTTTTTCAGCAAGTCCATCGAGGTAATCCCATACCTCATCGACATTTTTATTTATGAATTCTCCATTACACATTGTCTCGACCAATTGGCGCATGGCAGATGTTAGTCCATCATAGAAAAAAAATTCATAATGCACCACGTTTCAAAGCCATGTTGTGGGCATGAACTAACAAGATCTTTGAACCTTTCCCAACATTGGAAGAATGTTTCACCTTCCTTTTGGACGAAGTTCATGATTGCTTTTCTGAGGGTAATCGTTTTATGATGTGGGAAAATTTTCTTTATGAATTCCCTCTGCATATCATTCCATGTGCCAATGGATCTAGAACACAGTGAATGTAACCACGTCTTAGCCTTCTCTTTCAAGGAGAATGGAAAGAGTTTCAGCCTGATTGTATCCTCAGATACATTAGGGAAGTATAAAGTGGCTATTATTTCATCGAACTCTTTCAGATGTAGATATGGTTCTTCAGACTCAAGCCCATGGAACTTAGGAAGGAGTTGGATAACCCCTTGCTTGATGTCCATATGTCCTGTATTCTCAGGAAAAATCATGCATGAGGGCGTACTCACCCCTCGCCGGTTGTAAATAATCCCATAAAGTACGAGGCGGGGGTGCCTGATGTACCTCATTCTCATCATGTACTTCCTCAACCCTAGCTTGAGGTAGTGTTTGAGGTTAATTTGCAGCCATAACCTCAATTAACTCAGGGGAATTCGAGCGGTGTCTAGTCCTGCGATGAACAGTTAACCCCTCAACTAATCCTCCTTCGGTCAAGAGACGTCGAGTGTTGTCACGAGCCCACTTGGGCATGAAACACTCACAGCCCTCAATCAATTTCTAAACCTAATCCTAAGGAAGGAAAATAAAAACTAGCAAGAAGAGAGGGTTGGAAGGAAGTTACCAAATTGAAGTCCCTAAATTTAAAATCTGCAAAAGAAAACAAAACAAGTTAGTTTCTAAGAATGGAAGATACAAGAATAGAAATTTCCTAATGTTTAAACTAGAGAGTAAACTAGATTCTAAAAGAAGAAAATAGAATAACAGAAAGATGAAATAAATTTGGAAAAATTCCTAAAGCAAACCAAATCTAAAGAGTTAGAAAATCTAGAAAATCAGAAAGAGTTTACCGAATTAGAGGTTTCTATCTTAACAACCTACAAAATAGGAAACAGGTTAGTTCTATGAATCAAATAGAAATAAAAATCAAAAATTAAAATTAGTAAAATCATAATCTTAAACTAACTCTAAAACCAATTAATTTCAGAAAATCATAGCCATCAGTCCCCGGCAACGGCGCCAAAAACTTGTTCACTCCCCAAGTATAGGGTTGTGATGTAGTAATAAACTCGGTGAGACCGAGGTCGAATCCCAAGGGACTGAAACCTGTACGTTATCTGAAAGTAACCAGATTCAGAACTAGAATGAGATGAAATCTAAATTGAGATGTAATTTGAGGGATAATTGTGAAATATTAATCTAAAACTTAAGGAATTCAGAAATAGGAAACTAGGGATTCAGAGGATCCACTTGTAGAGATCAATGAGATCTTATGCCTGCTTCAAGAACGCAACTGGACTTAGAGTCCCATCTTCATCCAGTTGAAGAGTGTAACCATGGAAATCAGACTGAACTTATTTGATATAGTTTTTAATAGATGAAAGGTATATGAATTAGAATGGATTCCATCACCAAACCATGCCCAAGAGACAAAGCAAACAACAGAATTAAACTAATTAACAACCAATCAACATGCTATGAAGGTTAGGAAGGGTACCGACATCCAACCATGCCCAAGAGACGATGGTGAACAACAGGGCTTCCTGACGTCCTAAACATAAAAAGGGAAAGGAAATACTCAAAGCCATCGCAGACCCATTGTAATTTTAGTCACAATAGACCATTAAAAACTAAAAATATTCCCGTAATAATCAAACCAATATCAAATTTAGTTCATAAATTGAAATTAAATTAAAGGCATAAAATAGAGTCTCCCATCTCACTGCAAGCTTCACCTCTTAGCCCTATCTAAGATGTTTAGCCTGACATGGGTAGGTTAGACATAACAAGAATAAAAGGAATAAACAAGAGAAATATAAATATCTCTGTATCTCTCTCAGCTCCACGTCCACCACCTACTGGCCTGCCTCCACGGCTGCCTTTTTCTTCCTCTCTCTCTGGCATCCTCTTCATATAGGTGATGCAGTCGGTGGACAGAGATGAGAGCTGAAGTCGGTGCGGAATTTCTTATCCTTTCTCGCAGTGAAAAATGCACAGCAACTTACGCTGATTCTTGGTGAGTTAAATTCTTAATGCCAAAGAAGAAATCTATTCCATCCATCAGTTTCTCCTCACAAAAATGGTCGGACCTGATTGGTTTTAGATCAGATTCGTAGTGGCTCACCGGATTTTCACCCAGCCGTCCGACCTTCTATTGATCACGATTAACACATGCTCGCACCCATGGAGAGAAAAAGAACACCTAGACTTGAACGATAGGGCCCTTGGGCTCCTAATGGATGGTCCCGATTAGGCCGATGGGCCCTGATGGTGGCCCACTGAAATTAACCGCAGGCTCTGCTGCGAGACAGAGCCCGCGCAGACGTGCGTTGTGAAGTTCGGTGGGCCCCAGATCGACGTCTGATGGAAAATCCAGTCCGTCCACTGGATTCTTCTCGTAAAATCGGTCGGGAATGCCCACTTTTTATGCTTTCTATGTGGTCCACTGGCTTTTGCTTTCTGCCGTCCATCCTGCGATTTGTGGTGGGGATTGCTTGAGTGCATGCATGGAACCAAAAAAACACCATGGTTGTGGTCTTCCCAATCGTCCGGACGCAATGATCGGTCCTGATCTTATAGAGGGATGATGGGTGGGGCCCACTTCTCGTTGCAGCGTCGGGCAGCGTCTGCCCGCTGCAGACGCTGCAATGCTTTAAAAAAAAAACCATCGGTCAGCCTGCGCTGACCGACCCTATCTGCTATAGTGCGTGGCCGGCACACATGCACTTTGTGCACGCGTAATGCACATGTGCGGTCCATTGTAAGGTATATGCAAAATCCACTCCATCCATCTGTTTCTTCGCTTCATTTAACACGTTGAGACAAAAATCAAAGCATATCCAGATATCAGGCGGGCCCCAATTTACAGATCTTATGGACTGATCTGTTCTTTGGGCCACTTCTAGAGAGATTCAATGGCTAAAATTTGTCGTGTACAGTTAACTTATAGTCCTTAGGCATATATGAAGTTTTGAGTCGAACGGATGGTGGAAACCCTGTGATCTTGCATTCTGGCTGATTTTTGGGCTACTTGAGCTTCAGTTTCTCAGTTTTCTCAGATCTCTGGCATGTAGATCAAGTGATTTTGGTCCCCTAGGTTCCCGTCTATTGTTTTGGTGAATTATGAGCATAAATTCATGCTTTTAGCGTCCTATTTCAATCCAAGCTCGTAAATACACCCTGCATCACAAACACGATTACATTGGGTTATTAAACGGTACCATGTTCATAAATCCAGACAATAACTGGGTCTGATATGCAATATTCGACCCTCAACATTTGGGACGTGACATCAATGAAATCTAATGACCATCGGCAACTGCGAATAAGGAAAACCCTAGCGTTGAGGTAACCCAGCTCCTCTTTTCGTACTTGCCGCACTCGACCCGACTTGACTCGACTCAGCCCTGTGATTGGGTCAAACACGGTATGGGTTATTCCCGGCCAAATCCGAACTTGGATCAAGTCAGGCATGCTGGACTTGGTACCGAGTTCGGGTCGAGTTCAGGTAAGGTCTATTTCAAAATTGGGTCAAGTCGAGTCATCCCTAACTCGGTCCGACTCAACTCGATTCCCAGCTCTACTCCGGTTTGATCAGCTTTTGATATATTTGCCAATTTGGATATAAGAGAGGGGCAGTTCAGTCTTTTTAGAAAGATCTTGAAAACAACACGCACGCAAAAAACGTGGAGAGTAGAAGATGCAGGCGGCTGACCTTCGCCTCAAGTTCCACTCACCTCTCTCTTAAATAAACTACACCATGCTTCCAGTCTTACCACATGCATCATCTCTCTCTCTCTCTCTCTCTCTCTCTCTCTCTCTCTCTCTCTCTCTCTCTCTCTCTCTCTCTCTCTCTCTCTCTCTCTCTCTCTCTCTCTCTCTCTCTCTCTGAATTCACTCAAATTATAGGAATTCAATGGGCATGGTCCTCGTCATCGTCATTAGATTTCATACTTTTCAACAGTGAGATGGACCAGACGTGGTGATCAGACGGTGGAGAAGGAAAATGGGACTGATGAAGATGTTATCTCAGAAGAAGATGGAAAATGATCACTCCTAGAAGAGCTTTCCATGGAAATCTAAAGCTTTGTTTCTGAAAATCTGCCCATTTTTCATTTTCGCTGCGAAAAGTAAGACGTCCATTTCATAGAAATTGTTTCTTTCAGGCAATTGCTTTCTTTACGTGGATTCCTTCTCCATGCATCCAAAAGCTCCCTCGTTTCCATTTCGAAATGGAATTTTTATTGCAAAATTCTTTAAAATTACGATTTTACCAAATAATGCTTCCATTTTAGAGGGAGATTTTCTACTAGTAACATCAAGGCCGTTCAAATCTTTCATTTGGCATGCATGAAGGGTCATGCAAAAAATCACGTTGTTTTGCAACTCAGGTGGGCCTTGGTAAAAGTAAGGGTGGGTGTCCTCTCTCACTCTATTCCCTTTGATCTGGCCAGCCTAATTTGTAGATTGGGATGATTTTTGGGCCTCAGAGGTTTCATGAGGTGAATCATCTAATGAATGGATTGGATGTCGTTCATATATTGGGATGATTTCTCATGGAAGTTAATTACGAACGGGTACACATGTCATTACCCCATTTTAAAAGTTCTCTGGGTGTGCTTCTTGAGGGAGGAATGGAAAAAAAAAAAAATACTATCCTCTGCTTTTATTTTTCTTTTATTATTATTTTTTTTCCCCACAAAGTAGTGTCGAGCATCGTGGCACCCTTTCAACAGGTGATGAACAAAAAAAATGAGGTGGGCCTCACCATGAAAAACCTATGGGTGCTCTGTGGGCCTACCATGATGTATTTGTTTCATCCACTCGGCTCATCATTTTTTTCATATCATTTTATGTTATGATACAAAAGAAGAGGTAGATTTAAATCTTAAGCGGAGCACATCACAGAAAACAGTGTTGATTGAACACCTATCATTAAAAACTTCCTGAGCCACGAAAGCTTTGGATCAAGTTAATATTTATTTATTTTTTCCTTCATCCAGGTCCGTATAACTTAACCAATAATTTTGATGTCAAATTAACATTACAGTGGGCCCTAGGCAGTTTTTAATGGTGGACATTCATTCCCTACTGTTTTCCTGTGGTGTAGTCCACCTGAGATTTACATCCCTCATTTTTGGGATCTAAACCTAAAATGATTTGAAAAAAATGAATGGAAAGCATGGATAAAACACATACATCATGGTGGGGCCACAGTGCACCGACCACTATCCACCCGGCGCATGGCAGCGTCACTGGCCAAATCGCGTCCGTACTCATCCCATGAATGACAGAGTCACGTGTCGTCCACCTAATAATTGGATCGCCTGATTTAAGTTTGCACGAGCACCGCGATGGGATGCACCTGCTGGACTTTGAAGTCATATACACATCGTAAGGGCCCCCACAATGCTTGACCACACCACTTGGAAAAAGAAAAAGAAAAAGAAAAAGAAAAAGAAAAGGTCATTTCAATCATGTCACTCCTAAGATAATGTTTGGATTTATAAAAGTCAAGGCTGCTTTGGTGAAATCAGAATCATTGAGGAATTTTACGGCAAAAACCCGATATTCTGATGTCATCGGAAACTACCCAACTAATTCGAAGTTGTTACACTGGTAAGATTTCATGTAGACACCACGTGGTCCCACAAAAGTAATGGCCATTTAGCCATTTTCAACCTCCAAAAAATCTATTTTCTTATACTTAAATTGGCTGAAGCACTCCATGCTAAAATCAGAATGTTTGTTGAGTCATGTCCCCACTCATTTTCTATGCATGTTATATGATATGATGATCGGTGGAGAGAGTGTTTTTCTTTGTAAGTTCAATGCAGAAAGAGTACGAGTGGGACCCACCTTTTAAAATACAAGCCGTTAATTCAGTTGGCTATATTTGAGGAATTAGGTCATGTCCT
This sequence comes from Magnolia officinalis, assembly GCA_021015155.1. Taxonomy (NCBI): domain Eukaryota; kingdom Viridiplantae; phylum Streptophyta; class Magnoliopsida; order Magnoliales; family Magnoliaceae; genus Magnolia; species Magnolia officinalis. The sequence continues at coordinate 27,559,162 of JAJHSJ010000002.1, read as the reverse complement.
AACATTCCCTCTAACCAGATTATTCTATATAGCCAGCCGATCGAAATGGCCAAATGACAAACAATGGTCCACTTTCATTGGGTGCCAAATTGGGCAGTTGGGATTCTCTGATAAAGGTGAATTTTGGGAGTATCAGCACCATCCATCCGCAACAGACCTACTACATCTAATGGCTTGGCTCACACATGTACAATTAGCTGGGCAAAACAAAGCTCGATCCACCCATCTACATTTCCTTGTCTAATTACTTAAAAGATCCTCTCGATTCATCTTTCTCATTTGTTTATTTTCATTATATTTCAGGTTTTCAAGCATGTCACCGTTGGAGAAGAACCAAGAGACGGATCAAAAACATGGTAGGGACGCAGAATTGAGCATGAACTCGCCGGAGATACAGGCCTTTTTCAACTTGGTCGATCGAGAAGCCCACAGGTTCGCATTGCTGAATGGAAAGAATCAAATTCCAGAGATGCCCGTAATGGAAAACCGCATCGTTTGGCAACCTTCATTCATAATGGAAGATTTCAACATCCCTTGGAATGGAAATTCGAACGCATGTCACACGGGGAAGTCGACAGATCCCATCCAACCATTAACAAATGATGGAGATGGAGGTTTGGGAGAAGGAAAGGAGGAGAGATTGAAGATGGGGTTAAAGAGGGTAAGAGATGCATTTGCGTTAGCTTCAAATGGGTCTCAAGAGAATGAAGAAAAAGACTTCTAGCAATGGTATTACATGTGATTTAAACAAGCCAGATGAGTCACACCCAGATCCATAGCTCAACTGGCAGATTGAGTGGAGATACCTCGTTTCAACACTGAGGCCTTGGTATCGATCCCTAGCGGGGGTTAGCGCCCCCCCCCCCCCCCCCCCCCCCCCCCCCAAAAAAAAAAAAAAAAAAAAAGCCAGATGAGTCCTTGGATTTGTGGTCTTTGGTATAAGTAATGACATTTGAATAGTGTAGTGATACATGACACTTGAATTTGAAAAAAAAAAAAAATGGTCCTTACATACTGACATGAAGATGTTGTAAGAAAGGATATTTGTCTAGATTGTAATAAATATATATATATATATATATATATATATATATATATATATATATATATATATATATATATATATATATATATATAGGTTTTGGAATTTTCATTTTTAGGTAATTAGAGATGGGTTTAGCACTGATTTAGTGAAATTGAACCTATTATTGGTGATATCCCTTGTTAAGTGATGAGTGTTTTTACTACCTTTTGTGTGTCCACTTGCTAATCAAATGAGATGTGTTCATGCTTTCAAAATTAGGGCATGTTAGGGTGCAACTTAAAAATGAGTTTATCTAATTTTAGTTAATATTAATTAGGTATTGTTTGGCATTGTTTTCGGAATTAGGTGTACGAGCATGCGAATTGACATTGCGGCTTCATTCAAACCAAACAACAATGACCCCAAGTGCCAAGATAGGCAGACATGTAGTGTATGACCGTGATCTGATGAGATCGGTCGACTATTTAGCCACTCACTTAATATGTAAACAGGATTAGGCGATATTCATAGGGTGTGGTTCGTCCTCTGACGATGGGTTGCACCTTTACCTTCCATACAAAAGGACTTTTTGGTACAGATAAAATGAAATGAGGAAGGGATTCTTACAGTTGGCCTCGTAGAGAACAGCTGCAGAGCACCTTTTTGATTGAGAAACTAAATCCAGCATGCGAGCGTAAACTCAAATTACAACTAAAGATTATCAGCTACTTGGTAAACGCTATGGATTACACTATATGATATAAACAGCAGGCTGAATAGTAAAATATTATACTAATAAATGTAATTTGTTTAACAGGAAAAGTAAAGGATTATACTATGGAATGTAATTTGACTGGTAAATTGACAGGATAACTGAAAGATAGATTTATGGTTTGTTTGGGTTGGTATGATACGACTTTTCTTGTTGAATTCCTTTTCTAGTTATAGCTTTGATTTACCCATCTAGATCTTTTCCACGTTCTGACAGTTACCATAATCGTTCAGCACTACTTAAGCTCCCCTGCTTCTCTTCTCATCACCAGCCTGGTAACCATTTATGCACGGTTGCTTCTTCATCGGTCACTTTAGCACAATATGATACCATTGGATACGCTCCAGCTATAGTTATCGAAAAATCTTCTCCATACATACTTACAGATCTTCAAATGCACCATGTGGATCCATACAGATCACACATTTCTCGCAGGGAATGGCGATAATGGGGATAAACAAGTATTAGATATGAGAAATGCTCCTATGCTCAAAGCACTATAAGCTACGGTGCTCCTAGTAGCATTGGTTGGCTTCAACAATTTGATTGAACAACACAAACTATCTATTATGTCCAAAACTCATTTCATATACTACCACAAAATAAAAGAATAAAAAAAAATAAAAAAATAAAAAAATAAAAATCTCATGAATTGCATAATCCAATCTATCATTGATTTGGCCTTAGTTGTTGTAGTCATCCTTCTTCCAAGCCATGGATTAGATGGTTGAGATTACTTATTAAAGGTGATTATTTAGAATATATCATAAACAATCCATGATAGCCCCTAACAAGTAAATGGATCAAATCATTAATTTGGACCTACTTGTATAAAACAACCTTGAACATCCATTTTTAAAGGTGTTGGAAATATAAATAATTTTTTTTATTTAGAAAAAATAACAATAAACATATTTAAATAATATGAAGAAAAAGTAGGATGAAGATTTCTCTTTTGTGTAGAATTTTCTGTCCCACATCAGATAGGGACAAACTCTTTTAAGTCTGTATATGTAGACATTGTCCCTTAGGATTACAAGGCAAACCAAAGAGAGAGAATTTTGTGGGGACTTTCAAAAAATGTCTTTGTCATGCATGCCAAACTGGGCCATTGATAGAAAAGTTGTGACCCGGTGCATCATTACATCTTCTAAATCGACAAGTGGGACCTAGTTTATCTTTAAGAAAATGCCAGTAACATGCCTCAACTCTTTAATTCTTAGATTTTTTTCTAAAAAAATCATTATTTCTATTTTATTGTATTATCTCTTAATAATATATATTCCAACAGCTTTCATTTTACATTATTTATGATATTTCTTCATTATCATCTAACATGTTAAGGACAGATGCAAGTCATACTACCTAAAATCAATTTA